>CM053402.1:27921222-27962833 GCA_028644305.1 Xerus rutilus
TTTGGCTACATCACCATGACCACAGCCAGGCCATATACCCACAGACTGTGCATAGACATGCAGAGAGTCACAGTGATACCGCCGGTTACCTGTGACGAGTTCAGCTCCTTCACATGTTGAAGTTTGAACATTAGAGAAGTACACCAAGGCAAGCATTTAAGCAGAGTTTATTGAAAAAGGGGTAATATAGACTTCTCCTGAGGGGGACAAAGGAGCCACAGCTGGTATCCCGGTATCCCAAGGAGTACAGATACTTTGCCTTTTTGTATGTCCTAGGCTTCCTTTGTTCTCCTGCTTTCTTCCCTTTCTCTCTCCTTTTCTGCATATGTGACTAGGCCCAGGAGATGCTCCATGGGATGGTCAAAAAGGTGAAAAGCACATGTATAGGGGGAAGGGCCCAGGTGAAGTGATTTGGGCAGGAAGAAGGGGCATAATTAACTCCCTGCAGGAGGGATACTCCCTGGGACAGGTTCCCTTAGCCACAGGTTGGAGCAGAAGCAGGTTTTCCTGGTAAGAGTGAAGGAAGGACTCTGAAGGCATTAGCATTTCAATCCCTCTCCAACTTCCCAGACCCAAACTGGCCTCCTTGATGGGGCCTGACTCGATTTACCTATCTACGCTGACTGCCTGTCTAATTCTGGCTACAACAGCTTCCATTTAGATAACTAAATATTGGATAGCAAAGATCTGGGTGATGGTTAACTTGGTAAGTTTTTAGCTCTAAATGCCTAGCACAGTCAATTAAATTAATTCTAAATGTGTCCCTTGTGCCTTGGTTCTTGGATAGGGCTCTCAGTGAATAGCAAACAGAACGTTCCCAGGAATTGTTCTCTCTTGTTCTCTCTTGTGCTGTTGACCTGTAAGTGTATTCCAAGTCCAGTCAACTGGGAACAAGCTGTATTCATTCAGGTAGGATGAGGGGAAGTTTGGCAGTAGGAGGAGACCTCAGATTCAACTCACTGAGAACAGAGAAGAAGCTTCTACTCATGTCCCCCCCACCGACCTCTGCCCCCATGGAATCCAGTTTGCATCAAGAGCCTTTACTTCAGGATTAACACACCTGTTCTGCTCCCTTCCACCTTTCTGGTAACCAGTGTGATTGAGAGGACAATGACTAAACTCAGGACACTTACTGAGCCATATTTTACCAGAGGGCAGGGCCATCATGTCAAAAAGCTGGACGTCCACTGTGACCTTCTTCTACTTCCTACAGGAGACCGAGTCAAATTCTCTCTTCTGTCTCCCGTGAGCATACACTTGTGTAGATATGCAAGCACCTGGTTTGGAGTCTCACCTCCTGCTATCCCCGTCGGGGTGATCATGTGAGTGTGAGACAACATGGGAATGGAAGGAGGGGAGAGCATGCTCTGTCTGTAGGGGCAGGTCAAGCTTTCACTAGATCCCTGCCTGGAGATTTTATTATTAACTAATGATAACGTGAAACTGAGTTTTCATTCATCCTTGGAAACCCTTGAGAAGAGAGGTGACTTGTAGTGAAGGATTTGAACATTCTGGATCCTGGGATGGCACCATACCAATACCTGAGATGAACCAGGGGGTGAATTCATACAATAATATGAAGCATGGTCCCCAGTTTGTATTATCCTGTGAATTAAGTGGACTAATAATCCATGTAAGGCACTCAGGTCAGTGGCTGGCATTCAGTAAGTACTCAATCGATATTTGCTATCATTATTATTTCACTAGCTATATTCAGTTCTTTGAAATTGAACCTATCACGTTTTCTTAGATCTCAATGATTAAATCAGATTTAGTCAACTGTCTTCTTGGCGCAGAGTTGGTACATGTTTTCTAGCCGCAGCTTTGGCTTTAACTTCTGTCATTAGCACTGTTTGACTCTGGTGGAAATTCTTGCATTTCATACCATCTGAGTCTGTTGTGTCACAGATGGCCAGCTTTCATAGATATGCACCCAGGAGACTTTCTGTCTCCCTGAGGAATGCAAATGAGCACTTTCATGCAAGACAAAGTAAAGTCCATGCACACTCAAGGGCACACTCACAGGCTTAAAGAAATGTGACTCCTCAGGTCTCCTCAAGGCTCCTGTAAATGCAAGTGGACACCATTAATTAAATGGCATGAATGGCACCTTTCTTCAGGTCAGGTCAGGGAGGATGTGTTAGAGAACTGGCAGCCACAGGAGATCCTTCCATGTGGGGATTGCAAAGGTCACTTGCAAACATTTTGTTAGGATATGACAGCTTTTTCAGAATTTATTCTCTTTAGGACAAATAAGTGTACTAGCACCAATATTTTTCAAAATACTTTATGAATGCAATTGGCAATAAATTGCACAACTTAAAAATGTATTAGAATCACCATTGCTAAGAAAAATAATTGCTTGATGTTTAGACAAGATAGCCAGAATCACATCTTAAAAATTAGTGATATCAGGCCAGGTGTGGTGGTGCATACCTATAATACCAGTGACTCAAGAGGCTAAGGCAGAAGGATTGTAAGTTTGAGGCCAGCCTCAGCAAATCAGCAAAACCCTAAGGACTTCATGAAACCCTGTCTCAAAATTAAAAAACATTAAAGGATGGAGGTGCTGGTCTGTGTGGCTCAGTGGTTAAGTGACCCTGGGTTCAATCTTGTTACCAAAAAAAAAAAAAAAATACTGATAATTAGTATCGAATTCCCTAGTCATGTGCCCCTTCCCTAGCCTCCATTTTTTTATTTATAAAGTGGAGCTAACAATGCTCACTTCACAGGATTATCTTGAGTCTCATTACTGTGTGCAGTACCAGGTTTAGAGCAGGTACTTCATAGATGTTGGTTTCCCAGTGCGGATCATGAAATGGTTCTGAATGCTCAGTTCCTTAATCTGGAAAAAGGAGATCATCATCTCTGTATGCTCCCCATTTCAGACCTTTAGATGTTTCTAATCTTATGGTTGTAATCATTCCACAAAATAGAAATTCTTTAAAATTTTGTTTTAAATTTATTGTTTATATTTTATTTGTTCTAATTAGTTATACATGACAGTAGAATGCACTTTGATACATCATATATAGATGGGTATAGTTTCCCATTCTTCTGGTTGTACATGATGTAGAATCCCACTGGTCACATAGTTATATATGTACATAGGGTAATAATGTCTGATTCATTCTGCTACCCATCCTACCTCCGTACCCCTTCCCTTCCCTTCACTACCCTCCACTTAATCTAAAGTAACTTTATTCTTCCCTAGCAAATCAGGGAAAACATTCAGCCTTTTGTTCTTTGGGATTGGCTTATTTTGCTTATGATATTCTCCAGCTCCATCCATTTACTGACAAATGCCATAATTTCATTGTTTTTTAAGGCTGAGTAATATTCATTGTGTGTATATACCACATTTTTTTTTATCCATTCATCTGTTGAAGGGCAGCTAGGTTGGTTCCATAGTTGAGCTATTGTGAGCTGAGCTGCTATAAACATTGATGTGGCTGTGTCAGTATATTATGCTGATTTTAAGTTCTTTGGGTATAAACCATAGCTGAGTCAAATGGTGGTTCCATTCCAAGTTTTCTGAGGAATCTCCATACTGATTTTCATAGTGGTTGCATCAATTTGCAGTCCTACCTAATGAAAAAAAATTAGAAATATGAATCAACTGTTTTCTGTAAGCTTGATTATTCTGAAAACATTTATTTGCATAAAAATATATGGAAACAGAAGTATCTTTGGAGAATAATTAAATTTTCCATGAACTCTCCATAGCCTCAGTATAATATTAAATTATAAATAAAAACACACTGTTTTTTATATTATTTCTATCTCATCACTTAGAGAAGTATTTATTCACTTTCAAAAATATTGTATGTTAAATATCATCAGTAGGTATTTATGGCTTATGGGATTATGTGTCACTTTAAAAAAAATATAAATAAAATACAACAATTTTTCTAGTTTTTTCCTAGTTCATCAATGCATCATTCTCCTCTGGGCTGGCAGCTGACCACCTCTCTGGGCCCAAACACTTTTTCGCTCATCATTTTTTCCTAAATGAGATCTCAACCAACATACTCATTTTTATTTCATCTTTTAAAAAATAAAACAAATTTTTAATCATTATAAAATAATTCATTATAGGAAAATTTGAAGGTCCTATGGTTTTTTTTTTGTTTGTTTGTTTGTTTGTTTTGGTGGGCTGAGTGCCAGGGATTGAACTCAGGGGCACTTGACCACTGAGCCACATCCCCAACCCTATTTTGTATTTTGACTGTTACAGTGACTGCTTGCTGATCACCAAGGGAAACACATTCTGAGCTGCAAGATCAAGGGGAAGCCTGTGCCTGACTTTTCTTCTCAGGGTCAAAAATATAGTAGGTCCCAGTGAGTTGAGAGTGTTTGGTTTTCTTTTTCTCTTTCTTCCTGAGTTCCTTAGTGGAGGAGGGAGACTGTATTACCTGGGCATGTGCAGTTCTGTGTCTCTGGGCAGAATTTAATGTCCATTACAGTGTTCTTTAACTCTTGCTTCCCTTCCTTGACTTTGCATTTTAGTAGAGCTTAAGTATTTCTGCACTATTTTAATGAATGTATTTATAATCATATTTCCTTGCAAATATTCTTAAGTCTTATTAGCACTGTTCTGTCACTCTGCATTAGAGTAATGTTAAATAAAACCCAATCTGGACTTAGACTTTTATTCAAAAGGATTAGTTCAAAGAGTGGGGGAAGGAACCCTTGTGATAGGAAGGTGCTTTGCCTGTGAGATCTGCAGACACCTCAGAAGTTAGGCA
Organism: Xerus rutilus; assembly: GCA_028644305.1. Taxonomy (NCBI): domain Eukaryota; kingdom Metazoa; phylum Chordata; class Mammalia; order Rodentia; family Sciuridae; genus Xerus; species Xerus rutilus. The sequence goes on from CM053402.1 coordinate 27,925,971, forward strand.
AATGGGTCTTATAAAGAGGAGTAAAGGTTGTAAAGAGCCATGTGGGAAGTGGGATGAAAGGGTGTCAAGATAGGGTAAGACTGGAGAATGTTCTACCTTGAGGCAAGCCTGTTCTCAAGAGGGGCTGCATGTTGGTTCAAGCTTAGGGTGGGTTGAAGTTCAGGAATCTGGAGAAAGGAGAAAAGTACAAGTTTGGTTGACAAACATAGTGTCCAGATTGATCAATGAAGACAAGCAACTTAGCTAATCTTTTATGAGGCAAAAAATGGGAATTTGGAGGTTCTGTTTTGGACTTGTCATAGGTCAACAGGTGGGGTATCTGTGAGTCTGATCTAAGTCATGTGAGGAAAGAGAGTACTCTGAAGTCAGCTGTTTTGCGGACCAAAAAGGATGGTGTGATCTCTTAACCTTCATTGTTTTCCAAGATCATAAATTTCAAATAAAATTTCACATTGCCAGTAAGGACCACTTGTATCAATTAAGATTGCTTTAAGCTGCAAATAATGAAAAACTGGACTAACAATGACAGACAAAGAAAGGTTTTGTTCACTCACCTAACAAATAGTTCAGAGGTCTATAGTTGCTGCTTGTGGTTTAGCTAATCAGTGATGGCAGCAATTCCTTGAGTCTTTCTACTCTGCTTTTTTATGTTTATTGCCTCTTGGTCACAGAAGGGTTGCTGCAGTTCCAAATATCATGTCCATGTTAAAAACAGGAAGAAGTTATCACATGGCTACCACTACTTGCATAAGAAACTAGGGAAGTTGTGCACACTGCCATAGAAGTTCTCCTAGTAAGAAAGAAAGGAGATGTATACCATCCCAATCTTGTTTCTTCTGTTAGTTGTATTGTATATATGATGTTGATTAATTCTTTACTACCAAAAAATCCTCTTATTATTTGAAATGTAGGAAACTAAATGGCTTATAAATGGGGCATTAGAAAAGTATCCAGTATGTTTTGCTCTTGATAACAATGGTTTCTGGAGGGGCTTCAGGAAAAGCAGGGTCTTTGAGTAAGATTATTTGGAATCATTTATTGAAGTGGTAATAAGCTTGGAAAAATATCTGAGATAAATACTGCAAAAGATTTATATCTGGAATTTTTAGAGGACTCTTACATATCAATAATATAATCTGGGGTTTTTTTTTTTTTTTTTTTTTTTGGTACTGGGGATTGAACTCAGGGGCACTCGACCACTGAGCCACATCCCCAGCCCTATTTTGTGTTTTATGTAGAGACAGGGTCTCACTGAGTTGCTTAGCGCCTCGCCATTGCTGAGGCTGGCTTGGAACTCGCGATTCTCCTGTCTCAGCCTCCCTAAGTGCTGGGATTACAGGTGTGAGCCAATAATATAATCTTTGCCTAAATAAAGCTGATGCTTATGCTTTTACATCTCAAATCATTGGTACAAACAGTGGACCTCAACCCTGGTGAGAAGCTCCTTGGCTCCTGGTGAGAGGACACACTGATGTAGATGTTCTTAAAGGGTTAGAAAAAGTATAAACATTAACTGAAAATATTAACTGAAAGTTAAAATTTTACCTGAAAATATTAACTCACTTACTCTAAAATTCCTCTCCAAGAAAACTTTTCTCATGAAAAAAATTTAAAAATATGAACCAACAGTTTTCTGTAAGCTTGAGTATTCTGGAAACATTTATTTGCATTAAAAATATATGGAAGCAGCAGTATCTTTGGAGAATAATTAAATTTTGTGCAGACTCTCCATAGCCTCAACATGATATTAAATTACAAATAAAAACATTGTTTGTGTCCTGTTATTTGTATCTAGTCACTTAGAAAAGTATTTATTCACTTTAAAAAATATTGTATGGTAGATATCATGAGTAGGTATTTATGACTTATGGAGTTATATGTCACGTCCCAAAAATCATTATAGGATCTTCAAATTGTCCTATAATGAATTATTTTATAATGATTAAAAATTCACTTTATTTTTTAAAAGATGAAATAAAAATGAGTATGTTTGCTGAGATCCCATTTAGGAAAAATGATGAGTGAGAAAGTGCTTGGGCCCAGGGCGGCCCGAGGAGAGTGGGACATTGATGCAGTAGGAAAGGTGTCACGCAGCATATTGTTCCTCTGCAATTCTGTCATTTCTCAGTTCTGCCACGAAAGGAGCCTTGAAAGGAAGCTGTCACAATAGTTCATTCTTCTGTATTCACACAAATCACGTTCGCTCCATTTTTTCTCTTCCTGGGGCGGGGGGGACTTTCTGTTCTCTTCGGTGACAGGGCTGGGACTGAGGTCATGGAGCCTGCAACACACACAGGAAGGGAAGGGACCTGTTGAAGGAAGCCGTTTGTCTCCACATTTGCAGATATCAGAGTGAAGGCGTGTCAGGCTGGGCAGATGGTGATCTTAACCTGTAAGCATCCCTTTTGCTCTCTGATGCTGTAGAAAATAAGACTGGTATTCTTGACCCATGTTTTGGCAAAGCCTGTTGATTCAAGCATGTGGATGGCTGTCTGTGTTTGAGTATGTGTACACTCTCACTGTGATCTCCTGGGTGTGTGAGCGGAGGAGCAGGTGGGAGAAGATGTTTCTCCTGAGGCCTTTCATCAGAACCCAGGGCTATCCCTTTTGTAAGGGCATCTATGCTGTGGCACGTAAGGGCTTCAGATATATGTGTATTTTTTTTTTTTTTTTTTTGGTACTCAGGGGTACTCAACCACTGAGCCACATCCTCAGCCCTGTTTTGTGTTTTATGTAGAGACAGAGTCTCACTGAGTTGCTTAGCACCTCGCCATTGCTGAGGCTGGCTTTGAACTTGTGATTCTCCTGTCTCAGCCTCCCTAAGTGCTGGGATTACAGGCGTGCACCACCAGATATATGTGGTTGTCATTTGCTTCTTGGAAACCCTTGGTATAAAGCCACGTGCTCATAAGAGCTGAAAGATTCTTTGGGATTCTGTTTGCATTTACCTTGCATTTCTTGCCAGGCACTGGCATATATCTGAGATTTCTAAACTGGGAAATGTTTAGCTCTGGGTTACGCCACCTGAGCTGGAGATCTGTAAAACTTCAGGATCTCTAGAAGATTTGCCGTATTTATCCCTTGATTTCATATAAGCCTCTGGTGTTATGGAGATGACTTCATTCATGAATCCTTAGCATATCCTTAGCACCTGGAAACAAGAGCTTACCTTCGAGCTTCATATTTACTCATTTCTTTGCCTGTGATTGTGTTGAAATTAATCTGAGCCATTTCTGAACTCTGAGCCTTACAGTAAGAGGAAGCTCAAGAATTGTACGCTGCTCTTGTTCAGAGTGAAATGTGTAGTGGGCCCAACACTTATGTTTTATTTGGAATCTAGAAATGGTCCCTTTTTTGTTGTTGTTGTTTGTGGTGCTGGGGATTGAACCAGCGCCTTGTACATGTGAGCCAAGCGCTCTACCAACTGAGCTATATCCCCAGCCTAGAAATGGTCTTTTTTGAACAAAAGGAATGAATGAGATTTGAAGCAGATATTTCTTCCCCTTTCCAGTCCTTTATACACAACCAAAAAGATGCAACTGTTGAAAAATACTGTCTTGGATTGATTTTAAAAATGTGATCAGTTTCATGATGCCCCATGGTACCTACTCATATAGCCTCTACCTGGAACTCTTGTTGCCTGCATGACATGGCATCTGATAAGCATAGAATTGACCTGCCTGAGCTATACCTCTTAACTGCCCCTGTAAGCCCACAGATCGCCTGTGTCCAGATTTTCTCCACGGTGGAGAATGGAGCAGAGGGTCTCAGTTGATCACTGCTTGCTTTCCCATCCCCCACAGTCATTCTGCAGCAGTTTCTTTGGCTTTACCTCCAAAATATATCCCCAAGTCGCTGATGGCTCTATCTCTGTTGTTATCTCCCAGTTCACATCATGCTCATCTCTTACCTGGAGCATTTTACTGGTCTTCAAAGCAATCTCATTGCTCTTTTATGTTCTATTTTCTTTTAATTAGCAAGAATCATTTAGAATAATAGTAATCAGACATGGTTATTTCTTTTCTTTTTTCTTTTTTTTGGTACTAGGGATTGAACTCAGGGGTACTTGACCATTGAGCCACATCCCCAGCCCTATTTATGTTTTATGTAGAGACAGGGTCTCACTGAGTTGCTTAGTGACTCGCCATTGCTGAGGCTGGCTTTGAACTTGCGGTCCTCCTGTCTCAGCCTCCCAAAGTGCTGGGATTACAGACGTGCGCCACCACACCTGGCTAGACATGGTCATTTCTAACCTGTATTTCTTATCAGATCTGGTCATTCCCCTGTCCAAAGCCAACCATTCATTTTCCATAACAATGAGAATAAAATCTCTACCCCTTAGGAAGTCATTTGGAGTCCACCCCACAACTCCTCTCCATTCCTTTCCTTTCTCTCTTCTTCTTTTCCCTTCCCTTCCCCCTCCTGTCTCCTCTATTACGGTTCTGTTCCCTCCTCTTCCCTTCTCTCCCCTCCTCTTCTCTCTATTTCTCCTCTATTTCTTTCTTCTTTTTCTTTTTCCTGGTTTTCGGGATTGAACCCATAGGATTGAACCCACTGAGCTATAGCCCCAGCCCTTTTTGCTTTTTATTTTGAGATAGGATCTTGCTGAGTCCTGAGGGCCTCACTAAGTTACTGAGGCTGGTCTTGAACTTGAAACCCCCTTGCTTCAACCTCTAAGAAGCCCGGATTCCCTCACAACTTTTCTAACCTTAGCTTCTATCACTCTTTTTCTAGAGTTCTTCTGACCCCAAGCTCTGCAAGCCTGCCAAACCATCAATCTGAAGGCCTTCCTTCCACCAGGAATGGGCCCATTTTCCCACGGCCAGCTACTTCCAACATTCAGAACAAGATGTCCTTTTTATGTAACCCCTCACAAGGCCTTTCTTGGCCACTTGCCAACAGACCTCCCATCATGGCCCCACTTACCACATAGGTTTTTGTATATCCTACTTAAATGTCCTGGCTAGCAATTACACCTATTCCCACCACCAGGCTTATGGCTGAATATAAGACTCATGAGCCCAGGGTTCTCATCTACTTTTACATCATATGTCACCAAGACCACAGAGGAGGTTGGTGCCTGGTGTGGCAGGAAGCCTGGTGTGGTGTGGAATCCAGCATTTTCTCAACGTTGGTACCAATAGCTTGTTTCTATGTGTTCTGTTCTTATAGAGGACTGGACTCTATGAGTATAAAATCTTTGGAGTTCTGGAGGATTGCTCCCCAGCTCTACTCGCAGATGTCTATATGGACTTAAACTACAGAAAACAGTGGGACCAGTATGTTGAAGGTGAGTGATGCCTACTTTAAGTTATTAGAAAGTAGATTCTATTCTTGTTTTTTCTAGCTTATAGAAATGAACAGATTTAATTTCTACTGTGTTTTTATTCCTTTTAAATTTTGGCACAAAAGTCTTTTAAATGTGGGCCTGAAAGATGCCCTTGCTATTCCTAGCTCTCACTCCTGATATACTCTGGGGTCCACTCTGTGGTTTGCTCCCGGGCTGCTTTGCTCTGCCTGTAAGGTTGTGTTATTGTCCTATATGCTTAAGTGGCCCGCATAGGCTCCTTGGAGGGCATGGTGTCTAAGTTTTGTTATAGCAGTTGAATAGAAGTTTTCTAAACAGGTGAGAATGTATACACCTGAGGAGGTGAGAGAGCAAGGGGAGGAGAGGTGTGGGGCATTCTAGGTCCAGGAAGAGCACATGTGGAGTCAGAGTAGCATGAAGCAGCTTCTGCAGAAGCCACCAACACTTGGTATGCTGGGTTCATTGGAAAAGCAGACCCTGATGGCTCCCAGCACACTAGGGCCAGTGGAGAGTCCAGATCCCCAAGGGCCTAGCATGGCCACTGGGCCACATTGCTGAGATTTGACTCTGTTGAGATGCAGAGTTATGAAAGTCATTAACCATGGGATCCACCTGCCACTCAGAGCCGGCACTAGCCTTTTGCTGTCTTGGTCGTAGTGGAATTGGCCTTCAGAGCTAGCCAAGGGCATGAAGTCTCCAGCCAGGACTCCTGGTTGCAAGTAACAAAAAGGCCAACTAAAGACAGTGTAAGAAAAGAGAGAGGAGTTTATTGGATTATCATGTTAAAAAGTCCCAGGCTTTGTGGCTTTGAGGACAGCTGCTTTGGAGAACTTTAACAATTTTATCAGAATGTTTCTTTCTCCCTCTCTAGTTCATGTTTTCCTGTGTGTTCATCCAGTTCTCAGGCAGATTCTTTGGTCATGGGAAAAATGTCCTCCAGAGGTCTAAGCTTCTATCCTAGCCATGTAATAACCCCAGAGGAGAGAGAATTCCACTCTCCTAGGACAGGAGCCACAGTGCCAGAACTGGCCATCAGCAGCTAAACATGGCACACCTGCTCATGTCCTGTGGACATTCATCATAAACTGAAAACTTAGTGCTTTCAAATATCCTTCCTATTTAGGGGACATTGTGATTCCCCCATCCCAGGCAGCAGGTTGACACTCTGTCCCAGGGGTCTCCGCCTCCCAGCAGCCACAGTGCAGTCATATGATATAGACCCTGCCAACGAGACTTACTTGTGGATTTACTTTGGAAAGGAGCAATGTGAGGAAGCAGGCAGCATGCAAAATCCATGCTTTTTCAGGGATAGCCAAGGCATCTGACAGCTAAGAGCCTCTGACATCTGCTACCCACCTTGCATCTGCAGCCTGTGCTGTAGTGATGGGTCCAGCAGAAGAAGCAGTTGGCCTTGCCTGAATAATCCTGGGGTCCTAAATGCCACTCTGGTCCTCCTGGATATTATTTGAGCACCTGAGAGTCTTCCTGAACCACTTTGGACCTAAACTTGCTTGAGTGGCAAACCAGGACCCTGGCCAGGTATGCCATTCCTCAGTTGATCCCTGGGGCCACTTCTTATCCATGTTCCCGACCCTGAAGCAAGTGTAGAATAAATCCTGCTTAAAGCCCACAGTAGAGGAGCAGGGACAGGTGATGGAAGCCCTATAAGATGGTGGAGATGCTGGTTTGAGAAGGGGGACTAAGGCCAAGTGTGCAAAAGCAACACTCCTCCCTCCCTTTCAGGATCACCTGCAACTTCCTTGGCATTAGTGAGCTGGCAAACTCCGTAATCCAGGGTGTGCTTTTAATAGGTTTTCTTTTACCACCTGACTCTGCTCCCCTCAGCATCTTCTCCCAGGGCTGTCTTGGGCTCTTCCTCAGCCTCACGGGGCTCTTTCTCTAGACGGGGAGCTGGAACCCCCTGCACAGCCTGGGTGGAGGGGCATGTGCCATCCTGTTCTTTGCTTTCTCCCTCCCACAGTAGCAGGAGGAGGGACTTAGGTTGCTGGGGCAGAGTGTGAAGAAAATGGGGGAAAAACAGGAAACCTAGAGTTAGCACCGTTCAGCCACTGTCCTGCTGTTTAGGGGGACATTGTGGAAACTTCATGTCCCATCTTCCTGTGCTGGATTGGGTGACCCCTCAGTCCCAGCCAAGCTGTCAAGTTGTCAAGATAGCTGGAAGGGGAAGAAAGTTCTCAAAGGCAAAACTCTCGGTACTCTAGTGACATCTGGTGGTTACTCTGATCTCAACATTTGTGCCTGTTTCTTCTTGGATACCTGATTCTGTTTCATTGCTCCCTCTTCCAGAAGGTTGTCGGTGCTGTAGGACGGATGAGGTTTGTGAGTCTTTTTATGTGTCACTGAATTTTTAGACCCTCTAGATTGTTCCTGGGCAACAAGATTTCCATGGGAGTGAATCTCCTCGGGTTTTTTTTTTTTTTTTAAATTCTACACCTTATCGGTTAGTGGTTTATCACACTGAGGCCACCTAGGCTTTTTGTTACTAGAAGCCAAAGAAGTTTCCAGATACATTAATGTCTTCTGTTCTCCCTTAGTACTCTACGAAAAGGACTGCAACGGAGAGTCCGTGGTGTACTGGGAAGTGAAGTATCCGTTCCCCATGTCCAACAGAGATGTATCCTTTCACAGAGCGCTCGGCTCCTGGGCCCTGGGTGTGTCTGTGCCCTTGGCTTGTGTGCAGGGGGCCAGGGCTGATTCTCCAGTCAGTGCAAACAACATTGTCTTTGATTCCTGCAGGCACATCTGCCAGAGCTGCTGCTCTTCTTGTGGCTTTCAGAGACCTCAGGGTGTGATTTCTGGGCACAACCACATAGAGCATCTGTAATTGTGGGCACAGGAGGGCAGCTCATGCTTTTAGGGAGATTGTATAGTGCTGGACATGGTTAAGCCACAGGATTGGGGGTCTGGAAGGAACTCTGTATAAAAAGTGCTGACCCAGCCCCCTGGATTTAATGAGGAGGAGGTGGGACCCAGAAAGCTGAGCTGACAGAGGTGTCAGTACTTAGGCCCTGCATTCCCATCTCTCCCCCTCATGCTGTCCTGCTCAGTTGACCCCACAGTGACATAGCCTGGCTATTGGCTCTGGATACTGAGTCCATGCTTCTTCCCCTAAATTTCCTCATTTATGAAGTGCAGCAGTTGAACAAAATGAGGGGAGTTTGTCTGGCATCTCTAGGGTATAAGAAGCCCTCATAGGACCCATTTGGGAGGGTGGGGTAGAGATTCACCTGGTGGACAGGATGCCGGTGGGATGACGGACAGGCGAGGTGCCCTCTTCAGTCACTGCAGCTCAGTGTCTCTCATGCTGAATTTCCACAGAAGATCCTTTTAAGCAAAAGGCTGATGGAATAAAATAAGATCGGAAGGCACGAACTAGGTGACCACGGGGACCTTTCCTAGTTCTGACATCTTGTAAGTCCGTTTGTTCCTAAGTAATGAGGAGGAGGGTGTGTTTGTGTGTCTGAAGCCTGTGCGTCTACCCTGGTGCCTGACTAGCTTAGGAGTTCATGTCTTGGCACAGATTCCATGTACTGCTAGTTTGTAGTCACATGATTCCCATTTCAATAAATTGTTACTGGATCCTTTAGATTTTATATGGTTTTCTTTAATCCTGCCAAAGGAAGTGCAAGATGGGTCACCATCCCCATTTCACAGTTGAGCAAACTGAGGGAAAGAGAAGTTTGGAACTTTGCCAGGTTCATACAACTAGTGTGCGGCAGAGGCAAGTTTGGTGTGTAGGATCATCTGTGCCCTGGGGCCGTGATCTTGCCAGGATCAATCTTACCTCTCTGACCTCACAGTGACACTTTATTTATTTATTTTTTAATAACCACTCTCTAAAGCAGCGAAGGCACAAGTTTCGTTCTTTTTTTTAAATTGTAGATGGACACAGACCTTTATTTTATTCATTTATCTCTATGTGGAGCTGAGGATCGAACCCAGTGCCTCATACATGCTAGGCAAGCACTCTACCACTGAGCCACAACCCCAGCATTCACAGTGACACTTTAGATAAGTATTCTCAGCATAGACACGTGGGACTCCTGAAAGTCTTTTTTTATTGGCTTTTCAATGCCACGCAATCCTATAATGAGCCTTTACAAATGTATGTATGTTTTCCTAGTTTGGGTTGTTAAATTTTTTGAGAAAAGAGAACAGTGCTATGAAGTGCATTCCCTGGTTTGCTGTGTGACCTTAGGAAAGGCCCTTTATTTCTCTGAGCCTCAGTGAATGGCTGGTCACAGGTTATGTGAGAGGGCTCTGCCACCTCTCCTGGAAACACCTAAGAGAGTAAGGGCCATGGATAGTCCAATGCGAGGGCCTGGGGATGACGGGTGCTGCAGAGGTATGGAGGTGACCTGGGGCACAGCAGGTGTGTTTAGTAAATGCAATAGTGCTGATCTTGGAGTAGCGTTTTGATTGTTGAAGGCTTTTAATTCTTTCTGGTGAGAAACCCCAGATTCTGTTCTTTCAAAGTATCATTAACTCATTCAAGATCGGAGCCCCATGCAGCTTTGATATTCTAAAGAGGTGCTGGAGCAAGATCTGAGTTCAGGTTCAGATTCTGTCACTTCAGCTGGGCTGTGGGACCTTGTGCTAATGCTTCACCTCTCTGAGACTCGATTTTGTAAACAATAATACAGGGCTACTCATGCCATACTCCCAGAGTCTCTGTAAATTCAAACTTGATGCTGCATGTATAGAATACGTGATGTTTAGTACAGGTATTAGTGAGATTTGTTTCTTAGGATGTAATTACCTTTCCTGAAATAGTGCCAGGGACCCAGTGCTTGTTCTGTTGATGTTTATGGGGAGGAATGCATTGGATATTCTTGGTGAACCATGTTAACCCAAGGAGGACGTCTACCTGCTAAATAATCAGGTATTCTTGTGTCTTCCTGTGGTCAGTATTTTTAAGACTATTTGAGATCTTCTATGCATAGAGATCTGTAAATAGAGCTTAGGTGAGAACAGAAAAAGGAATGAAACCATTGTCTATAGAGTGTTTATTCTGCTTCAGGTTTTCTTTGATGCCCCCCACTCAGCCTAACTGGTGGGCAATACTACTCCCTTTTTCCTAAATACAGAAACTAAGTCTCAGAGAGGTTGAGTAACTTACCTGGGAGCACACAGCTGATCAATGACCAATCCTCTGCCCTCTCCTAGTGCCTTCTGGGAGAACGGAGAAATTGATTCCTTGTGTCTTTAAAAAGCATCCAGGAGTTATGCACAGTAGGTAATGCATGTTCTCGAATGGGAATCCTAGGTGGCATGAGACACAATCTTGCAGTACAGGTAGAGAGACAGGGGAGGTAAGTGAAGAATCAGAAGGGAGGGACTGCTGAATGGAAGGTACAGAATCACGTCCCCTTGCTCCCAGCTTGGGGAGCTTTCCTCCTGTCTGTCTGAACCCTGGCGTTGACGTTGTGCCTTGACTATGGATATAGTATGTCTACAACCTGCAGCGGCGAAAGCTGGATGTGGAAGGGCGGGAGATCCATGTGATCCTGGCCCAGAGCACCTCCAAGCCTGAGTTTCCGAAGAGGTCCGGTGTGATCCGGGTGACACAGTACCAGCAGAAACTAGCAATTCAGAGTGACGGCCAGCAGGGGAGCAGAGGTAAAGTCCGGGTTGCCCACCTAAAGGCCCGGTGGTGGAGAGGTCCCTCAGGTGCATGAAGCTTTTCCCTGGAAGTCAGTGGATGGGCACAGGTGCAGAGCAGACCAGGGCTCTGCCCTTGGGTCGAGGCTTAATTCACCTGCTGCACTTGGCTAGAGCATGCTGCAGGTGTTTAGACCTCACCTGGCTCGTTCTTCACAGGCTCTCGCCCAGTTCCTATGAAATCAGAACACTAAAATAAACGGAAGTTTTAGAAATTCTCCACAGGCTGGTCCTGAGAACACATGCTGGGACCAGAGTGAGCAAGAGGACTGAGGGGACAGTTTGGAGAAAGTGACTCCTGCTTAGCACAAGCCCAGCAACTCAGGACCTGCCTTGCCTTGAGTTCCAGCCGCCCGAAAGGGAAGAGCAGACAGAGAATGGGCCATATGGCACCTGCCGTGAGGGAATGAGCGTGGCCTGTGTCTCAGGCAAAATCTGAGCCATACTGTCGATACTTGTTAGATCTGCCACCTAACTTTCTTGAAGCTCCATTTCATCATTTATGAAATGGAGTTAATGTCAGTTCCTTAGGGCTAGTAGGATAATTAAACAAGAGAGTATTTCCAAATGTCTACCACTTGCTGAGTGTTTAGTAAATAGAAGCAAAACATGCCTGCAGCTATGTTTTTAAAAAATGCCTCTAGCTGAGCGCCATGGTGCACGCCTGAAATCCCAGCGGCTAGGGAGGCCGAGGCAGGAGGATGGCGAGTTCAAAGCCAGTCTCAGCAATTTAGCCAAGCGCCAAGCAACTCAGTGAGACCCTGTCTCTAAATAAAATACAAAATAGGGCTGGGGATGTGGCTCAGGGTTTGAGTGTCCCCAAGTTCAATCCCCAGTACCTTCCCCTCACCCCCAAGAAGAAGATAAAAGCTTCTATATAGAAATGCCACAAAGCAGGTTGGTGGAAGGAAGTGCATGAAAATTTGATGCCACTTTCTGCACTTTCTGGGCCTGGCTATGAAGATGGAAACTGTGCAGGTTTTGTTGCTGTATTTTTCCAGTATCTCTCCCATTTTCTGAATTGTGCTTTCTTTTCCCCTCTAGTTTTCATGTACTACTTTGATAACCCGGGGGGCCAAATTCCGTCCTGGCTCATTAACTGGGTAGCCAAGGTGAGTTCCCAGGAGGCAGGAGGGAGAAGTGTGTTTGACAAATGTTGACTCAGCCCAGGGAGCTGTCAGGCTGAAGAGACACATTGTCCCAGGCGTAATGAGGCTCTTTTATGAAGAGCTTGGTTCAGTAACTCCGGCTAGGTCCGAAGTTGCCAATAACCAGGACACAGGCTGGGTCAAAAGACAAAAAATCTGTGAGCTTGGAATGCTACCCCTCCCTGCCTGTGTGGCCCCAGACCCTGCCAGGATCAAGCTCTGGAACCTCTAGACAAAGACTGCCCCCTCTAGGAACAACTGTGCTTTGGTACCTGGTATCTGCTTATGGAGAGTAGACCTGGTCTGGAGAGGACCAGAGGTGACCCAGGCCTGAAGGACACCAGTGGTTTGGTCATTGTTGCTATTTTTTTTTTTTCCTGTGAGGGGATGAGGGAAAGCCACCTGTCTACTTTGGAATCCAACAGTTGTGACTTTGAATCTTGGCTCTGCCATTGACTGTCTTATTTTATTTAGGGAATCTGTAAATCTCTTCCTTTTTAAAACCAGAGATACATATTCCTTACCCACGGAGCAGATGATGGTTGAGACGAGTCTGGCACAATGCTCAACCCTAACAAAACCACACGCCCTGCCTTCCAACCCCAGAGCCTTACTGTTTTCTGATGCTGTAGTGCAAGTCCTTTCTCTGACTTCTTTGGAAGAATCCAAAGGCTTTGCCCAATTCCATTTCCTGGTTTTTTTTCTTTTCTTTTCAAGAAGTGAAGTATCAGAAAGCAGTGTGATTTTTATTAGCAACAGCCCAAATGTAAGGCTGTGTCTTCTGACAGTGGTTTCTGTCATCCAGTTTTATCTGTGCTCTGGATCTGGCCTTTGGTCATTATCTGTGGCAGTGCTGTGCTGAAATCTGATCAAGGCTTTATTGTCTTTTATTGTGCTCTATGCCACCTTGGTTTTCCTTTTGCCACATCTGAAAGAAACCTACTTAATCACCAGGACGATCACCAGGAGACGTAGAAATAACAATCTCTTTTCCCTTGCAGAATGGAGTTCCCAACTTCTTGAAAGACTTGGTAGAAGCCTGTCAGAACTACCCCAAGAAAAACTAAGAGAATTGGGACCCTTGTGTATGTGGATGGATGTTTATGCGGGTGCCACCAGCCTTTGCCGCTCAGCCTTTCTGTCACATTTCCGTCTTCAGAGGCCTTCAAGCCCTACAGCACGTATCCCCATGCGTGTGTGCCTGACGTCTGGCTCACCAGCCTACTTCCTTTCCCACTCCTCCCTGCTTGGGTGGCTGACTCCTTCCAACACTAAATGGGGGATAGACTAGGGAAACCTTTGCTTGTTTATTTTTAAAAAGGGAAGTCCTCAATAGGGACCACAGCATTCCATTGTGCCATTTTAGGGGGATGGGTTGGTAGAGGAAAGACAACAAAATGTAAGAATGACCATTCCTGGCAAGCTGGCCCTTTCCCAGAACGTGCTGTCTTGCAACCCAGGAGGGGCTACTGGAAGTCACTGTTCAGAGCTGACTTTCACTGTGCCTAGACTGATCATACTGATATGCATGGGTCTTATGCTTTGTTGACTTGATTGGCGTGGGATTCATGGTGATAATCCTTTAAGTCTTTCCCTGCTGCTGCTTGTGAGGACCAGTAGCTGTTGTGATATCGCAGCACTTTGAGAAGCATTGCAAATCCAACTGGACACATAATATGATCACAACTTTTCCCCTCATCCTTCATGATTGAGTTTTCCTCTTTCTTTCTCATATGCCACTGGGAATAGGCTGCCTTTACCTTCTAGCTCTGCAGTTTTTTAGAAACTGAGATATTGAGATGGCTCTGGCAATTAGAAGAAGCAAATATGCTTCATGCACAGCACTGTGCTAAATTGTCTTTCTATGCAACAAAACAAATTTCCCTTCTAGAATGTCTGGAGATGTTGAAGGGATAATAATCGTTTACAACTAGGTAAAATTTAATTAGTAGTCTGGTTGACTCTGTACTTTTTCCTCAGTAATTCTACCTAAGGTGTCTGCCTTTTCTATCACCAAAGGGACTCTCAGAGTCTTATTTTCTCTGGAATTTTGGTAGGGTAAGATATTCTGTGGCTAAAGGCACAGCATTGATGTTCTCAGGGAAAATTTTTAATTACTAGGTGTGATGGTACCAAACCTTGGACATAAAAATTCTGTATATAAAGCCAGAGGAAGGAATTTGTTAAAATGGGATTCCTCAAATTGTATGCTTCCTCTCTGGGATGAAAAGTGTATTCATAATGAATAAAAGCAGCTTTGCTTATACTTGTCTTGTGTTTAGCTTTTTTCCTGCTTTTTCCTTTTTGTAAGGATGAACTCATTAACTTTCTTGTTTGCAATTGACATGCAACTTAGCTTGTGGACTTAAGCACAAAAAATAATTTGAGACTCACATTATGCAAGACCAGTCATAGGTAGCTTTAAGTAGGGGTTGATATAGGTGCTCAAGTTGACATTAAAAATCAGCTTTCTTCTTCAGTTTGTCTTTGACATTGATCTGCATTTGGTGGTAGGATTGCTGCTAACAGTAGTTAGATTAGTAGTTAGATTGCTGCTAATAGGTAATTCTGCATTTTCCCAGGCTCATACCAAGCCCCTCAACTCCCCAAAAGACAGCACATCTTTCCAACAGCTTCTGCTCTAGTCCATAATTTAGATTTCTAACACATGTGTCTATCCATGCCCCAATCATTGTGGTCATATGGATAGTATTATGCAGATGAGCTAATGATTCATAAATTTATTATTATAATATAATTCCAGCAATGTAGATAGAATCTGATTTTTGATAAACAACCTAAATGTCTCATGTCATGAAGGATAAGTTGAAACTTTATGAATAGATTCATTGAAATGCAAGCATTAAGGTTACAGTCCTCGAGTAGAAGACTGAATGGTGCAATGCAAACCATTTCTTTAAATGGCCTTTGTAATTTGCTAAGAACTCTGAGGACACTAATAATACCAAGGTTTTAGGTAAAGCACTTGAAAAAGGTAACAGACTTGCTAAAATTAGTGCAATTATGCTTTTGGGGCTTGCTAGTTTAGAGAACTTTCTACATGCAATAAGAAGCATGTGAGAAACTGAGAGCCTCCAGCTACAGTAGATGCTCAAGGTGCAAAAACAGCAAGACTGGTCCTTCGAGGGTTGCACCTGACTCTTCAGGGTATGTTCTTCCCTGGTGATGGGTGTATCACTTAGAATTTGAAAATTGTAAATAACACTGTCATTCCTCCAGCATATGGTGGTACTTATTTTCCCATGTCAGTTTCTCAAAGTAGACAGACAATAAGCTTCTTATGTGTAGAAAGAATTTCGCACTTTGATGACTGTCCCTGAAGGCAGCATATCGTTAACTGAGTGAATAAATGACTTAGAGAAAATTGAATGAATGACAGGAACTCTGAAGATTAAACCAACCTGATATCTACAGGCTCATTCCCCATTGATTTAAACAGAGTGATTGCCCCAAGTCTACAGTTTTGGGGGTTCTAGATTCTCTAGGTTCCCAATCAGTCTTTCTCAGAAAGCATTGAAGTCCTGCCCCTGTTTAGGTGGCTTTGCTGGTGTGACTGAAGGTTCTGATGTAAGGCTGGGGAAATGGTGCGCTCTGGTTTGAATCCAGCTGAATGTTGTCAGGATTTCAGTCGGAATTTAATTGCAAGAGTAGAGTTACCTCGGGGGACTACATTTTTTCCACAGGCGAATTATTCTCACTACATAACAATCAGAGTGGATGACCACCTTGGAACTGAGGAGTTCCAGCAGAGAGTCATTTCCCTTGAAAATGTTCCTATTTCACAGCAAGAGTCCTGGCCTGGCTCCCCGGCTGAGATTCCTCCCTCAGGATCCCCATCAGTGATGTCTACCCTTCACACCTCCAGCTTGCCAGCTGGATTTGGAAGAGACCAAGCAGGAAGAGCACCACCCAACCCGCCCAGGGAATTATCTTCAAATGCATGGAGACCTGTCTCAAAGGGCTGGTGTCATCTGTCAGGAGAACAGGATGGCAGTTCCCAGAATGAATGAGACAGACTAGGTGCCTGCCCTAAAGGAGCTTATAGTCCAATGAATAAGACATAGGGGCCAAGCCATTGAAGGAGGTAAGCACTCAGGAAGGGCAAATGAAGGGTGCCATAATGGGGCTCTGATTAAATTTGAGGGGCAAGGAGGAACATTCGGGAGCTGGCTGAGAGAAAAGGTGGAGAAGGAAAACTGCTCCAGCTAGAAGAACTATTTGCACAAAATTCCTCAAGCAGGAGAGTCAGTCACATCTGAAGGACACACAAGGCCAGTAAGGACATTCCCAAAGACATGAGGAAAGAAATCTTGCATGTGGCTGAAAAAGTAGGCATGCAGGCTGTTGGGGAGCCTGGGAGCCAGGCAAGGGCTTTGGACCTTAGACTAAGAGCACCAGTAAGCCTTCAAGGGTTTTAGGTTGAGAAGGGACCTGACAAGATTTATTCATTCCAAATAGCGGCTCCTTTCTTCTCTATGGTTCCCCAATATCTCTAGCTACTTTGAATCCTCTCCACTGTCCAGCAGCCTGAAGAATGGTCCAAGGTACATGGAATTTTCAAAGTAGAGCATCAGCCTTTAAAGTTTAACTAGATAAAAAAGATGGAGGGGGCATCTAGGCCCATCCCTCTGTCTCTCCTGCTCCATGTTGATGTACAGGAGACCCTCAGGCCACGTCATGCAGCCCATCAGAGCAGAGCCATTTCAGGAGCCAATGGGAGAGGAAAAAAGACACACACACACACACACACACACACACACACACAAAGCAGAACAAAAACAAACAAACAAATACAAAAACGCAAGCAGCTCCACTTTCTCCAAAGTTTCTTTTTCTACATTCATCCCCAACTACAAGGGAAAAAATTACACACACACACGCACAAAGACACAGACACACATATAATTTTATAATTTTGGGGGGGGGAGTCACTGAGTTCAGAAGCACATAAGTGGAGGGTTTTGGGTAGATTGTTGATTTTACTAATCTATTTGTGTGTGTGTGTATGTGTGTGCTGCATGTGTGTGTGTGTATATCTATTTGAATATACATAGCATGTGCTCCATTTCATACACAATGGCCCAGCACCTAAGCAGCATGCCATGTGGGTGGCTTTTTAAGTCCTCCATGTGATGTGCCAGGTCCAGTGTTAGGCAGCAGAATACACACAGATGGGAATTAGCAGTCTACACACAGATGGGAATTAGCAGTCTACACACAGATGGGAATTAGCAGTCTACAGAGGCCATGGAATACGTGTACCATAATGACAGAGCATGTGATCACCTCCATGTGGAAGGAGCCTGTCCCACTTGAAGAGCTTGTAGCATACTGCTAAATATCTCACAAGTTCTGCTGTCTACTAATGTCAAAGTAGTTGAGTTTTAGCAGAGCACGTGGTCTGCTGGCTGCCCTGCAGAGAAGTGTGGCCATGAGGCTAAATTCTGGCCAGTATCATGTCAGTGACATATGCCACTGCCCAGTCAGGATCTTAAAAGGAAAATGTATAACCTCACCTGGTCTTGACTCCTTCACTAAGGAAACATGATAACTATATAATAAACACTCTATATGCAGAGGATACAAGGTATACAAATGCAAAGAATGACAAAAATAGTCCCTGGACTGTTATAAGTTGCTTATTTTGGCAATGGATGGAGAGAGAATAAACTTCCTGTTCATTTGAGTCCCAGTTTTTTTTTTTCTGGTGTCAGGGATTGAACCCAGGGGTACTTACCCATAGAGCCACCTCCCCATCCTTTTTCATTTTTTATTTTGAGTCAGAGTCTCACTGAGTTGCTTAGGGCCTCCCTAAGGTGTTGAGACTGATTTTGAACTTGCAATCCTCCTGCCCAGCCTCCCAAGCTGCTTGGATTACAGGTGTGTGCCACTGAGCCAGACTCAAGTCATAGTATTTTTTTTTTAAAATAGCATCTTTGTTCACACCAACTAATGAATAGCTCAAAGAAAGGGCACCTTTGTGCCAGGGTATCAGTAACTCAATCAAATGACTCCTCATCTATAGACCTCTGATCTGGCATTCCATAAGTGGTTGACCATCTCTAATTTGTTCTAGTTCCACTTAATAAGTGGTCAATGAGTGTTGCATATTATAGCTATTACCCCCCAATTTTTCATAACGATCTACCTCCCACATCCTACCTCCATGATGGGCCTCAGGCTATTCTTTTGGTTAATGAAGGAAATTGTCCCCAAATTTTGTCAAATTTCTGTCCAAATTCAAGGCTCACTATAAATCTATTTTTTCCCTGAAATATTCATTGGTTTTAGAAAACCCTGATGTACAGTGGTGTTAAATAAAGGGGATCTAGTACCTTCAGATTGGAATGGCTGACCTTAAGACATCATCTTTGGTGGATTTGCTGCATTAGTCCAGGTCCTCCAGAGTATCAAAACCTACAGGCTGGATAGGAAGTCCCAAGAGCAGCAGTGGGCAAGTGGGCAGAGTCCATGGTGCAGTCCTGTTTCCCTGGTGGCAGGCTGGAGACTGGAAGGTGAAAGTCAGCAAAGACTCATGTGTCTGCTCAAAGCAGACAGGCAAGGAGAGTTCCCTCCTCTTCTCTAGGTATCAGTCTTTCTGATCTATTGAGACCACCATCTGATTGGATGAAGGGTTTTCACATTAAAGGGTGTAAGCTATACTTCAATCTTGCAATTTGAACGTTTTCATTTCCCAATATCCATATAGACACACCTAGAAGTATATTGGACCAAATTTCTAGATACCCCTCAGCTAGGTCAATCAACATATAAAATTAACCATTACACCTAGTGAGAACCTAACATTCTCAGATAAAAAGGATTTGATGTTATGAGCTCTTACTATAATGCTAGACACTAGATTGAATGCTTCTCTTACAGTTTTGTCTTTGGGAAGGTGGGAATGAACTATTTCCAACTTACTAATGAGGAATATATGGCTCAGAGAGGCTAAATAATGTGCTTAAAGTAACTCAGCCTGGTAAGTGGTAGACTGGGAACTCGAAGACTCCATGATCTTTTCTTTCCTGTCACTCTTCTCTGGATCCTGATGCCTCTTTTCAATATTGAGCCAATTGTCAACATTAAATGACAATCTACCTTCGTCCCTGTGTTCAGAGGGTACCTCTACTTGTGATGTCCTTTTTTCCATAGGCATATGTTTAATCTTATCCAGGTTAAGTAACTTTCCCAAGGTAAACTGGCCAAGTACCCTCAAGTCTAATCCATCATCAGGTCACAGGGAGGTGACCTCCAAAACTTGTTCCTACTATAACCACTTCTTTCCATCTCCATCATTACCATTTTGGTCCAGCCTCTCTCTGCTGCCCTCTGGACTACTTGGAAAGGCTTTGAACTCATCTTCCTCATTTCATCTCTGTCATTTCTAAAAATACCATCAGATCATATCACTTATTACCTTTCCAAATCCCTCCATAACTTCCCGAAACACTTAAACCGAGAATTCTCTCCCCTGAATTAGGAGGAAGTCCTGTGCACTCTGGACTGTGTGCTCTCTTCATCTCCATCTGTACATTCCAACCCCACTGTTCCATCAATGTGCTGAGCTCAATTCTGCATCAGCCATTGCACCGATCATCCTCCCTGCCTGGAAATCCATATTCCCTGATGCACACAGGTTTGAAATCTGCAAACCAACCATTGTTGAAATGACACCTCCTCAGAGAAGTCTCGCAGTAAAAGGAACCAGGGAAAAGGTGAAGAGTTATTCCACATTTGTGACCCTGTCTGCCTAACATGTAGTACTCACCAGTAAATGTTATTTATTGTTTGTTCATTTGTATAGTCCCCTAGACAGTGAAGAACTTTGTCTTATTCCCAATTATGTACGCAATATAGAGAACACAAAAGAGTTCTGAACTGTCTCCTGAAGGAGTGACTCAGTGGCTACACCTGGCCCAGTAACCCATGTTCTCGTTAATGGGTTCTCCCCACCCCAAACAAAATCCTAGTAATCTTGTGTTTCATCTGATTCTTACTAAGAGTGAACATTGTGACCAAATAAATTCTTAGACTTTTTTAAACTTCATTTTTCAGGGCTTCCTCTGAGCCCCAATTTCATCCTGATTCAACACCTCTAGAAGACTTATATCGACCATCTGAAAGTCTACACAGCAGAATTGTATTATTGACTTAACTGGGGGAGAGCAAGGAAAAACAGAGCTAGAAGAGAAGGCCTTTTCATCTGGCAGGCCCGCATCCTGAAAGCTAAGAAAACCTGTATTCCCCCAGGGACAGATCTGGGGGAGGTGGGAAGGACAGCACACCGAATCCATTTTCTCTTATCTCTTTGACCTGGTTCCTCTCTAGCTGTTCATAAACTGAGAAAGAGTCAATGGAAAACCAAGCAGGACAAACATTGGACTTAGATTCCACACAAGATCTACAGCAACGTTTGTTTTCTGTCAAACAGCTTACGAGAGGGGCTGGGTCTGTTCTTAAGTGGTCATATATTCTGCTCACCAATGAATGTGGCATTTCATTTTTCCAGTGGACAATGAGTAATATTCTTCATGAGGAGCCTATATTTCAGGCCTGGTGTTGAACAATTATGGGACTGCTGGAAAGTCCCAAGTAGGAGTTCGCCCTTCACTACGCAGCTTGGCTCACGTTCCCATTCGGCTACTTTAAGCTCTTGTAAACAGCATTCGTTTTCCATTACAAGCTAGGAAATGGGACTGTGCGCAGCAGTGCTGGGTCCCTGGAGAGCTCCTGCTAGGGAGGCTGTTTCCTCACATCTCATTTTAGTTCGTAACTTGGTGAGATTGAGCAATCCCTGAAGCGCCATGTCTTCCCATCCTATTCCTGCTCCACTAACTTATAAAACAGCCAGTGACCTGCTTGAGGACTAGCAGATCAACCAGATGTTTCCTGAGCAAAGACAGAGTGCATTTCCCCTTGTACATCATCTTGTGAGAGGGGAGGGCTGGCAGGGCTCTCCCCCATCTGACATCACTGGGCGAGGTGGCCTGGGGAAGAATTTCAAAGCCGAGAAGCTGGCCAGGGTCGAGCTCATCTGGCAGCTGTGCGCTGGGATTAACTGACCCAGATAACCAGGGAGAAGGAATCAGCAATTTAAGCATGTTTGTTCTCCAGCAGGAAGTAGACGGCCTCCTTTCCACCCATGGAATAGCCAGAGGCAGTGGGAAGCCTTTCCCAGTGGCTCCACATGCACAGCCAGAGGCACATCTGCCATCTTGCTGCCCATCCTGACTCCTCACCTCCCCTGACTTCTGCTTGAGGTTGCAGTGGACAGGCTCACCTGATTGCAGTGAATAAAAATAGCAACATTAACTAAACCTTCTTCCCTCAACAACATACAGGAGCTCAAATTCTGAAAATAGCAAACAAACAAAAAAACCCTTTGATAGAACACTAGCTTTTCAGATTCAGAGTAAGATCCAATAAACTAAAACCATTTTTTTAATACAGGAAAAAAAAAAAACGGACATGGAATTGCTAGCTTCCCTCATAGAAATGTCATTAAAAATAAAACCAATGAACAAGTAGAACGTATTTACCATCACTCTGATTTTATAAAAGAAAAATGAGTTTAACCTTATCTGTTGTAACCCATGCAAGGGATTTTCGTCACCTTCATCACCAATACAGACTACTGAGACCTAAAGTGTTCCAATAGCCTAGGCTGTGGCCCTTTCCTGCTGGTCAAGCTGTGCTTCCTCTTTTTCTTAATCCTCCAGTCTTCTCTCTGTTCCTTAGACCATGGCACTTACTGTTTCTACATCTGGGATGCTCTTTGTCCAGATGGAGTGTGGGACACTGCCTGGGGGAAGCAGCTTTCTGACATGGCTCCCACTGATCCCCACCTCTTGGTATCCATTCCCTGGTCTGATGCATCCTCTGTGTAGGAGCTGGATTGTTTCTTCAGAAGAGGACAGGGTCAAAGTGACGGCACTGCTCCTCTCAGACCAGGTGATAAGGCTGGGACTCCTGTTCTTGCTCTCTCTCTGGCTTTTCTTACTTGCTCTGATGAGGCAAGATGCTGTTTGTGAGCAGCCCTATGGAGAGACCAACGTAATGAGGAACTGAGGCTGGACCCCCAGTCCCAATGGCCTGGAAGGAAATGAATCTCCTGAGTGATATTAGAAGCAGATCCTTCTTGGTAGAGCTTTGCAATGACTGCAACCTCTGTGGACACCTTGGTGGCTGCCTTATGAACCATGCTGAGTAGAGGATCTAGCTTAGTCACACCCAGATTCCAGACACATCAAATCTGTGAGCTAATGGACAGTGTTGTTTTAAGTGAGGAAGTCCCAGGCTAATTTGTTATTTAGTGATTGACAACTGATATGATGTCTTACTTTATTTAGACTTTTGCTCAAATATCTCCTTCCCTAAAGAATTCTCTGTGCTCCAGAACAAAACAAAACAAACAAGATTGATCATATGTTAGTCTCTACCTCCTCACCCATCCTTTTCTTCAAAGAAATCACCACTACTTACATTTGTGTTACATATTTCCCTACCACAATGAAAATTCAATAAATAGCATGTCTGCTCTTTTGCTGGGGAATGAGATGGACATGTATTTGCTTAAGGTTATTTTACAAAGTCTTCTTGTAGAGCTACTATTCACAAGGCCTGTGATTATAGGTTATTTCATCCTGGTTTTCTTGTATCTGGGCTAATAAATTTTAATCCATTGGCTCATCTGACTTTGTGTTTTCTTTTTGTAGTTTTTTTTTGTTGTTGTTGTTTTGTTTTTTAGTTTTTGGTTTTTCTTGCAGAGCTGATGTGATGATGTGCTTAGTTGTGATGATGCATCTTTCTAGATCTCTAAGTGATTATTTGATTAATAACATAAAGAATAGAGACAAGGCCAGAACTTGTATCTATGCTATTGAAGTTCATTATTGAATGAACATATTTTTTGAAAAGTTTTTACTTCTTGCTGTGCTAAAGTCTCCCTGTTGCTCCTTTCATCTATTGGCCTTTGCTTTAATATCAGAAATAATATTGAATATGTCCATTTCTTTCTCCAAGTCTTGTCCTCATTGCTCTGTTGACTGTATTTTTAGGGGGTGTAAGTTCTGTTTGAGTTTTCTATCTATTTTTCTGGGTTGTTTGGTGTCTTACCTTGTGTGTTCATCTTTGTAGTGAAGATTGCAAATTTCACTTTCCACTTATTTGAGAATGGGTAGCAGGGCTATTATTGAGGCTCTGTCCCTTGGTGTACCTGGGGAAGGGTAGCACCCATGGAGCCATCAGCCATGCCTCCAGGGCTGGTCTCCTGAGCGCTAGCACTTGGGAAATGCCTATTTTTCTGTCTTAGTCCCACTTTCCCTGTACTAACCTCAAGACAGATTCTCATCTCACGCAGGTGTATGTTGTACGTGCAAGTATGGTAGAAGGTGTTTGGTTGACCTGGCTCCCTTCTGTTCTCCCCAGAGGTCCTAGAGGAGAACTCCATCTCTGCATGGATTATCCTTGTTATTCTCCCCATCATCTGCAGCTGCACTTGTCCACAGGCATCCCCACCGGCAGCTTCCTCTGCAATTTCATCACATCCATTTTCTGTTTCTGGACCACAAAGTGCAGCACCTCTTAAGTTCTAATCCTTATGTTTTAATTCTTAGGCATGGATTTGTATATGCATGTGCATGACATATTTTATGTTTTTAAATATGTAAAACATGACTATGTCTTTATATTTTGTACATACATGCAGATGTAGATCACCTAAGCTACTGTAATTATCTCTCCTTCATTTTCTACCTGTCAGCCCTTCAAATATTTAAAGATATTGATCATATGCTCCCTTGTTCTCTCCTCCTTGGTCTAAACATCTCAAGTTCTTTTAATGATTCTACTATAATAATTTTCTAACTCCCCTTATCACCTACAACTCCCTCCTCTCTTCCTATCGACATCTAATGTTCATGCAGGCTCACTATTATATAATAAGGTCCCCAGCATTGAGAAGGATACTCACAATACAACAGGTTATCACTTCTAGTCCTCTTTATTTTTTTTCCATCCAGGAATATTGCCTGTTTTGTGTCTTTAAATCACACATTTATACTATTAGCTTTAAACAGCCAATTTCCTTTCCTCCTTGTTCCAAATTTTAAATGTCACAACTCTGCTAAGCAGCAGCTGGGCTCTCAGGTTCCCGATTTGGGTAATTGATCACTAACCCAAATGGAGGGTTTTCCCTTGATCCTTAGCGCATTCCACCATGCTGGTGGAAACCTCTCCACCCACTTTTGTAGTGCACATCAAGTTGTGCAGGAGGATGAGCTTCAGTTAATCCTTTCTGAGCCTGATAGCCTCTGACATATTGATCTCTGGTGGAGTGTGTTTCCTTTCATCCCTGGAACATTTTCTCCTCCGTTGTTAATTTATCAGAGAGTTTATTATCTTAGCTTCTTTAGCTGAACCTCAATTTTACTCATGGGGATTACATTACCAATTTATTCAAGAAAGATTCCTCCAAGGACCAGCTGTGTGACAGGAGCCACGCCAGGCATCAGCACTACACAGATAAACAAACATCATCCTTCACCTCATAGAACTATGGTCTCATATTTACATTTTTATAATTATCCATAGACTTTTTAGACTTATATAGTGAAGATTTTACTTTTAAAATAAGAGTGTTAGTCCTTTTTAAAATTTTTTATTTGTTCTTTTTAGATATACATGACTGTAGAGTGTATTTTGAGATATTATGAATACATGGAGTATAACTTCCCATTCTTGTGGTTGAGAGTGCTAATCTTAATCAAGGAAATACAGAAAAATGTTCACTGTAGGATCTAGGTCACAGGGTAGAGAGGTATTTATGTACAATTCTCTGAACTTTCCATATATTTGAAAATTATAATAAAATGTGGGGGGAAATGTGCCCATCCTTCAGAAGTTCCATTTCTTTCAGTCTTCATTCCTAGAATTGTACACGTCACCATGCCTTGCCTTTGAAACTTTTTGAATTGTTTTATTTTCTTTTTATGAGGTACAGGATACCACAACACTCATTTTTCACAGGGTTCCTGGGGGAATTTATCACATAATAGAAAGAACACTGGAGCCAGGTGCCGTGGCGCACACCTGTAATCCCAGCACTTTGGGAGGCTGAGACAGGAGAATCCTGAGTTCAAAGCCAGCCTCAGCAACAGTGAGGCACTAAGCAACTCAGTGAGACCCTGTCTCTACATAAAAAAAACACAATAATAGGGCTGGGGATGTGGCTTAGTGGTTGAGTACCCCTGAGTTCAATCCCTGGTACCAAAAAAGAAAAAAAAAGAAAAGGAAAGGAAAGAAAGAACACTGGAACCAGAACGCAAAATCTGAGCCTTGTACTTGCTGGCTTTGTGCCCCCAGAGAAGTTGCTTAATGTATATGGGCCTTGATTTTTCTTATCCCTAAGTAGGGACAACCATATTCACATCTAGGTTGTTGTGAAAATTAAGTAAAATTATGCACATAATCACTTGGCATATTTAAAATGCCTCCTGTCCCCTGCCCTCCACCACTTTGTCCACCCATCTGCTTTGCACACAACTATTATTCCCTCCCTTATAAATCTGAATGTAGTGGTTAATCCCCATTTGTGCTCTTTTTCCTCCTCTACCCTTTGAGAGATAAAAATTTTAGAAACCTAAATCCATCATGTGTTATTGGATAGTTTTATTTAGTAAACATGGTGTCAGAGCTATGAATTAACTCACCAAGTTCAAAATTCCTTTTTGTTCAGGTATGGGATTGATGTCAGGGAAGTGCTGTTCACATCCTGCCCAGGTGGTCTGTAACTGCTGCTAAGCCGTAAATTCTGGGTTTTGAATTCCTGTCTTGATTTTGTAGTTTTATAGTACTCTTTGTGTGTACTGGTTACACTTTCTACAAGGTTATCTTCTCACTTCTATTCATGCAAAGACCCTCTGCTTCCTTTGAGAAGAAGTTCAATGCTCTGTCTTCCTGCTAAAGCTTCCTGGATTCCTTCCTTCAGCTTTTACCCATAATGTTCCCACTGTACAATGTCACACTGCAAAATACCCTACATTCTTACCACTAGATGATAAGCACCATGTAGCTGGAGGAAAGAATTCTTCCATCTTTCTCTCTCTAGTGGGTAAGACTGGGAACAATGAGGAGGTACTTGTTAAAGGTAGCTTAGGATGCCTGAGTGGATGAAGGGCTGCAGTTCATTAATCTGGACCTCAGAGTCCCCCTGCACAAAATAAGAGATGGTCAGGTGACCTCAAAAGCTGATTTCAGCGCCTGACATTTTATCACACTTAATCTTTGCATGATGTTACTCACTCACATATGCCTTTTTGATTTCAGATATTTGTCTAAATGCCAGAGCTTTGTGCATGGGTCAGACACTTTTTTGTTTTTAAGCACCAGGATTTAGATGCTTATACATCCTTTTTCTCTGGCTCTTTGCTCTTAATTGCTCAGTGGCTTTGCACTAAGGATATGGTTGTGTGGATGCACCCAGTTCCCCCACTATGTCCCCATTCCCTGCACCTCCACCTCTGTCTCCCAGATGGCCTAGTGTAGAACAAATCCTCTTTCCATGCTGTGTCCTAAGTCTCTGGAGGAGGTGGAGTGAATTCACATATCTCACATTGTCTCAATCTCTAGACAAATATTAAGATAATGTTGGATCTCCGAGTCACAGACCCTTTTATCCCCTGGCGTCTGCTGAGTTTTAAGTTCCTTGGCAAACATTTCAGTTCTAAGCTTGCTCAGGCCCTAAAGCTTAGCACAGTGGCTGAATGATAATCATTGCTCTACCTACCAAACAAAGAGTTGCTCAATCTATTGAATGAGTTGATGAAGGAGGTAATTCCCACTGTCAGGGGGATTGAAATATTATAAGATGCACCAGATAAACACATATATAACCTGCATGTGTATTGTCCTTGATGGGCAACATCTTGTGGCAATGACATTTTTTCTCCCATACTACAGGAAGCTAAATGTAGCCTTAGAAATTATGTCATCTCACTAGGTTATTTTAAAGCTAGAAAGTGGCAGAATTGAATTTGAACTCCAGCTTTCTCAGTACACGTGAAGTGTGTTTTCCTTAATATTTCAAGAATATACAGTAAGTATTGCAAAATTGGTATAGGAGTCAACTGCATGGCAGAGATGAAACATTTCACTCTAAGGTCACATTTGAGCTGAATCTGAAAGACAAATAAGCTTTACATTTTTTTCAATTATCAAAACCATACAAGTCCTCATGTGTTACAGTAAATTAAATGAACACTTCCATGTGCAATATATGAAGTGAAAGTTTATCTCTCATCTTCCTCTAATTACCTTCCCAAGACATAACCAGCATAAATTTGTATCTATATATATATACATGGTATGAAAATTCTCTTTTATTTGTTCTGCAGCCTTTTTTTTTAGCTCAATTTGGACAATCTTCTATCTAACATATTTATATCTGCCTCCTGATTTTTAACTTCTGCATTTTATTTCTTTGTAAGAATGTTTAATTATGGTGAACATTTAAGTGATTTCCCACTTTTTTCTTTATAAGTATTTCTGTAATACTTCTTCCCATAAATATCTATATCTTTCTATCTATATCTATATCTATCTATATCTGTATCTATATATATCTGAGTCCCCATTAAAGATTTTCTGTTCATCAATTTCTAACAATAGGATTTCTTAGGTTGTGGCTTATAACAATTTAAATTGTAAAAGAAACTGACAGAAATTCACAGAATGTGAAGAGATTGGAATTAGAGGATAAAAACATTCAAGATGGAGAAATTCACATCCACACAAGTATTTAAAAGCACAAGTCACATTCCTTTATTTTTCCCAACAAGTTTCAGCATTTTGGCCCTTTGTGTGAGCTCTAATGACAAATTCCAGCTCCTGCCAAGAGACCACAAGCTATTTGTCAGTTTGTCTATTTATCCTTCCTCTTGTCCCTTCAGTGATGAAGTCCCCAGGGGTTAAACACTCTCATTATTAACCTTACCACAAGAATCCCAGAAAACCAATGTTTGCCGCCCTCTGGTTCTTTCTTTTAATGATTCCTCACCACACACAGACCCCTTATTGTGCTAGTCACAGTAAAACCAAAGGTTCAATTCAACTGGAGTCAAAGAAAACGGATTCTCTACAATCTCTCTCTCTTTCTCTTCTCCCTCTCTCATACCCTGCCCTTTCCACCAGCAACTAAAACTTAAAATTGAATGAACATGACATTAGATGTTTCTAAAGACCTTTCCCCCTGCCATCAGCTTTATTAAAGGCACAAATGTGTAGTCTCATTTAATGGTGTTTATTTTGAAATATGCGATGTTTACCCTTGAAAGCCTATTATGCATCTCTCACCTTACCACAGACAAAAGGGCATTGTAACTTCATGCAGTCTGACTGCTTGCTTAAGTTTAGATCTGCACTCAAATGAGAAAAATACTTGAGTATCAGTCATCTTGGAATCCAAGGGACTTATTCATCCAGCATGTGGGGCTCTATTCATAAATGATTTATGTCTTTGCATAAAGAGGAATGGGGGTTGTGTGTGTTGCCCAGAACCATCGTCTGCCTCTCCTGAGTAATTTATACAAGATCAATATTTATCAAGGTGAGCCAAGAATTGTGCCATAACTCTCCAAGAGCCAAATAGTTCATTTACAGTCCCTTCACCCATGGAAGGGAGCATGACAGATTGAAATGTTTGTGTAAAACCTACTTAAAGAGGTTCTCACTTGGTTCTTGTTGCTTTAGAGGTAGAGCAATGCTTTGGAAGACACTGCAGATTTGTGTCATGGATATAGCTCAATGACTAACATAGTCGATCTGTTTTTTTAAAAATGCAGTTGTTGAATCAATAACAGAAGGGCAGTAAGCAACTATTTCTGTCACAGTTCCCAAAGAGAAGGGAAGATTGTCCCCTTTACGTATTCTGTTAGCAGATATTAATTGAGTACCTGCTACCCAATTTGCATTGAATAAGGACACAGTCGTAACTTGGAATGATCTCCCAGATTTCTGTGGCAACGCTGAAAAACATGTTGACGAAAATTACTAGTTCTAGTAAAGGTCTTTTTGATCAAGTGTTTTTGGCCATCAAGACTGGTCGACTAATTCAGCTGAGAGAAGTCTGAGAAAGAATAAGAGAAAGCAGGAGTTAAATAAGCAGATAGTAACTAAAAGCCGAATGTTTTCTCTGATATGTGGATGCTGACTCACAGTGCGAGGGTGTTCACCAGATTGATGGGCGGAGGGTGGGGAGGACTAGGGGAAAGTGAGAGGATAGAAATGGGAAAGACGGTAGAATGAGTGGGACATAACACATAACTTTCCTATGTTTATATATGAATACATGACCAGTGAAACTTCACATCATGTGCAACCACAAGAATGGGAAGTTATACTCCATGTATTATACTATATCAAAATACTTCTACTATTTATAGTTTGGATGTGAGGTGTCCCCCAAAAGCTCACGGGTGAGACAATGCAAGAAGGTTCAGAGGAGAAATGACTAGTTGTGAGAGTCTTAACCCAACCAGTGAGTTAATCCCCTGATAGGAATTAACTGAGTGATAACTGAAGTGGTAGGGTGGGGCTGGAGGGTGTGGCTTTGGGGTATATATTTGTATCTGGAGACTGGAGTCTCTCTCTCTGCTTTCTGATCACCGTGAGGTGGACTGTTTTCCTCTGCCACCTTCTCCCGCCATGATGTTCAACCTCATGTCAAGCCCTGAGTTATGGAGCTGACTTTCTATGGACTAAGACTTCTGAAACTGTGAGCCCTCAAACAAACTCTTCTTCTTCTATAATAGTGCTGGTTGGGTCCTTTAATCACAGCAGTGAAAAAGCTGACTAAAACATACTGTCATGTATGACTCAAAAATAAACAAACAACAAACAAATAAGTAAGCAGATAGTGACTGGGGATTGGAATTTGGGGAGGAAGCAAGAGTATAAACAAATGAAACATGAAAGGGCTTCAGATTGTAGGAATGAGAATAAATGGATCACCAGGAATACTTGTGTCAATTGTAGTAACTGAGTCTGAAAATTTCCATTGTAACTAGCTGGATTGTAAATGACTTAATATGTTCAACCACTGAGTGTTTCTTTATTTTGTAAGCAAAAGGAGACTGTCTCTTTCTTTTTTTTCTTTTTTTGGTACTGAGGATTGAACCCAGGGGTGGTTTACCACTGAGCTAAATTCACAGCCCTTTTTATTGTTTATTTTGAGATAGGGTTTTGCTAAGTTGCTGAGACTTTCCTTGAACTTGCAATTCTCTTGCCTCAGCCTCCCAAGTCACTGGGCTCTTGTAGATTTTTACACATGGGAATGAAGGGTCAGATTGCCCTTGAGGATGCAGCTCTTGTACCACAGTCTATACTAAATCATTGGTAGAGAAGCATAAAAAGGAAATGACAAGTGGGTTTAAATTTTCTTCTCGACTTTAGTAGTGTCTCTATGGAGGGTTGTCTTGAGGATTTTAAAAGTGTGTATGGACTCATCAGAAGTGATGCATGTCACAAGTGTCAAAAGGGAAGGAAGGGAAAGCACTAGCAGGTATAAGCTGAGCATTTACCATACCTGTGTTAGCTGAGTGGTGGAAAAGTCTGGGTGAGAAATCATTAGGCTTAACTTAGGGAAGACAGAATGTATGAATGGGAAATGATGGGAATTATACACACACACACACACACACACACACACACACACAAAGACACACAGTATTTCCATGTAATATATATTATAGCATATAATCAAATCTGCATATATAAAGTTACAAATCATATAGGTTTAAAATAGAAGAATAAAGAATGATTTTTTGAAGTTTTCATTTGAAGACAGAATATTTGAGAAAGCAACCATATTTAACACAGTATAAGGAGGCAGAAAAGTTAGTTAATAGTGGAAAAAGGGGAAAAAAGATGATTTCAATATTGGGCATTCTGAGTTCTAGGAGCACAGGGGTACTTTGGCAGGTGATCTTTGCGGTGTTTGGTATGGGTCTGATACCGAGAGGAAAGTTCAGGATGGAGATGTGAACTTGAGGTTCATCAGGATTTGGTAAGCAATGCCAGGGAAATGTTGTTCAAGGAGAAATTTTGAGGAACACATCATTCAGGTGCAGCATAGAAAACATAAAGCTCATGAGGACATTTCAAAACATCCAAAAAGAGTATTTTCACTTTGAGAAAATGTAAGATTGGCCCTCTACCTTTTGCTATTACACAGAGAAAAACAAAAGGAATTTTCACTTCTGTGATAGACTAACATGTATCAGATTAACCATCCTGCAGAGAACAATTGGAAAAGGTACATTACATTTTTAAAAGCCTTTTTGAAATGATGGAGAGCTATGAAGAAAGTGATGCCTAAAGGGCTAACAAAAAAAATTCAAGGAGAAATGCAGAGAGGTGAGCCTGATATCAAAGATTTATATGTCTTTTGTTGTTGTTGCTACCAGGGATTAAACTCAGGGTTACTTGACCACTAAGCCACATCGCCAGCCCTATTTTGTGTTTTATGTAGAGACAGGGTCTCACTGAGTTGCTTAGGGCCTTGCCATTGCTGAGGCTGGCTTTGAACTCACGATTCTCCTGTCTCATCCTCCTGAAGTGCTGGGATTACAGGTGTGTGAAAGCTTTATATTTCTTCTTGGGAATTTTTGCCCATTATAAGTCAAGGAAAAGAGGCTGAGAAGATAAGCAGAGTTTAAGCAGTTTTAGGGGACTGTGAAGTAAATTATGGAATTTGGTTTCTGTTAAGAATAGATGCCTGACAAATAACATCATCTTTCAGTTGGAACCAAGCCCAAGACTGGGGTGAGAAAAATGAGACATATATGGCACACACTTCTAGGAGGAAGTGATTCATTGATTCTTGTGGCTCACTTACTTCACCTTAATCCTGACTCTTAGTAATACACTTGAAGTATAACCAACCTATAAGTACCAAAACAAACAAAAATTGGAAACATTTCATCCTTAATGAATACCAGCTCTAAAATAGGTGGATCCACATTGTAATGTAAAGCTTTTTCTATATACTTAGAATGAATTTTCTGAGAAAGAACTCAGGAAGATAATTTCATTTATAGTAGCCTGAAAAAAAAAGCTCTAGGAATAAATCTAACCAACAATGTGAAAGACCTCTACAATGAAAATTAAAGAACACTGAAGAAAGCAATTGAAGACTTGAGAAGATACAAAGACCTTCCATGTTCATGGATAGGCAGAATTAATATTGATAAAATGGCCATATTACCAAAAGCAACATATAGATTCAATATAATCCCCATAAAAATACCAATGACATTCTTCATAAAACTAGAAAAAATATGTCCTATAATTCATTTGGAAGAATTAAAGACCCATAATATCATAATACCCATGTTCTAATTATACTACAAAGCTATAGTAACAAAAACAGCATGACATTGGCATAACAATGGACACATGGACCAATGGTACAGAATAGAAGACACAGAAAAATCTACACATCTGTACTCATCCTTGACAAAAGCACCAAAAACATAAATTGGAGAAAAGACAGCTTTTTAAACAAATGATTCTGGGAAAACTTGTTTTCTGTATGTAAAAGAATGAAACTAAACCCTTATGTCTTACTCTGCATGAATATCAACTGAAAATGGATCAAAGACCAGGAATTAGACTATAAAGAATGCAATTACTAGAAGAAAATGTAGGGTCAACAATCCAGCAAATAGACACAGGGAACTTCTTTCTCAATAGGACCCCTAACGCTCAGGAAATAATGTCAAGAGTTAGATGGGATGACACCAAATTAAAAAGCCTTTGCACAGCAAAATAAATAATTAAGAATGTGAGGAGATAACCTACAAAATGGGAGAAAATATGTTCTAGCTACTCTTCTGATGGAGGATTAATATCTAAAATATAAAAAGAATTCAAAAAACTTAACAGCAATAAAAAATACCTTAATAAATGGGCAAATGATAGACACTTCTCAAAAGAAGAAATACAAATGGTCAACAAATATATGAAAAAATGTACAGCATCATTATCAATTAGGAAATGCAGAATGACAGTTATCATGGATACAAATAATACTAAATGCTGGAGAGGATGTGGAGAAATAAAGAACACTTTTAAATTGTTAGAATTGTAAATTAGTACAATCACTATGGAAATCAGTATGGAGTTTCCTCAAAAGACTAGGAATGAAAGCACCATATGACCCAGCTTTAACCACTCCTTGGTATTTACCCTAAATAATTAAAGTCATCATACTGTAATGATACATGCATACTCATGTTTATAGCAGCATAATTTACAATAGCCAGACTATAGAACCAGCCTAGGTGCCTATTAATAGATGAATGGATAAAAATGTTGATATATATGTAGACGATGGAGTTTTATTCACCCATAAAGAAAAATGAAATTATCTCATTTGAAAGACAATGCATGGAACTTCCAACATTATGTTATGCAAAGTAAGCCAAACTTAGAAGGTCAAGGGTCATATCTTTTCTCTCATATGTGGAGGAGAGAGGAAAAAAGAAAAGAAAGTGAGAGGGGGGGTCAGGGATCTCATGAAAATCAAAGGACATTAGTAGAATAGAGGAAAAATAATAGGGAGTGGGAGGAGGGGAGGGAGCAGGGAGTGCTGGGGAGTGATATTGGCCAAATTATATTGTTATATTGCACGCATGAATGAATGCATAACAACAAATATGATCACTATGTAAAATTATTGTGCATTAAGGAAAAATGTGGAAAGGAAAAAATTGCATTTTTATCTGCTACCAACCACCACTCAGATATGCAAAGCTACATTTTTCCCCTGACACCATGCCTTTCAATAAAATTTTACCAGGCATGCAAGGAGATAAAGCTAATGATTAAAAGTAAGAATAAAAACAATTGAAAGTATCAAATTTGTAAGAGATTCAATTATTGAATTTCTATGACTTATACATAGAAAACTATATGTTCAAAATATTAGCAGAGAAGATAGAAAAGTTTAACTGAGAATTGGAATCTATTAAGTGGTCAAACACATTTTATGGAACTGAAAACAACCTAAGGGTTAAATACTAAATATACAAATGTAACAATAGATTTTAATCTTGTCTTTAGACAAGTGAAGGGAGAGATAATGGATCTGAAAATATGTGAGTTGGAACTATATACATAGAATCACAGAGAAAAGAGGAATGGAAAATAAAGAGAAGCATTTAAAAGATATATGAGACAAGATGAAGAAGTCTAAAGTATGTGTAACTGAAATCCCATAAATATGAGAAGGATAACAAGGCAGAATTTGTATTTGAAGAGAGAGTGAATAAAAAACTTCTAAACTTGTTGAAGGACATCAAGCTACAGATTCAAGAAATGTTACAAACACCAAGCAGAACAAATATACACAGAAGCCACATTCAGATTTATCACATAATTAACTCATTAAATGAAAAGAAAATATTGAAAGATGTAAAAAAGAAAATAGTTTTAAAGAAACAACACGAAGACTTACAGCTAACTTCTCATCAGAAATTATGGAAGCTAGCCTAAAGCTCAGGAAATAACACCAAAGAATTAATAAATGTGATAGCATTGAATTAGAAAGCTTCTTCACAAAAGAGGAAACAATTAAGGATGTGAAGAAAGAATACGCAGAATGGGAGAAAATCTTTGGTAGGTACGGTTCTGACAGAGGATTAATATCTGGAGCATATAAAGAACTCAAACACACACACACAAGTTCCACTCAGTTAACAAATGGACAAATGAACTAAACAGAAACTTCTTGAAAGAAGAAATACAAATATGTTCAAAAATTTTCAAAATTTTTAGTAATTAGGGAAATGTGAATCAGAACTACATTGGGATTTCATCTCATTCCAGTTAGAATGGCATTCATCAAGAATACAAACAATAATAAATGCTGGATAGGATGTGGAAAAAAAGGAACTCTTTTATACTGTTGATGGGATTGTAAATTAGTATAACCACTATGGAAACCAGTATGAAGTTCATTAAAGACTAGGAATGGAATCACCAGATGACCCAGCTTTAACCACTCTTTGATCCTAAGTAAAGTCAGCATACTGTAGTGATTCATGCATGCCCATGTTTGTAGCAGCACAATTCACAATAGCCAAACTATAGAACCAGCCTAGGTGTCCATCAATAGATGGTACTTTAAAAAAAGATGTGGTAGATAGAGATAATGGAGTTTTATTCAGCCATAAAGAAAAAATGAAATCATGCCATTTGAAAGAGGATGGGTGAAATTTGAAAACATCATGTTAAGTGATATGAGCCAAATTCAGAAAGTTAAGGATCAATTTTTTTTCTCATATGTGGAAGCTAGAGAGGAAAAAGGAATAAAAAGATGGATGGGGGAATCTCATAAAAATTAAAGGAAGATCTGTACAGTAGAGGAAAAAGATAGGAGGAGGGGAGGAAAAGGGGAAATACTGGGGAATCATGTTGGCCAAATTATATCCTTATATTGTGTGCATGTACAAATATGTAATAATAAATTTCACCATCATGCATAATTATAATGCACCATTAAAAAATATGAGAAAAGACAGATATTTTGGGAGCCAGAAGAAAACTGAATGACATTTTCAAAATACCAAAAGACTGAAAAACTTCCAGCCTAGAATTATATAAGTAGGAAAAATATTCTTCAAAAATGTTGGCATAATAAAAAAGTTTCAAAACACACAAAATGAGAGAATTCATCACCAATAGACCAAAAGGGCCATTAAGTTCTTTAAAACAGGCCTCTGGGTTCTAATATTTGAAAAGAGAAGCAATGAGAAAACTTTGCAGGCAGAAAACCAAGGAAGGAAAGAAAAGGAGCAGAGTTAGACTCAAATGTAGGGACAGGTGGGCATCATTCTTCAGAGTGATCCCCTAGGCAGGATGGCAGAGCTGGTAAACCAGGAGAGGGACTCATGACAGTGGTGTGCTGAAGCTTACTGCATCACACTTGCCTCTTGTGTGCATTTCTCCCCAATTCCAAACTCAGAGATAGTACATTGGTAGTTTAAATCCATCTGTGGTGGAAATATTTATGCTACAGAAATTGGCAAATAACACAAGATTGATTTGGGGGGAAGCTGGTGGTTGAACATTTATCCGTATATCACTGCCTGAAAACTACCATCTGAATGCCCAGGAACAATATAGGACCACGAAAAGAACTATAGCTGCCTAGTGACGTAACTGTTGGCCAGTTGCTTATGGAGACACAGCTTGTTGGTGAACAGGCTCCGAACCAGTGTTTATTCAGTCGTCTTGTGGTTGTAAGCATCATTTGACCTGGCTTTTACATGGACGAAAAGCCATGAGAACAGTCTTTGTGATAGTAGCAATCTCCTCCTGATTTCCAGAATTCTCCTTTGATCCAGAGGTTAAGCCATAACAGAGGTTGCAAAAATGGGCAGTTAGCAATAGTCAAATCCTTAAAGCAATAATATCATATTGGGGAGATATAATGATATTTATTTATTCATTTATGCATTCTAATTAATTATATATGGCAGTAGAATGCATTTAAAAAAATTTTTTTTATTTTTCTCAAAAGTTGCATTTTAATACATGTTATCACACATAACAGAAAAAACCAAATTTTCAGAAGCTGTACACACTGTTCACTGAAAACATTTGTTGAGGCAAATAGAAAAAAATTGTTACAATCATAATTT
>CM053402.1:27963333-28028476 GCA_028644305.1 Xerus rutilus
CTTCTCATGCCACTAGCCGTACATGGTATAGTCACTCCAGTAGTGTAATCATACATGTATATAGGGTAATGATGATTTTTATCATCACCACAACAGCTACTTGAAAACCACTATGTTGAAGCCAAGGTGTTTATTAGCTCTCAAAAGTGTTTATAGAACTAATTCAACCCACAGATTTCTACCAGCAAAAACTAGTCATCAGCTGTTTTTGGTTATTAGTTCTAATAATTTAGACCATTCCTTTCTCACTTGAAGCGATGTACAATTTTGGTTGAGCATGGATTCTATTCTCCACCTTCCATCTCCTTTAGACATAAAGAAAATTCCTATATTCTTATTGTTTTTCTTTCTGTTCACATATTTAAGAGAACACTGCCTTATAATGAACTGCAAATCTCTGACTGAGACTCCATGTTTTTTTGTGTTTTTTTTGGTACGGGGGATTGAACCCAAAGGCACTTAACCACTGAGCCACATCCTGTGTCCTCCTCCCAGCTTTTAAAATGTATTTTATATGGAGACAGGGTCTCACTAAGTTGCTGAGGGCCTCACTAGTTTGGTGAGGCTGGCTTTGAACTTGTGATCCTCCTGCTTCGCCTGCCCAGCTGCTGGGATTATGGATGTGCGTCACTGTGCCCAGCATCCCCATGCTTTTTGATAGAATGCATTGTAGGAGATTTGGCCAACATTCCTGCTAACACTTTCACACAAGGTCATTGATTATGCAATCAATTTGTAACTGGCTTTTATAAATGCAGGTATCATGACCTAGAGAGATTGGAGAAATGTGTTTGCTTTTCCATCTTTTCGTTTTCTTAGGGATAAGATTCTGGAACAACTGGAGTCAAGGCAACTATGAAGCACATGGCAAGTACCTTCAATTCAACTGATTACATTTGAAAATTATATTTTAGTTTCCCCCAGATTTAAAATAAATCCCAATACTTTTAAAGTGCTTCTAAATTTGTTTATTTGTTTTTTGGTAGAAAATGTTTTTACATTACCTTACTATAATATCCTATGATAGCTTATTCAAATGTATTATGCCATTTATTCCTCCCAAAACATTCTGAGGTGGAAAACTAAAACTCAGATATGCAACATGATTTATTCAAAGTCACGTAGCACATTCATACTGGAACAGCTTTTGAAACTTAAGTATTTTGCTTTCTGAGCCAGCCTTTTCCATCTACATATCAACAGCTCTGATGCATAAAATGTTCTTCTGACTAGAATACTTGATGACCTCACCTCCATCAGAACTCCCCTCCTCTGAGAAGCATTTTCTGTTATTTATTGGACATATATCTTTAGGCAAATTATTTATCATAAGTTTGTTCCTTCATAAAAAGAAGATAAAGCTGGATGCAGTGATGCATGACTGTAATCCCAGTGGCTCAGGAGGCTGAGGCAGGAGGATGGTGAGTTCAAAGTCAGTCTCAGCAACTTAACAAGGCCTTAAGCAAATTAGCGATACCCTGTCTCAAAATTTACATTAAAATAAGATAAAATAAACAAAAAGGGCTGGAGATGTGGTTCAGTGATTAAGTGCCCATGGGTTCAATCCCTGGTAAGAGCAAGCGAGAGAGAGAGAGAGAGAGAGAGAGAGAGAGAGAGAGAGAGAAAGAGAGAGAGAGAGACAGAGAGAGACACAGAGAGACAGAGAGAGAAAGTCTTACCTAAGAGTTGTAAAGATCAGATAGCTTATCCTCAGAGGTCCAGAAAAATCTGTGAAGTAACAGGCATTTAGGCTGTGGCTCACTTGGCCACACTGACTACTAAGTAAAATGAGGATCATATCAAAGCAAGGTTTCACAGAGTTAGGATGTTGGCAAATATTTCAGTCCCTCAGGTTAGCCACTGGTCAGCTTTTCTCTTTGTCCAAGCTTAGCAGCATTGTGCTGAAGCTTAATTCTGTCACCACTAATTGGCAATAAAATATTCTAAGGGAAACGTCTAAGAGAAAGAAAAAATGAGGAGGTCAGACTTACAAGGAGCCAGAATGTACACGTCTCCAAAGAGAACAAGGTGTTTATTCTCCGCAGCCCCCAGGACATTTTATGTACACTTCCCAAGAGGTCAGCTAAGAATAATGGGCTTGTACCAATCCAATATTGGGTGACTACTGTAGAACATTTCCATTTGATACCTGGTGAGGTGGTTGTGTCCCAGAAACATCTGAGCAATACAAAATAAGCAACACACCCAGCCAACCCTGAATTCACATCGCTGCCTTCTCCAACCTTAGGGTATAAAATATTTTTGACAAAAGACTATCCAACAGTACACTGCCTTCCTTCTTCCACGTCTCCAAATGAGAAAATGGAATTCTGACATAAAAAATAATGTTTGGAATTTTTATTAGAGTCTTCAAAATAGTGATCATTCTCATTTTTTCTCTCCTCCTCCCAAGTAAATGAACAACAAACAAACAGCTTATAAATTGTGATTGAGTTCAGTCTTATTTATCCTTTATTTGAAGAGGTTCTCTATGTATGATTTCGCATCTGATATCTCTGTGCTGTGATTCCCTTGTAGTGGGTGGAATGATATCGTAATCTCTGCTCTATGGATGGAGAAGGAAGCCTAAAAATCTTTGCAAGGTGCCAATGTGTCTCAGCTAGCAAGTTGTGCAGCCAGGACTTAGAGCCTATAGCTTGGGCTTCATATTGTCTCTCAAAATCAAAGTCTCTTAAAGTACTTTTGTTTTACTTTTGTCATTATTATTTACATGTGGGTATTGTTCTTTTGGTTCATGGATTTTCCAATAGGTAGGCGACATTGGTGTTAAAAATTGAAAGATAGAGCCAGGAGTTGAGCTCTCTGGGAAACTCCAGGACAGAAGAGTGACTAGGCCATGAAAATTAGTCACCAAAAGGTCAGGAGAATAAGAATGAGAATTAATGTACAGAACAGGTAAAATTAGGGAGTTTAAGCAAAACCTGAAAACCCTGGACTTTTATTTTCTTGTGGCATCATATGCAAGCTACCAAAGTTCTTTAAAGACATCAGGGCAGGCTGGACAGTTTTTGCCAAGCTTTTCACCATGCATGAAATTTCCCTTTCCTCTTCTTATCTATCACTTTGCCCCCTCCATTTTCTCATGTTAGTGTTTTCTTCTGCATAGAACCATATCTAGCCACCCAGACTCAGGGATCTTTCTCAATTGTTCTGTATTTCGAAACTTCTCTTTGTCCTCCTGTCTTTGGTCACACATTGTCTTTTCTCCAAAGATAATATAAATTTATGAGATTAGAGGTAAGAACGTGATGCTTTTTAAGATCCCAAAGGTCTCAGCACACCTGTCAATACCCTTAGAGCAAACACATATCCAGCATTCACTAAGCAGCATGTTCTCATGCAAGCACCTTGCTCACATTATTTCATTTAATCCTGATGGCAATCGATGCAGGATTTCCCACTCTTATCCTATTTTATGCAGGAGGAAACTGAGTCCTAGGGAGTTTAAATGATACTCCCAAGGTGACCCTGCTTAAGTCACTAGGATATTGACCTTTGAGCATTTCTCCAGGCTCAAGACAATTCTTTTTGACACTTTTGCCTTGCTTAGTTGTCAAGGAGGTAGATGTTATGAAATTGGAACACAGCACCTGGCCAGAGACAGTTGATTGTCTGATGATTCACACTTTTAAATAAAAATAATAAAATCGTTGGCTGGACAGTTTTACTTCCTCAGTCTAGCTAAGATGTGGTCACGGTGGTTTCAAAACCCACTTGAGGGGGGTGATATTCCAGTTCAATAAGTGTAACTTGCACACATTCAGTTGTCGACGTTCTGCACAGAAGTCTTGTGATAACACTCCTCACCAGGCATCTGCCAAAAGTTTGCTAATGCTTTGGCTCCTGGTCCTGTTGCTCTTTGCTGGAAGTGACATAGTGCTGCAACCAGTGTGGCTAAACTAGTAGGTTCCTGCAAGGGGCGATGGGGGATTCAAAAAATAAAGACTCACACACAGATATTTTGAAGATAAAATAGCTGGGATCAGGTGGAGCGCTGTTCTCTGATGGAGAAGCAGGTCTAAAGAGTTATGCTGCCAGCAATCTTTATTTATATATGTCTCATTATCTGGTTAAAGACGATGCAAGCATTATTCTTTGTACTTAGAAAGTTACAGGGCCAGCAACATTTATGTAGCTTTCCCACAGTTGCAGTTTACGGTTGCAATGTGCAATGTTAGGAGCTTTGTGTGGCTATCAAGAAAGTCAATTGTTTAAGCCGGGCGCTGTGGCGCAAGCCTGTAATCCCAGCACTTTGGGAGCCTGAGACAGAATCGCAAGTTCAAAGCTAGCCTCAGCAACAGCGAGGCGCTAAGCAACTCAGTGAGACCCTGTCTCTACATAAAACACAAAATAGGGCTGGGGATGTGGCTTAGTGGTCAAGTGCTCCTGAGTTCAATCCTCAGTATCAAAAAAAAAAAAAAAAAAGAAAAGAAAAGAAAGAAAATCCATTGTTTAAAGTAACTGTTAAGTGGGCAGCTTTGGAAGTAATGGAGCTAGTGAAACACTGTGGTTGTCTAACAGGGGAATTTCTCTATTCCCAGGAACTATGTGCCTGAGGTCAAGGTCAAGGCTCATAAGACTCTTCTGCAGTCTTCTCATGCAGGGCATTGCCATAGCAGCTAGGCATCTTGCACTCTTGCACAGGAACATTCCCAGGCCCTAGGCTTGCCACAGCCATGAGGTCATCAGAGACCCCAGTCTCAGACGCTGCTCTCTCATTCTCTGTCACTGCTCTCCACAACATAGGGGAGGGTGGGATGCCTTCTTTAGCTGCAGACCTAAGCTAAAAAGACAAGCTGGGTGAGTTACCTGAACCTAAGCCTTGATTCAACCATTATTTATTGAGCAGTTAGTATGCTTTGAGCATTTTCCTGTATCTTATTACACTGGATCTTCCTGATAACCCTATGAGGCGTCATTGTCTATATTTTACAAATGTGAAAGTAGGTTCAGATGTGCAAAGTAACGTGCCAAAGGTCATTCAGCTAGTAGAATGGAAAAGTCTGATTTCAGGTTCCCTGCCTTTGTCTCTGCCTCAAGGTGCTTCAAGTTCAGTTTGAACTGGATAAAGTGCAAAATAGAGGGGTAATATAATAATATAATAGTGATAACAATTTCATTCCTCACTAATGACATTCATTGAGTTCTCACAACGGATAAGGCACCGTAGGAACATTTTTGCAAGCATCACTTCATTTCACCCTCACAAGGGCCATAAAGAGGTAGGCAACAATATTTTTCCATGTTACACAGGAGGAAGGTAATGCTTAGAGAAGCGATGTCATTAGCCCAAGCTAGCAAATGATAGCACTGAGATTTAATCCTGGATATTTTGTCACCACAACTTGCTACAATAGCTCTTCTATAGAAACACATGCAACAAGTGCTGGATTGGGGTCATTCCCTGCAGTAGGTCTTAAGGGTCTACATCAAGAGCAGATATGAGGTCATCACTTTGAAAAGATTGGTCAGACTGCCAATACTGATGGTGCCAGCCATTCAGCAGAAGCCACCATTCTCAACTTTGACCTCTGTGTTCTGAGGCTGACTTAGGGAAATTGCAAACTGACTCTGAGGCAGATGAGAGCATTATTAGGATGCAGCCTCACCTGGCCTGGAGGTCCAGATGCCCAGGCCAGCCTCTTGTGTTGTTTAGTTCTTCTCATCCCACCTTATAGGAAATAAACTGCAGAGGAAGTGCCAAGCCTTTGGGAATTCACAACCCTGTCGTTGAGATAGGAAGGACTCTTTGGTTGGTTAGAGTTCTCAGTCACTCTTCTGGAAAAGAATCAGTGATGTGGCCTCTGAGATCCCGAGGGTTCTCACTCTTCCTCTGGAGGGGCATGGGCAGCCACCGTGAGCCTTGAGAATGCAAGATGCTCCCCAAGTGATGGACAGAAGAGCTGAACCCAGTTCATGGTTTTTTGGTGACAAAGGGGTTGGATTGTGCCTGGAAAGAAGAAAAGGCAGGAAGGAAAAGAATGGTGGAAAGAGGATTAGCTTTACATCCAGACAACATAAAAAATGAGTACAGCTGGGGCTGGGTTTATGGCGCAGTGGTAGCGTGCTCGCCTAGCACGCGTGAGGCACTGGGTTCGATCCTCAGCACCACATAAAAATAAAATAAAGATATTCTGTCCACCTACAACTACAAAAATAAATAAATATTAAAAAAAAT
This sequence comes from Xerus rutilus, assembly GCA_028644305.1. Classification (NCBI taxonomy): domain Eukaryota; kingdom Metazoa; phylum Chordata; class Mammalia; order Rodentia; family Sciuridae; genus Xerus; species Xerus rutilus. The sequence goes on from CM053402.1 coordinate 27,969,533, forward strand.
GAATACAGCTATTTTGTGTATGTTCACAATTTATTTTACTGTGTTCCTTTCCTCTCTCATTAAAACAAGATATCATCTAAGCAATAAATAACAACATTAAAGGAATTTTAACAAAGGAGATCTTCATCTTCTGTTTGGTTTTTATGATCCTTGCTAATATTTGTTCATGTATCATCTAATTGTATGTAACTATAATCAAATAGAGTGTTTTTATGTCGTTCCATTAATTCTTGAAGACATGTCTTAGCAGGCTTGTTGCTTCTTTCCTGTCTTCTTTGCACTAATACCCGGATATTTTCATCTCCGTTCTAGAATGTAAGTTTATTTACATCCATTTTAGAAAATGAACAGGGCCAGAGAATTAGGGAAAGGTGAATTTGTCTACTCTGTCATGTGATCCTGGTTTTCCTTAAGAATAATATATCCATTGGGAGGCTGAGATAGGAGAATCGTGAGTTGAAAGCCAGCCTCAGCGATGGCGAGGTGCTAAGCAACTCGGTGAGAACTGGCTCTACATAAAATACAAAATAGGGATGGGGACTGAACTCACACTAGCACCAATATATATATATATTAGATAAGAGAAAAAAGGGAACAAAAGGTCAAAACTGTTTATTAAAATGCGTTTTTATTCTAGTTATTTTCAAGTTATTTCAAGAAATTCACAGGTGGAGAAAGGCACAGAGGAGCTGACCAATAGCTCTGCCCAAAGGAGGCTTGGCGGGCACCCAGCAGCTGCTCTCAGGGGCGGGCACCTCTGGCCGTGCCAACAGTCATGCTGAGCCTAGGCGAGGTAGAGAAGAGAAATGCTTCACATACCTTGGGATCTGTTTAGTCATTGACACAGGAAATAGTCTGTGTCACTCAGCTGGTAGCATCATTGCCTTTGCCCGGGAGGCCAAGGGTTCAAGTACCACACCAGGAATTGGGCAGTCTCCCAAAACCAACGGTTGCATTGTCCTGGAGGGTGGACGGGGGGCATGCACCAGCAAGAGAACTCTTTCTCCCATCACCACAATCAGTTTTATAACATTTTCATCATCCCCCAAAGAAACCTCGTGTTCTTTTAGCCAACACTCCCCAATGCCCCTACCCTTCTGACAGTAGGTAACCACTGATCCACTTTGTGTCTCAATGAATTTGCTTATTTGGGAATTTCCTATAAATGGAATCAAGGATCATTTTAAAGCATTCTACTCTTCTTCCATAGAACCTGCCAAAAAACCTTGTATCTAGTAGGTTTTCTAAGGTTACTTGTTCTAGGTGTATTAAATGAATCTTTTAGGATCAATATAGTGCATCTGTGGGAAGCAGGATAGATGAAGTTTCTCAGATGCCATTATCTGGCGTGTGCTCATGGTCTGGATATTATCAGAATGGAAGGACAACCTGTGATTCACAGCTTCCTCTTGGTCAGGTCCCACAGACATGGCCTCCTGTACTTTGGGTCTGTTCTGTGATACATCATGAACGCCACAAGCTCGACAAGTCAGAAAACCATTCTTTGCAAGACTGGAGTTCTCTCAGGAGCTGGCGTATCACACTGCGTGTGAACAGGCAAGAACACTGAAATGCACTAAAGACCATGTAATTTATTCCTAACATGCTGTTATTCTTTCCAAAACATTAGCTTTGGAGCAGAACGCTTGCTTAAATGTTGTCTTTATTTCCAAAGCTTGGGGTAAAGATCATATGCAACCAATGACTGAGAGATAATTGGCCACTTTACAGTTTCAACCTCAAATGAACTCCCCAGTCTGAATAAATTTCCTAGTAAAAGATCCTATTTTAATAGAATCTGAAAGCAGCAAGAAAGATGGAGCTTACAGATTATAGTACGGTCTGTTAGATAAATGACCAGGAGTAATATTTCTTAAAACCACATTTTGTAGACAGAGTTAAAGGGGGGAGGGGGAAACCAGTGGTTCAGCATTCAGGCTTAAATGAAAATAACATGTGTGCCTGCAGCCCAAGTTGTGCCAGGGCTTGGAGGGAAATTGGCAAGGATTAATGCCCAATGTCTTTGGGGCACTATTAGGCATTGTCTTCTGGTTCTGACCTCACAGCCTTCTCTTGGGAAAAGAAAGTAAAATGTGGTTGTGTGAAGGTTTTGCTCTAAGTGCTGTCTCTGAGCCCACAAATTCTTTTTGCAGTTGACTTATTTTCCCTGAGTTGGCATTTGAGCAAGACGTCAAATTATTACTTTGTCTAATAGCTGCAGAAATGAATGCCTTGTGCATTTAACCTGAAGGTGTTCCGTGGCCTTGATCCCTTGGCAGATCTCTGGATAGGAGAGGTTCCTAAGAAAGTGAAGTCTTTCAATGGGAGTTTAGGGTGGGTGCTTGTGCTGAGCGTGTGAAGTGAGGCCCTTAATTTCTTCCTTCATATTATCATCTTTCCTGGGATCTGCCTCTTGATGACCTGGTAACTGTGAGTTGTGTTTGCAGAATAAAAAAGTGATTGCTGTCTTAAGCTTGAATTTCATGTGCTTGAGCCTTTTGGGTTAGGATTTAGATTCTCCAGAATAAAAGGGAATGAGAAAATGTTCTAGCTGTTAATATATTTGGGCAGAAAGGTGATTTAAATCTCCTAGTCAGAGAGATTATCTAGGGAAGATCATCCTAAAGATTTCAATTAGTAAGAACCTACTGTGGGTCAAAAACTATCATGGGTCCTGAGGGGCTTATAGAGAAGATCTAATGGTGACCACACCTTGAAAGTGCTCATGATTTATTGCTACTGGTTATAGGGAGAATGAGAGGAAGGGGGACATAGTGTGGTGGATGCTGCGATACACAGGGTGTTTGCATGGGGTGTAATGAAGAACAGCCTGAGGTGAGTGAGATAGACCTTCCAGGGGAAATGAATCTTGAGTAGGGTCTCCAAGTAAGAATAGGAGTTGGCCTGGCATCTAGAAGTTGTGTTGGAGAGGCATTTAGGTTGAAGCAGAGGGACCAACACGTGAAAAAGTACAGAAATAAAAAAAGCTTGTCCTGGGAGCTAGGCATGAGTATTTTGAAACACAAAGCCAGGCAAAGTCCACAGTAATCAGAGCCTTGTCTTTGAAATGAGAAGTGCTAGTTTCTTAGGCCCCCGGGGTGACTCCAACATGCCACTGGCATCCTGAGTTCTATCTCAGCTTATGTGACTCTATGAGTGTCACTCCATTTTGTTCTAAGCCAACAGATGTGTAATCACATTCTGGCTCTGCCACTTACTGTGACAGGAATCACAAGCCTTGAAGTTACAAGTCTCTTAGCCATTTGGAACCTGTTTTGTTTTGTTTTGTTTTCTTCTTCTATAAAAGGGGCCAAACCAAGAAAAACTTCATGGGGTGATTTTGAGTATTATCAAGATTCAACAAGAAGAATGTGTAGCATAAAAAAAAGTGTTCATGAAATATTTGTGGAATCCAACTGGAGGCAAGAGTGAAAAGGAAATTCTACTGCCCGAAAAATAGCCTTCAGCTTTCCAAACATCAGTAGCTGCCAAAGAAGTTTAGGACACCTGGAGAGAGGTGAAAAAAAGGGATCTGAATCCTGAGAAGAGTGACAGGAAGCCACAGACCCCAGAGCCAGAAGACAGTAAGCCAGTGAAGCAGATCAAAAGCTGGGGATGCATATTGTGCCAGAACAACAAGGACGCTGTCGTAAGGTCAGAGAGTGAACAGGAGGGAGGAGGTGGCAGTTGCTTGCTCATAGGGCACTTCAGGGAATGGACATAACAGCCTGTGGCTTCCTCTTTCCTGATGTTGTCCTGGTATCCTACCAAGTGTTGAAAAGAAATTTAAAAAGTAAAAGAGAGACAGAGAAGAAAATAAATGATTTTCTGTATAATAACTACATTCCTTTATGATATAAACATTTAACAAACTAGGAACCTAATCAAGGACACACATGGACAACCCATAGCTAACATCATATCTAATGGTAAAAGAATGGATGGTCTTCCTCTAAAATTTAGAAGAAAATAACAGTGGCTGTTCTTACCGCTTCTATTCAAAATTTTACAGGAGGTCCCAGCCAGGGCAATCAGGCAAGAAAAAGAAATAAAAGACATCCAGATTGAAAAGGAATAAGTACAATTATATATTTGTAGATGATGGGATCCTGTACATAGAAAAATAATCTTGAAAAAGAAAAGTTGGAAGATTCACAGTTCCTAATTTCTCAACTTACTACAAATCTGCAGTAATCAAGACAGTATTGTACTGGCAAGAGGACAGATACGAAATCAGTGGGAAAGAATCAAGAGTCCAGAAGTAAATCCTCTCCATCACAATCCACTGATTTTCCATAGGGAGTGTCAAGAAAATTTAGTATGAAAAGAATAATCTTTGCAGCAAATGGTGCTGGGACAACTGGATATCCACATGCAAAAGAATCTTCATGTGGACCCCCTACTTCACATCATATCCAAGATTTAACTGCAAATGGATCAAAAATCTAAATAAGAGTTAATCAAAAATCTAAATAAGAGTTAAAACTCTTAAAGGAAACAGAAATCTTCACGACATTGGATTTGGCAATTGTTTCTTAGGTATGGTTCTAAAAATATAAGCAAAATGAAAGATTACATAAATTATACTCCATTAAAATGATGAGGGCTGCTCTCTGCTTCCAGGATGGTATCTTCACCTAGCATGGTGGAAGGGACAGAAAGGCAGAAGAAATGTGCAACTCCCTAGCATCCCTTTTATGAGCTCATTTATCTAATTCAGGAGGGCTGCAATCTCATGACCTAATTAAACTCCCACCCCTTAAAATGATCACATTGGTGATTAAATTTCTACCTATAAATTCTTTGTTTAAATTTGTTTTAATTAGTTATGCATGACAGTAGAATGCATTTTGACACATCATACATAAATGGAGTATAATTTCTCATTCTTCAGGTTGTACATTATACCAGTCGTGTAATCATATATACACATAAGGTAATAATGTCTGATTCATTCTACTATCCTTCCTACTCTTAGATCTTCCCCTTATTTCACTCTCCTTTTTTTAATCCAAAGTACCTCTATTCTTCCCTAGGGCCCCCCACCCCCATCCCCACACTGTGAATTGGCATCCGCATATCAGAGAAAACATTCGACCTTTGGTTCTTTGGGATTGGCTTATTTCACTTAGCATAATATTCTCCAGTTCCATTCATTTACCGGCAAATGCCAAAATTTCATTCTTCTTTAAGGCTGAGTAATATTCCATTGCATATATGTACCACATTTTCTTTATCCATTCATCTGTTTAAGGACACCTAAGTTGGTTCCATAGTTTAGCTATTATGAATTGAGCTGCTGTAAACATTGATGTAGCTGTGTCACTGAGGTATGCTGATTTTAAGTCCTCTGGGTACATACCAAGAAGTGGTATTACTGGGTCAAATGATGGTTCCATTCCAAGTTTTCTGAGGAATCTCCATACTGCTTTCCATAGTGGTAGCACCAATTTGCAGCTCCACCAGCAATGTACAAGTGTACCTTTTCCCCCATAAATTCTGAGATGACACATTCAGATCATAATAGGGCCTGTAACTAAAATACATAAAGAAAAGCAACACGGATAAAATTCAATTAAAAGTAGGAAAACACAGAATAGAAATTTCTCCGTAGAAGACACACAAATGTCCAATAAGCACATAAAATTTGCTCAGGGTCATTAGTTATCAAGGAAATACAAATCAAAGTTGCAATGAGATGCCACTTCACAGCCACAGGATAGCTATAATAAAAAATAACAGGCTATTACAACTGCTGGTGAGTATATGGAGAAACTGAAGAAACAGAGAAGTCTTCCTGACATTGGATTGACAATGATTTCTTAGATATGGCAAGGTCAAAGAGTGCAGTTGATTTTGAAAACACTTGGAGTTTCCTTAAAAGATTAAGCACAAAATTTACAGATATTCACCATTAGGTACATGTCTAAGAGCAAAGAAAACATTGATCTATATATAAAGTTGTGCATGAATGTTTATCCAGCATTATTCTAATAGCAAGTAAAGGAAGAAATCTACATTGATGGCAAATAAATAAATAAATAAATGTGGTATATTCATACAACGGAATGTTGTTCGGTAATAAAATGAAATGAAGTGGGCCGGGATGCAGCTCAGTTGGTAGAATGCTTGCCTCGTATGCACAAGACCCTGGGTTCAATCTTTAGCACCACACACACACACACACACAAAAAAACCCAAAACCAAAAAAATGAAGTACTAATATATGGTACAATGTGGTTGAACCTTGAAAACATTATATTGGGTAAAAGAAGTTAGTTACAAAGGACCATATATTACATCATAGCCTTTAGATGAAATGCCCGGAGTAGAGAAGTCCAGAGAGACACTAGATTATTGGTTGCCTAGGACTGAGGCGGAAAGGGCGTGACTGCTAATGGATAGGAAGTTTCTTTTCAGGGTGATAAATGTTCTGAAATCCATTGTGGGGAAGGATGTCCATCTCTGTGAAACATACTCAAAACCATTGAACTGTACTCTTTAAGTGGGTGAATCAAATGTGATGATATCTCAATAAAGTGGTTATAAAATTAACAACAAACAATAATGAGCTGTCATTAATTGAATGTTTTCCAAAAGCCAGGCTTTGCGCTAAGCTATATAATTTTATGCAGTGCTCTATGCCAAGAAAGTCTTATCATCTTTATTTATATAGAAAACCCCTGAGTTCAGAGATAATGAAGAACTTGCTCAAGATCATAAGCCAATATGTACCACACCAGTTAGGAGCTGGGATTTTTCTCTCCCATTTTGAGGATCAAGATCTTACAAAATTGGTCTTAAATGGATCTTATGAGCCTCTTTATGTTTCAAGTTTGGAATACCCAGAATAGTGACTAACTAGCAAACAGTAGAAGTCAGTGGAATCTCTGCTCCTGATGTCCTCTCATGGGACTGGGGCAAGGGGTGGGCTTCCGGTCACTGCAGGACGTGGGATATGGGGTAGAGGAATCTATCCTGGGTGAACTCTGTTCTCTGACCTTCCAAGGACACATGGTTCTAGAGAACCCCTGCACTCCCTCTCAGATGTGTCACAGCTATAATTCTGGGAGGGAGACTCATGGCCCTCCATCTGGAGCACCTGATTTTACAGATTATGTTTCATGTTTGAAACTGAGTCCTGTTACTATTGGCTCTGTCTGCTTCCTCGTTTCAAGAAACAAAACGTGAGAAGAAGGGTGTTAGGCCCACAAAGACAAAGACGTCAAAAAGCTCTCCCTGAGAAAATTTGGATGTGTTTTGGGAAAATGACTCTGAAGCAGATGGATTACATTTTCTGTTTGGGCTCCACAATTAAGGGAAAAGGGGGACAAAAGCCAAATGTGCTTGGGATCTTGTCAAATTCCAAATGTTGGAAAACATTTCGGGATGTTTGGCAGAATCCTACCTTGACTGTGGTCGTGCCTGCTTGGACAGAGGTGACGGAGCAGCCTCCAGTGATCCAAGTTTGAACGGAGCCCATAGACGCGGTTGTCCTTTTATGGAAAGAGGCACGGTGGCACCCTTTGGCAGCTGTAGTATTTCAGTGGGGGACAGGAAGTCTCTATATGGTTATGATCATAAGGTTTTTGAGAAAGAGAGTGAAAGTAAACTAGAGAAAAAGAATTCAAGTCCCAAAGGGAAGCAACATCTGGCCTCTTCTCCTTGTGACGAAGGGTAAAAGATGGAAGGAAAATTGTATCCATCCACAACTGACCCAAACCCGTTACGCACTCTGCAGTATTCCCAAGAACTTGTGGCCTCACTTTCATCCTTTGGTCTTTCCATTGGATCTTTAAAATCAGAGCAAAACCAAATGAGATGCTCAAACTCAGAGCACTGTCCTCTAGTTTTCAGCAAACCCAGGGACTCTCCAGTGGAGTAAGTGGAAGGTGTAGAAATCAATAATAAAGACATGGGAAGAAGAGCTGAGTTTTTGCTGAGACACTGAGATGCTAAGATGGCTGTGAGCTGCATATAAGTAGATGCTATGCTTTTAAATTGGTTTCTCTCAAAAGTCCTGAGCTAATTCATTTATTCACAAAACTTACTGAGTGTCCCCTATGGTCTATGCACTAGAAAGATAGCAATACATAAAAAAGACAAAATTCCCCGCCCTCTTTGAGTTTACATTCGAATGGTTGAAAAGCCATTATCATCTGGGGGATATAATGGTAAATTATCAAAATTTTCAATTGCTTAGTTGGTGAAAAAGGAGAAGAATTTAGATTTTTCTCCCATAAGTGGATACAAGCCCTTATCAGAATTTTTATTCCCTACTATTGAAAATGTTTATTCTATTTTGTAGATTTTAACACTGACCTCTCCTGTCAATACAGATGGGATATGTTGTCTTTTCCATTGAAATGATATCTCAGGGACAGAGTTGAATTTTGTAAGAAGGAAAAACAATAAAACTCATCCATTAAAATATTTTTCCCAAATGACTAAAACATAGAGATTAGGAAGTACTTATATTAATATGGAGACAAAGTTTTCCCTGTGGCGTTCTCCTTCCTTCCTTAAGTCTTACTTTTTTCCACTGAGGAAGGAAAATTTGGAAGTAGAGGGATAAATTAAAAGTTTGAGAGAGAAGTAACCAGTAGCCTTGGATTTTTTTCTTGAGGGAATAAAGATGGCTTCCCATTGCCCCTTCTTTCTATTTCTGCATGTCAGTGTTATAACGTGGACATGTCAAGAGACACAACTTTTTCAATGCTTTGTTAGTCCTGGCCCTGTGTTCCCTGCTTCTGAGTCTTTAGCTGGCCACAGCTGGTTTAATAATGCTTCCCAGCTGCAGGCTCAGCTCCCCAGCTGCCGGCTCAGTCCCTTTGGAACTAATTTGGATGGAGATGGATAATGCAGCTTGACTCTCCATTTCAGGACGATATTTGGAGAAGTCCACTTCCCAGACCCAAGACTCAGTTTCTCTGGATGACTAAGAGGCTCTTAACATTAATTGCTGCCAACCAGATCTGAGATCTGGTGATACTGATGAACATAGGGGATGGAATAGGTTTGAGTGGAGCTCCTTGCTCTCACTTTCTTGCCCAACATTGACTCAGCCGACAGAACAAAACTGCAGTCTTGCTGCCTTCTCCTTAGTCCAGGGGGTCTGTAGCCTCAAATTCCTTGGTACACTCAGAGCATGATTTGTATTTCATATTATTGCTAGTTCTTTGCAATGTTACCATGTTCTTCTTTCATCTGTATTCTATTGGTGCCTGGGAAAAAAATTCCAACATTGGATGTACAAATGAATTTGGGAGTGGGAGGAAGGGATCTGGGAGAGATAATAAAAGTGAAGTTAAACAAAGTTTTTTAGAGAACCACCTGACTTAAGGCAAGCTGGCTTATCCCCACCAGGTGCATAGATTATTTTTAATGTCCTTTTTTTTTTCTTAAGAAAAAGAAAAATTGGTCCAAGCTCATGACTCCTTACAAGTACAGAGAGTATCAGTTTCTTGATCTTTTCGTCCATTCCAGGGCTGAGTAGGAGTCTCTTAATTGGAACTCTAAGAAGTCCAGTGAGAAGTCTGTTCTTTGTAGTTGGAGAAATGTCTTTATCCTGCCTTTTAAAATTCTGCAAATCTCCAAGTCAACTTCAAAATAAGATGGGTATAAATTTAAGGTTTTATCTTGTGTTGAAAGCTTGCTTGAAATAGAGAATCAAAAGGGGAACAAAGGCGAAAAATTCTGGTCAGTGTATAGAACATCAAGTGTTGGATGTTACTGCCATCTAGTGATGATTTAACTCCTGGCTGCGGGGGAGGGGGGAGACAGAATCATCTTTTTACTCCAAAGGTAATGGCATCATGGCATCATCTTACAGCCCGTTATGGCTTGGATACCAGGTGTCCCACCCAAACTCCTGATAATACAGTAATATTCAGAGGTGGAATGATTAGATTATGAGAGCTGTGAACTAAACAGTTTATCCTAGTCTGATTGGACTGACCTGGTGGTACCTGTAGGCAGGTGGGGGTGGCTGGAGGAGGTAGGTCACTAGGGACATATCCTAGTGGAAAGGTTATTCTTTCTGCAGCCCCCCTCCTCCAACCCCGGCACCACTTCCTGATCCCACCATGAGATAAACAGCTTTCCTCCTCCTCTGGGCTTTTCTGCCATGATGTGCTACCTCATCTTGGGCCCAGAGCAATGGATTTGGCCATCCATGGACTGAGACCTCTGAAACCAAGAGCCTCAAATAACTTTTCCTCCTCTACATTGTTCTTGTCAGGTATCTTGGTCTTGGTGATGAAAAACCTAACTAAAACCCAGTCTATCCCAGCCTCACAGGTCTGGGAATGGAAGTGACATTTGGGAGAGCTTGTGAGATACCAGAAGGTTCTATAGAAAAAGGACCACTCTTTGTAACAGTGAGGATTTATGTGTCCTCATATTAAATCCCAAACTTCTCTACCAATAATAATCCCTTAAAAAAATCTTCATTGGAACAAAGAAATAGGCATCTCTTAAACATGACTCCACGATCCCTAACACATGTTTGGGAGCTCACAGAAAACAAGTAATATCCCACCTCTCCACTAGGTTTGCCCACCAACCTTCCTCTTTACCTCACTTACTAGAGCTCTGTCTATCTCCAGTCACATCCCTTCCCATCCCCACTGTACTCAGGGTAGCTGGACATGGGGACAAGGAAGGAGAAAGGAAGAGAAAGAGAATGATTGTCCAATGGAACAGGAGCTTTACATCCATGGTCATCCTTATCATCCCCCAGAACAGAAAGTAGGATCATCCCAACATGAAAGATGAGAAAACTGAGGGTCAGCAGCCCTGGGGAACAGGCCAAAGATCACACAGTTAACTGCAGTGGTAGAGCATGAGTTTGAACCATGTATCTGGTCTCATAAACTGAGAGTGTTTTGTGGCTTGGTAAGCACAAGGACACAGTGTTGAGAGCATGTGACAGTGGAAAGAACTCCCTCTGCTCCAGAGGAGCTGAGTTCCAGGAAATCTCTCATGCCTCCTCTGGTGCATGTACAAATGCAGGGAAGGCTCAGATGTACCTGAGTGCAAAAAGTTGGCAGGTTTCACCTGCACAAACCAATCTCTAGGCAGAACAGAGCTTCTAGAAACAGGTAATGTCCTGTTACATCCCTTTCCACTCCCACTGAAACTCAGTGTTTCATGAAAGTATCTATCCTTGAAGGATTAAAAAGTAAAGGAAAAAGAAAGAAAAGCAGATGAACTAAACAGCCCCTTTGGTGTACAGAGGAAAGAACACTGAAGTTAGTGGAAAGGATATAGGATTGACTTGCCTTGAAATTTGGACTGAAGCCACTAAGCTGAAGACGATGGAGATGAACTCAATTAGTTTTTTTCCTTGGCATCACAGCAAGTAGCTTTCTGGCTGCCTTTTCTGTTAGAAATGAAAATTCAAACCGTGGAAATGAGGCAAGTCACTCCAGGTTTGGCTTCTACAACCTCCTGCATGATCCTTCATATCATCTTTCTTCTTTCACCTGAGAGCTACATGTGGAATACTCACAGGGTTAATTCTGAGGTCTCAGAAGAGGGTGGAATCAAAATGTAGGCCTTGAAAAATCACTTGGAACAGAGAGTCTTCTCTCTCCAGCACGCAGCAGCTTTCACTGCTGGGATTATTCATTATATTGTTCAACATGACTTAACCTGACTAATACACCACAGCAGATACTAAGGATCTCTACTGGGGTAGATTGCAAAAAATGACCAGGATTCTTCACAGATTCTTATATTCAGACTTCACCATTTGACTTAGTTCTTTCACTAAAGAGGCCAAGTCTATTTCCCTGGACCTCAATTCTATGCTTATCTGTGAATTTCAGCAAACAGAATGCAAATAGTCATAGTGTGCCACTCTCGAGTCAGGTCCTTGTATACTTCTGTCACTCCCTCAGAATCCTGCTCAACCACATGACAACAAGCCTTGGTGTGTTCAGTGATGAGTGATCCCGGCCAACCGCCAGATAGGTGCATGAACCATTTTGTTGGTACAGTATTTTTATTAGCTTCCGAGAGATTCTCCATCCAAACTCTGCAAACTAGGTGTATTAAAACAACTGAAATTTATTCCTTCACAGTTTTGGAGGCTAGATGTCTGAAATAAAGGCATCCCCAGGGCTAGGCTTTCTCCTGGGTTTCTCGCAGTGGGCCCTTGCCTGCCTCCTCCAGTTTCTGGCAGCATCAGTTCTGGCGCAGCGTTACTCTGAGCTCTGTCTTCATGTTTGAGCAGCATCTTCTTCCCTGTCTGTGGTTTCTCCTCTCTGTGGATCTACTTCCAAATGTCCCTCTTCTTGTAAGGATACCAATCATTAAGTTAGGATTGCCTCCAAGGACCTCGTTTGAGCTTGATCATACCTAGAAAGACCCTATTTCCAGATTAAGTCTCATTCACAGTTCTGGAGGTTAAGACTTCAATGTATTTTTGGAGGGACATGAATCAAGCCAAAGCAGTGTCCAAAGAGGTTGATTGCTGGGTGAAGAAATCCAATAGTTAGAGCAACAGTCATTGATGATGAGAGTGGGAACAGAGGGTGGTTTGGTGGAGGGGTTACAGGAGTTCAAGTCTAAATCGCATGGCCATGGCAATCTTTTGTCACCCCTGAGCCTTAGCTGGCCTTCCCTATACAGCCTGGATCCTAATTTAAAACACCTGCAGTAGCACTCCATGCATACCCTCTACAACGCTGTGAGACAACTTTCTAAGTTCTAAGGTCTTGACCTGGGGCAGTCTACTTTTCCACGCACTTCTTGGTTACAGGGTATTAGACAATCATTCAGCATTTCTGAGCTTCAGTTTTCTCATCTACAAAACAGGGCCATGAGTCATGAGACTAATGGGAAAATTAAATGAGTTGTGAAATTGCTTTTTATTTGTAAAGCGTGTTATAAAGTATTTCAGGCATGTCTTTTACTGGCTGTGTTTCTGTAACACCAAATAGATGTGCCATGTTGAATTAAGTGTAAGACTGTATTACATGAACTACTATTGATAATAATTTGTGATCGGCAACCAATTCTGTACATGTGCAACTCCTGGAAAGCTTGAAATACACTGATCTCTAGGTTCCATCCCCGGAAAGCCCCATTTAATGGGTCTGGGTTATAACCTGGGCATCAATGGAGATTTTGAAAGCTTCCAGAGGATTTATGGTGAGGGATGGGGGAATGATTGGATTGGAAGTTTTAAAGTAGAAATTTCCTGAATAAAGTAAAATTTTCCTCCTCTCTTTTTCTTCTTTTTCCTCTAATTTACCTTTGATGGTTGTTACCTGAAATGCAAATATTTTGATTTGGGTCTGATTTTCTGGCTAATCAGTGATTTTTGCCAGCTTAGTTTTTGTCATTTTTTAATCAACTCACTTATGATTTCTAGCTTGCTACACATAAATGCACCTGTCACCTAAAAATTAAATTTGGTTGATGAAATTCTGAATTCTGATGAGAAAAATAACATCAATATTGAGAGTCTGAGAGAGGGTTTTCTTTCCATCTCTGGAATAGTTGCTTTTTCATAATCTGAAGTATCTTAGGAGGGCTACAATTACACCATAGAAATGAAGCAGTGCAAAACTCATCCATAAACACTGAGCTGAGCAGATAAATAGCAAGAAAATCAATCCTTTTTTGTAGGGCAGGAGATGGATGGAGGGGACCACAATGAAAGATTTCTGGGAGAAGGTTTAAACATGCCCTGGAACACAAGAGCCAGCTCAAGGTTGGCTGCTGGGAGGTAGCAGAGAAATTGCCCTGTAGGAAAAAAAAAAAGCTTGAGGTCAAAACCAAAGGTACACAGGCAGATGTGTTCCTAACAGTAGCCCTCCTTGTGGGTCGTCAGTGCCCAGTTGGGTTTGCATCAGTGAGAGCAGCTTCTTCCCTTCAGCCAAAATGGAAAAAGACTTCACGCAGTTTACAGTCTATCCAGAGAGGCTGAGACCACGTAACTTTCTTTTTCACATCCTCTTTTCCCCCCAGAAAAAGCCAGGATGAAATGCCAGATTTTAAAAGCAGCTCAGTTCCTGACAGTTCCTGTGATACTCCTAGTCTCAGCTGCTCTCCCAGCTCCAGGGTACAATTATCCTTACACTTAACTGGAGGTTCAAGAGAGCTTATTAGCTTACTCTATTGTTGCATAATTCAGGAGCATAGTTCAAGCTTCCTTAAAGGATTTTCTTTGCTTTTGGTCCCAAAGGTCCATCTTTTAAGTGGTCCTTTTGGCTGGAAACATCAGGATGGAGGGAACTGCAGAGAGAAGGCAAGAAGAACAGCTGGACTGTGGGGAAGGTTAGGACCTGGTCCCATCCGTGCTCTGCTGCTAATTCACTGGGTGTCGAAGCTTGAACTGCCAACCTCTCTGGGCATCTGCTTCCTTTCTCACCAATGAAAAAATAGAATCAGATTGGTATTTCCAAAAGTCTGTTCCCCAGACCACTTGTATCTCAAGATGCTTCCTAGAAAAACAATCTATGGCCTTCACTAACTTCAGGAAATGTAGTGTTCAGGGCCTGTCTGTGGTCAGTGCAATAAGAAATTGCCATCAGATAGATGACCCATGTCCCCAAAGTTTAGGACCTAAACACTCTTATTTCCCAAACTCTTTTGCACTAGAGATGCAAATATGCTTTATGCCTCCAGTCAAATGCATTTGTGTAATACACAGCTTCAAAGTTGAGATCAGAGCTGGGCATGGTGGTGCATGCCTGTAATTCCAGGAGCACAGGAGACTGAGGCAGGAGCATTATAAGTTCAAAGCCAGTCTCAGTAACAGCGAGGTGCTAAGAGACTCAGTGAGACCCTGTCTCTAAATAAAATACAAAATAGGGCTGGGGATGTGGCTCAGTGGTAGAGTACCCCTGAGTTCAATCCTCGGTACCAAAAATAAAAGTTTAGATTAGTAGGAAAGGAGACATTAAAATAACTACCTATAGTTGAATTTGATGAATATGCTACCTCTTGGAAGCCACCATAGATATAGGAGATCCTTGAGGGCAAGCCCTGGGTCTCAATCATTTGTATTCTCTAGTGTCTAGGATGCAAATTACATAAAATAACATGCTATTATTATCACTGTAAGACCCAGACTTAATTCACTTTTAAAATGGTTACTCCCTCAGGATATTTGAAAAAGCAAAGAGGAAGAGAAATTTCTGCTTCAGGAAGACTTGGAACAAGAAGCACAAAGAGCAATTTGTTCTTCCCTCCTCCAATCCCAGTGTTTAAACTTCTTTTTCCCCACATGCACATTTGTGGTCTCTCTGCTTGCAGTTCTTCCAAAGGCAGGGATGCCTGCATGTCCAGGTGAGGGAGCTGCTCTGGCTTCAACCTGAGTGTTTTCTGAATGTATGTGATGTGTTATGCTGCCAGGCTCAGAACAAGACTCAGACTTGCTTCTATCAAACTGCATCCTGCCTGAGTCTTCCACTGGCCAACAAGTTTGATGTGCTAGCAAAGTTTCACTAGATATCAGTGTTTGCTTGTGTTCTGCCAGGCCCAGCACCTTGCAGTAGGATGTACAACAGCTCATGTGGTTGGATCAGAACCATAAGCTAAGAGAAGGACTTGTGGAGGCGCTCTCTGGCTGGAAGAGCTTCAATCCCAATTCAGTGTAAGAGGTTTAGGAGTTTGAAAAGGCTTTTCTTCTCCTCTGGGTAAGTTTCTCTTGTTTCTACTTTTTGTTGTTGTTTGTTTGTTTAATATGTTCCCCATAGAAATATGCACAGTACCACCTGTTTCATCCTGAAGTGGCACTGCCCAACAGCAAGATGGGGGCTGAGAAGGGGCGAGATGGTCTACAGAGGTGTTCACTGAAGAAATAGCACTGCTGGGAGTTTGCTCAGAGCAAAGCCTGAGCAAACCAATAGATCTGAGGATGTTAAGGCCCAGAAGAAACTATGATGTAAAATAATTCATCCCCCGCATTGGACAGATAAGAAATGTGAGATTCAAAAGCATTCCACAGTAAGCCTGAAGCATGGAGCCACAAAGCCCCCAAAGTTGGAAACCAGCACTCTTTTCTGAATACCAACAGTAGCCTCCAGGATTTTTGTTTCTGAAGAAACAATCTAAGAAGGAATTGCAATTGTGCTTTTGATATACCTTTTCTGAATTTCTCTAAATGCTTTTTTAAAATGAGAAATTGATGTGCAGTCCTGCTGGTCCAAATCAGGAAAGTATTCTTCCATCCAGAGATAAAGTCTCTCAGTGCTGATATACCACCCAGCACTGTTTCCTTAAGCAATGCCAGATTTCAACATTAGTGATTCTCAAAGCGGGTTCAAACCAACAGCATCAAATCACCAGGGATATTGTTAGAAAGACAAACTTGCTTCCAGACCTACCAAATCATAAACTCAGAGGTGGTCCTAGCTCTTTATTTTTACCAGTCTTCCAGATGACTGTGACGCATGCTCAAGTTTACAATTTTAGGTTCTTTTTATGCAACGTTACTTAGAAATACTTAGAATTATTCCCATTCCTCCCTCCCCAAACGACCATTCCTCCCCTGCTACTGATAGGAGCCTCCACTCTTCAGAGTCTCATTCTATATTATGCTGGAATATAAAATATTTTTGAACCTTCAAATTCTTCACATATTTGTGTGTACAACATTAGCAGAAATTCCTTTAAGAGAGGATTTTGTTAGGTGTATTAATAATGTATTTATAGTTTATTAGTGATTGAAACTGACTAAAGACAGTAGCTATTAGAAGAAAGAGGAGGAGGAAGGGGAGGAGGAGGAGGAAGAGGGGGAGGAAGAGGAGGAGAACAAAAAGTAGAACTCAGTGTAATGGAATAGAAGTTTCTATGGGACGCAAACACAGCACCAGAGACCTCAGGAGCTGACTCAACCCAGGGGCCAGAGAGACCTCTGCTTATCCCAGGCATCTGCCCTGCTCTAATGCTCTGTCTTTTCTCCCCTGTTGCTGACCCCTGGCCTCCTCTACCTCTTAGTCTCAGGGGAGAAAATGGCTACAGCCCTGTGATTCCCAAATGAACAGGTCCTGACCCAGAATAGAGCCTATATGCCTCTCCCGGTCTCAATTCTGAGTTCCCAGGAGATCTTAGGGACTTTCAGTCCAGGAAGGATCAGCCTTTGCCTGAGGTCCATCTCTATGTGTTGAGTGTGTGGAAACATGGTCTTTGGGGTCCCTATGCCTGTAATGGTGAGGATGATGGATGGATAGTTTTCTGGGAAGAGGGGGAGGACTGGAAAGTTAACCTAGTAGAGAGAGCCTGGCCCCTGATTGGGAGGAAATTAGAATGAATTCTATACAAGTTTGGAGATGTCTCTGGAAAGCGGGGGAGAAGAGAGCTTCAAAAACCTGAATTTTCCAAATGATAATTCTAAGGGTTTTGGCAAGTCAGTTATGTTGCCCAGAAGAGATCTGTTGCAGTCCCAATCTCTTGTCCCTCAGAATGGGGACTATTATTAGACCTTATTGTAGACATAATGAGTTAAGATGAAGTTACACTTGAGTAGCGAAGGCCTTAACAACAACATGCTTAGAGTTTTTATAAGAGACAAACGCAGATCCATCCCAGAGACACAGGGAAGACAGCCATGTGAACCCAGAGGCAGACCTTGGAGCTTTTCTGCCACAGGCTAAGGATGAAGGGACATCTGGGTTTACTGAAGCTGGAAGAGGCACAGAAGGATGCTCCCTTAGAGATGTTGGAGGGAGCATGGCCCTCTGACCTTGATTTTGGAATTCTAGCTTTCAGAAATGTGAAACGTGAGACAATATATTTCTGTCTTTTGAAGATGTCCCGTTTCCGGTGCTTCACTATGGCAGACTTAAGAAACAAACCCTATATTCTTCAGCCCTTCCATGCCTTTGGAGCTGCCACCTGCCATAGAGGACTAACCCTCGGTGCTCCCCCACTGCTCCTAGCCTTGATCATGACTGTCATTAACATTTTGCTTTAAACTTCCCTTCCTCATTTTCAAGTTTCCACTTGGCTTCTGGCTCAATGATTAACCTACTCCATCCTCATCAGTTTGCATTTTGGTGCCCTTTACTATTATAATTTTTTTCCCCAAGCTATTGCAGTTCAAAGGAGCAGAAACCTAACTTAGGCAAATAAGGAGGATTTATTGACTCCACATGACAAAGTGCAAGGCTGATCTCACTTCAAGAACAGCTAGATATAGAGACTCAGGGTCACTAGTGTCACCAGGAAGTTAGCCTTCCTGTACCTCAGGGTTCTGTTTTCCTCATCACTGGCTCTAGCCTCTGGCAGGTCTCCTGTCCAGTATAAAGAGGCTGCCAGTGCCAAGCTGAATCTGGACCAGCAGAATGACTCATAGGACTCTACTTTATTCCCAGCAGTCCCAATGGGAATGGAAAAGACTGTCCTTGTTCCAGTCTGAGAACCCAGGCCACCTACACACCAGTAACTAGAACTCAGGGAGCACGCTCTTTTGATTGATATGATTTGGTCATGTATCCCAATGGGGAGCTTTGGTGTGAAGCCAGCTGAATGAATTCAGTGCACCCCAAATGCTCTTGCAGGATGGGGGATTGACAAAAACAATAGATGTCTCGTATACCTTCAACTCAATTAGGAGCCTTTATCCTTCTGTGTTGTAACAGATTACTGAATATGTATCCTAGTCTAACAGGCCCACCCCAGGGAGTCCCTTAGTTTTTTCCCCCACCCTGAAGGAAAAATAGGAGAATGAGAGCCTATGAGCTTGACGAAGGTGTTTTCTCTTTTATACACACAAACTGTATAATGAATACTTTCCAATTTATAGAATTTGGAAAATTTCATTTTTCTTCCAAAAATTTGTTTTGAAATCTCTGATAGCTGATACCATGCATGTACACCAGACAGTGCCTGCTTTAGCTCACTACTAGATGTTTAATCATATTTTAATGTAACATGTCTCAAGCCTCAAAATCAGCCTGAGAGGGAGGACAAAGCTTGGTTGAGTCAGCGGGTGTCTGCTGCCATGGGGTGAAGGGCTTGTTCTATCCTTGCCTTTTCTTTCTCTTTGAGGTCCTTTTCTCCAATACCATAGAAGGCATGTTCTCTGCAGACCTGGGAAACTCCCTGGGTGATATTTAGCAACATGAACTGGGATTATTCAGTGATATATCTTTCCTTTCCTTCAAGTTCTTCCTGAGTCTAGGGCTGAATTATCAGAGATTATTTTTGACTATCTGTTTGGTTTCAGTCTCATGCCTTTGTCCTGCTATTATCTGTTCTTGGAACACATTCAGGACTCAGGTAAAATTCCAAGGTCTATCCCAATGACGTTGTCATCCCTCACCTCTAGTCTTACTGCTAAGACTTGATCAATAAGAAATACATATATAGCCATTACTCTAGTGCGTATGGTGAATTGTTATTCAGGGGACTGTAATGTCCCCTGAAAAGCTCATGTATTGAAAGCACACCCGCCAATAAAGCAAGGTTTGGAGGTGGGGATTTTAGGCAATGATTAGGTCTCTGAATGGACTATTGGCTGAATGGACTATGGTCTCTGAATGGATTATTGGCTGGTAACTGTAGGCAGGTGAGGTGTGGCTGGTGGAAATCCACCACTGGGAGTGTGGCCTTGGCCTGTATTTGTCCCTCGCCCTTCCTCTCTCTCTGATTCCTGGCTGCCATTAGTTGAGGCTTTCATCTCTATACCCTTCTGCCATGATGCTCTGCTGCACCTCAGGCCCAGAGCACTGGAGTTGGCCAACCATAGACTGAGACCTCTAAAACCACAAGCCAAAATAAACTTTTCCTCCTCTAAGTTGTTCTCGTCAGACATTATGGTCACAGTGATGAAAGGCTGACTAACACACTAATGATAAGCCAAACTGTACAAATAATCCTACACTTCCAATTGTGACAGGTGCTGAAAAGCAGAGTGCTGCGATGTGTCCATCAAGGGGAGCTGACATAGCTGGTGGCAGGAAGGGGGATAGCCTGGGCCTCTTTGACATTGTGGTGTTTAATTGCTTCTTGGAGAAAGAGCAGGATTGGTTTGGACCTGTGGGTGTTGTGCAGGAGTGAGGGGAATTTGGGTCACATTTATGGTAGAAGAAATAGCAGGACGGAATTTGGCATGTTTAAGAGATGAAAGGACCACCACGAGGCTGGTATGTAGTAGGGGGAAGAGATTACTCAAGGAAGGAGGGGCAGCAAGGGACGGGGGTCTTAGGAGCCACAGAGGACTTTAGACATAGGTTGCAAGTAGTGGGTGGTGACAGCAAGAGTTTAGACAAAGAATCCAAACAGATTTACATTGGCAAAGGCTATTCTGGCATCTGTGTACATAGTGGATCAGGGAAGAGCAAGAATCGGTGTAAGAGACTTACTGTATTTACATGGGGTTGTATCATCTCTGGGGAACTACCTTTGTTGGTGCTTGTCTTTTGTAGCTCTACCTTATGGAAGACTCAAATACACTTAGAATGTCCCATGTCAAAAACCTATCTTGCGATCCTTCTGGATACTCTGCTACCCTGATTTATCCCAAAGCTGGGTTGTACATCTTGGCGGACACCACCATAGTTTGCTTTTATAATAATAATCTGCATATTTCTTCCTTTCTCTTTGTCTCTCTTACCACCTCCCATTCCAAGTCCTTCAACTAAGTTATTTTATTTATTTATTTATTTGGTACCAGGGATTGAACTCAGGGGCACTCGACCACAGAGCCACATCTCCAGCCCTATTTTGTGTTTTATGTAGAGACAGGGTCTCACTGTGTTGCTTAGCGCCTCGCCGTTGCTGAGGCTGGCTTTGAACTCGCAATTCTCCTGTATCAGCCTCCTTAAGTGCTGGGATTACAGGCTTGCGCCACTGCGCCCGGCTCACCTAAGGTACTTTTTAGCCTTCCTATATCCCTCCAGTCCATCACCTCTCTCCATCTCTCTCAACCCCTTCCACCAGAGCCGCCATCGTCTCTTGCGCACAGGCTACTGCCCTTCTGTTCATCTAATTATCCTCCCTCCTTCTGCCCACTCCCCTCTAACCTGACCTCCACACCAGAGCAATTGTTCAAAATGCAAATTCAATTGTATCCCCCTTCTGCTTAGCCTTCTGTAATAGCCATCTTTGCTCTCAAGAGCCACACAGAATTCCTTATCTTGGCCTCCAAGCCCCTTTCAAGTCCAGTCTGTAATGACCTCTCAGCCTCATCTTTCTCTGACCTAGTCACAGTGAATTCTGCCACAGGGCCCTGCTGTCCTTCTGCCTGATTCTCTTCACTTAGTTAATTCATATTTCTACATTACTTCTCTGTTCGGGAAGCCAGGTCAACTGCTCTGACAGACTCTCTTAGCTCCATTTCAACACTTGTCACAATTGCAATCTTGCATCTGTCTCAGTAATTTCTCTTCTTCCCACAAGGTTATGGGCTCCATGAAGGAAGACTTACCATCATTTTTTTTTCTCATTTTTGTAGCCCAGAGCCTCACAGAACCTCAGTGGCACCTCTTGAATGGAAGGTGCCTAAATAAGCCCATATCCGATGGTGCTTTTTATTGAATATCAAATTGAACCAAATGCTTTACACATATTATCCCACCATTTACATACATTACCACAACCTGGAAAACAAGTATTTTACATTTAATTTTAAATATAAGGAGAAACTAGAGCTTATGAGCTGTACTTGCCAGAGATCCTAGAGCTCAGAACTGCTACATAACCAGGAAGAAAACCTAGGTCTACCTGTTTCTGCTGCTTCAACTGTCACAGTGTTGAGGCTGGAGGGAAACTGAAGTATTTGATCTAATGCTGTCATTCTGTTGAGAACAGAGCTTAAGGCTCATGGTTTTAAATCAAAACAAAACATATACATTCATCTAAAGCATCCACAAGAGAGCACAAATAGAAACTAAGTCTCTCTTGACTATATATATTTTTCTTAAACTAGGCTATGTCATTTTAACCCTCCAGTAAAGATTAGAAGCAGTGACATGATAGACATTAGTTTATTTCAAACCACCCACAGTTGCCCAAAGTGGCCACCCAGACCAGGGTCATAGCTAAATCACACAGCAAGGAATTCTGGCTCGCTTGAGGGTACAGAGGCTGCTGAGGAAGGAAGGGGGGGAGGCAGGAGTGAATAGTAAGTTAAACCAGTTTTCTTGCTGCTGATTTTCCTGCTACTTAATGTCCAACCATGATCATTACCATAGCAACATACTCATCGCACACAACATGAATATGTAGATTCCCCAAGGGAAAACAGAATAAACTGTACCTTTGTGTACCTTTACCTGAAAAAGAAAAAGAAAGCTTGTATAATTTCAATTCATGGTCATATAAACTAGACTCTGTACTCATGCAGATAATTTTTCCAAATGAATCCATAACCACAAGAAGTGAATAATGCACTCACTAAAGCCATAGAAAAATAACCTATAATTGATGTGTGTGTGTGCGTGAGTGCATGTGTGTGTTTGAGAGAGAGAGAGAGAGAGAGAAAAAAAGAGAGAAACAGAAAAAGGCAGAGAGAAAGATACTTGCAAACAGTACATGACATTTCTGGAGGGAATTCCATTTAAATAGTGACCTCCCTTCAGAATTAAAAGTACCTGATTAATGGAAGCACTTGAGCCCTTGGTACTGCAGAGGCTCCTTGAGTAGACCAGAGTGTAGGTTGTGGATCATCCAGGGAAAGAAGAAGAGGGGCTCTGTGATTTCCCTAGGGGAGAGGCTTAGGGTTGCCATCTGGTGAAGAAAATGTTGAGGTGGGGCTGGGAGAGTGGCAGTATCTCAGAATATTTCAGTCTCACCCAAAAGTTTCAAAGACTGTATTTTACTAAATTAGTATCAGAGAAGAGGTGTGATGAAATCCCCCCCAAGAAGACCCCATGGTCTTGCCACCGAGAATAGCTCCCAAGTGGTTTTCTTCACCTCTCCACTACTCAGTGACAGGTCTGTGGTTTGGAACTGCTCCTTGGGCAGATGGTTCTGGATCTCATGATGATATCCCAAGTGAAGAGGGGGCTGGCATCCCTTGAGTGAGTCTCAATGATGAACACAGGGACCATTCTGTATTTTCCAGAAGGTCTCAATTCCAAACACTCCTCTGTGACTCCATAAGAAATTGTGAAATTGGATATGCTAATTATTTGTGCAGAAACGACTGTGGACAGAGACATGAACATGGTGATTCTGGCCAGCTCTATATTAATATGTATGTATGGAAAGAGATGTATAAACACACCCTATATACTCAGAAAATACAGATACATATTATATACAAGCCACTTTTATGTATTTTAAATTACTTTGATGAATTTTAAAAAGAGACGATAGTCTTTGCTATTATGGAGCTCATATCTTGGTGTGTGCACTGGGGAGCAAACAATAGCCATCATAAACAAATTACAATAAAAAGGCACACAGGAATTTGGGTGGATCAAGTGGTAGCAGGTAGGTTGCAATTTTAAATAAGGTGGTCAGGAAATTCCACAGTGAAGTGATGCTTGAATGAGCACAAGTGTATTTTTTCAGGATAATTTTTATTTAGTCTTTGAGAGTCTCAGGAAGAGGTGCATTGTTAGGTAACTTCTTGTGAATGGGCAGAATTTCACTGAAAGAATTCAGATCCTAAGTTCATCAGAGATTGCCAAGCGCCAGGCATTGCTGGAGAAGTGAAGAGCCAGACGGGAGATCAAGACCAGATCTTGATGACAGGCTGGCATTGGCTCGGAGTTGTGGAGAAATCCGACAATTTATGGACGCCAATGAGGTTCATCACGATTCCTTCCCCGTGCAAGAGAGAGCCCAGGGAAAAGAACAAACAAGGTTTCTGGCTTCTATCTTCAGTTTACATTGCTCTCCGTTTTATGGATTTCAGGTTCTTCAAAGTACTCTTCTGTAACTTTTGTTTCCAAAGGAAAACCAGAAAAATGGTGCAGGAATTTCACAAATATGGCAGGTGAGAGGGGACCCGTCCTGCCTGTAAATCTGGAGAGAATCATTCCAGTTACAGACCAGCTAACTGCAGAGAGAGGAGATCTATAAGTTAGATAGTGCACGGGTGCGGCTGTACTGCCAGAGCTGAGGGGACAAAAGGAAAGTGGAATTATTTAGTGTTGGTGAGAACATGCTCTAAACCCAAGAAGAGGATTCATTGATGCCACCATTGGTCTGCAAACCAGTTAGAAGACAGTCAAGTGAAGATTATGTGATTTGCACCAGTCTATCTTACAGTAATAAAGCCCAGAAATGGTCAACAGCCTAAACAAATTCTAATTCTTCATTATATTAATGATATTTAATAATATTATAATACATCATATATTATATATAATATCCTATCTTATTTCTTCCATTCTTGATCTTGTTTCTTTCAGTCTTGGATACTAGGGCCTTTACAGTGTTTTTTGATTAAGGATGATTACACTGTATGAAATCAGTCAGCATAAATCCAAAGAACTTATAAAGGTCTACATGGGCCTTTTGATCACCCCTCCACCTGTGTCTCTGAACTTGTGCTCTGCTGCACTTTCACGAGTATCTTCCCTGCTGTCAGAATGACTTTGTGCTATTCCCTGAATAAATCACACTGTTTCATGCAGCAGTGTCTTTGCTCACTAAAATTTGTCTGCCTAGAACATCTTCCCCACCCTCACCTCCTTTGCTGGACCAGTTACTTCCTCTTGATAGGTTTCCTAACTTTTCTTTGTCTTACAAGTTGAGCTGGGTTGTGAGCCCTGTAGGACCCTGAGCCTACCTCTCTCATGGCCCTTATCAACCTGTCATGTAATAGCTGCTCTTTTTATTTTCTTAGACCATAATCTAGGAATTTCTTGAGGGTAGGAGTTGAATTATTCTCTAGCCTCATCTTCTAGAAAGAAGACCATGATGCTCAGTCTATACAGCATATATAGTGACTAGATGTGTGTCTATACATAAACTTGAATGGCAGCATCCAAGGTCTAAAATGTAATATCCACCAGGTAAAAAACTTGGCCACTCTGTGTAAGTCATTAAACTAATGTTAGTGACATATATGTGCTTAATAAATCATAACTATTAATATCAAAAGCAATTTTCTAAGCTCAGTGGTTCGTTATGAATAGTTGGTAGGTCCTACTGACTTCCAAACTCTGTGGGGAACAGATAGATTCAAAGGGGGGTGCTGGAAAATGGCTCTCCAATTTCATTTACTCCCATAGTTTTTAAAAGTTGCATCCCCACTGTCTTCATAGAGACTCCAACTAGTGTGGACATTGTTCTATAAATGAACAATGTAGCATGGCAGAATCCTTTGCCTTTGATCCAAGATAGATCAGCCAACAATCCTATCTGTGCAAAGCTACTTTGTATCTAAATTTGTAAATGGGGAAATGTGTGTAATTATAGGGCATTTGACTAGATATGGCTTCTCTTAGGGATCAATTTCACTTTCCTAAACTCAAGATGTCTTGCTACTGGGTACTGTGTAAAGCCCTCTTCCGAGGCATTTTGTCTGCCAATCATTATTGCATGAATTCTTGGTAAGCTGCCAATGCCATAGACTCATAGAAGCTTAGAGCTTTAACCATTGAAGTATAATGTAATCCATTCATTTTGCAGAGGAGAAATGCAAGGTCTAGAGAGAAAAGGCAACCATTCCCAAATCAGCTGACAGAGGCAGAGCTGTCATCTGGGTGCCCCTGACATTGGGCATAGTCCCAGATCCAGGCTCTAATTCCTGTGCAGCCAATTCCTGATCATACAGTGATGGAAAGTAAGTGGCTTAAGCTTCTAGAGTCTCTGCCTTGCCCTGTGGAAAATCTGGAAAACAATAGCTTCTACCTTAACCAGGTTGTTATAAAGATCAAATAAGAAACTATGTATCATGAACTTAGCAAAACTCCTGACAAGCAATAATACAGGTGGGACAATTTTACCACCCTCACACCAGGTTAGGGTCTTGCAGCAGGATCCTAGAGGAGATGCTTAGGTGCAGACTCTCCCTTTTAACCCTCATATCTGCTCTGGGTTTCCCTTCTTTTGACCACTCCCAGCACACTTTGTTCCGAAGTCTTTCAAGATAAACTGACTGTTCCTGATAATAAATGTGTTGGTTATTTGCATTCAGCACACATGACCAAAGAAGCTACTTAAGCCTCTCCCCTCTCATTTGTGCTTTTCGGTCATGACCTGTGTCCATCTGTGTGGAGGCTCCACACACGGGAGGAGGAAGGGGAGCTTGCTCTGTCTGGCCTTGGTCACCGTTGGAGCCGCCCGTGTGTGGGGGTTTCCTCAGGATGCTCAAGGGGGCAGTGTGGTAATGCCGAAGAAAGCAGCCTCGCCTCGAGGAAAGCCTTGGCCATTTTTACATGAAAATGTTTACCCTGGAAATTAAATTATATTTGGGATTTTTGGTTTCCCCTCCTCCAACCCCGCCGTGGGAGGTTTCGGAAAGTTACTGTGGTGACCGGCACAGGCAGACGGCTGTCAGTGATCTCTGTCAGATCCTGCAGTCCTGCAAGCTACTTCAGCCAGGGACCCAGTGCGCTGAAAGGCTGGGTCTCCAATGGGGTGGGGGTGGGGGGTCACCCGCTCTGCGCCAGTCCAGCACCCTCCCCCAACATGCTTCTTGCATGCTCGCGCGCGCTCTCTCTCCCCTCCCCTCTTCCCTTCCTCCCTCCCATTTTGGCCACTTCTGGATCAACAGCTTAGAATGAATTTAAAGCTAAGTTGGGTGGTTAGAGAGGGTTGTTTTTGTTTGTGTGTGTGCAGTTTTCCAAAATATTTCTGAGAAAGTAGCTCTTCAAATGCAACCTGTGTATCCATGGGCTCATGCATATTCATAGCCTGTTCCTACTTTCTGTAGGTTCCAGTTTTCATCTCTGTCAAATGAAGCATTGGATAAATTCGAAGGCCCCCTCCCAACTCTGACATTCCAGAGTTCTAGCTATTCAAGAATAGAGAGAAAACTATGAAAAGACCCAATCCTTAGGAAATCCTTTCTTTGTGGCTTCACACAATTTAAGCCAGTCACTCAACGCTCTTGATAATGTGTAGATTAACAATTCCTGTTCACCAGGTATCTTAGTCAATTAACTCATCACTCATCACCTAATATAGTTATTATACTTCATCATATGTCCAGGGACAGAGCTAAGGCCTGCCTATAACACAATCCCTACAGACATGGAGCCTGTAGATTAGTGGGGACACAAACACTATGGAAATAATCACACACAGCCAGAAATCACAAATTGTAGTTGAGTGCTATGCAGGAAAAGCAAAGGTAAAGGATAAAAGGGGACTTGGTTTAGAATGAAGGGTCAGAGAATGGGGAAATTATTTTTTAGTTAAGACATAAAGGACTTGAAGAAAGTGGCTGAGCAATGTATCTACATTGTATGCTACATATAAGAAACAGAAGTTGAAATCATATTATTTCTGTAAAAGGCTGGTTGAAAGTGATAACAGTAATCCCATCTTTGAGCACCAAAGGAAGACATTAATCCTTTCTAACAATGAAGTCCATGATAGTTCCTGGAGGTAACTTAAATTTTCAAAGATTTAGAGCATCTCACAGTGAGAAGAAACCTCAGAGGTCATGTGATTCAACTCTGTTATTTAGGAAAATTTTCAAAAATATACTACACAATTATTAAGATTCTGCCAGAGGATTCAGCCATACAAGAGTCACTTTTTCCACTCTTGACAGTTCAAAGTGTTCTTTCCATTGACTTCTTAGATTCCCCCTTACTTTGATTTCTTTTGCCAGACTGCAAGTTCCAAGAGCAGAAATTTTGTCTTCTTTGTTCAATGATGCATCTCAAGTGTCAGAACAGTGCCTGCTACGTAGAAGCTGCTCAGAACATGTTTGTTGAATGTACTAATCAGGGTTAAAATAAATTTCCCCAAATTTTTGCTCATTGGCCTTAGTTCTGCTCTCTAGAACAAGAACAAACTTCATGTCCCACATAAGGACAATTGACAAAAATTGGAAAATAGCTTTTGGTTTCTGATTCTTCTTTCTGTTAAAACATCATGGATATGATTTTGAGACTCAGGTTATTTGGATAACTAATTGGGATCCAGTTGATCATGGTAATTTCACCAAATACAAATATACTTTCTTATATTATCACCTACCTGGAATCAATCTAACTTTCTTAATTTTCTCCCCTCCTTCTTTCCTTTCTTCCTTCCTTCCATATAACAGGGTTTATTCCCTTAACTCTTCATCTCTATATGCATTCTTCTGTTTAATTATACTAATCAAAAAATCAACTAAATTTGGAAGATCTAGTTCAAAGTAAGTTATTGAAGATTTGCAGAAGACTTTTGCACTTGGGTTAAACAAAGCAAGATGCCACTAATATAGCATAAAACAAAACTTACCTGTACTAGTCAAGATTGTCCAAGCAGAAACATGTACACTATATTGTATGTATTTATAATATATAGATGTAGATAGGAGTGTATGTGTGTTTGTGTGTGTGTGAGGAATTGGCTTACACCATTATCAAGACAGAGAAGTCCCAAGATCTGTAGCTGGCAACTGGACACCCAGAGGGCTGCTGGCATGGTTCCAGTTAGAATCTGAAGACCTGAGAACCAGGAAAGTTGGTGGTGTAAATTTTAATTAGATACCCAGCAAGGTTGAGATGCAAGAAGGGTCAATATTTTCTTCTAGGAATTGTGTAATATTTGGTCTAATTCCTAGATTTTTGATCCATTTTGAATTGACTTTTGTACAGTAGATGAGATTAGGTTCCAATCTCATTCTTCTACACATGTATAACTAGTTTTCCAAGCACCATTAAAAAAATACTTTCTTTTTTTCTGTGTAGTTTTTGGCATCTTTGTCAAATATCAGATGACTATTATCTGTGTGGATTTGTTTCTGTGACTTTTATTCTGTGCCATTGGCTTATGTATCTATTTTTATGCCAGTGTCATCTATTTTTGTTACTATAGCTTTGTAGTATAACATGAAATCAGGTATTGTGATGCCTTTAGCATTGTTTTTTGTTTTTTGGGTTTTTGTTTTTGTTTTTGGTTTTGGTTTTGGTTTAGAATTTCTTTGGCTAATCTGGGTCTTTTATTCTTCAAAGTGAATTTTAGGACAGTTTTTATTTTTTTCTAGTTCTTTGAAGAATGTCATTATTAGTTTGGTAGTGATTGCATTGAATCTGTTTATTGTTTTTAGTAGTATGAAGATTTTAACAATATTACTTTTGCCTATCCATGAACATGGGAGGTCTTGCCATCTTCTTGTGTCTTCTTCTATTTCTTTCTTCAATGTTCTGTCATGTTCATTGTAAAGGTCTTTCACTTCTTTGGTTAGATTTGTTACTAGGTATTTTATTTTGATTTTTTGAAGCTATTGTGAATGGGATTGTTTTTCTGATTTCTTTCTCAGCAGAT
Source organism: Xerus rutilus (assembly GCA_028644305.1). Lineage (NCBI taxonomy): Eukaryota > Metazoa > Chordata > Mammalia > Rodentia > Sciuridae > Xerus > Xerus rutilus. The sequence continues at coordinate 27,998,882 of CM053402.1, forward strand.
CCATTATTGGTGTATAGGAAAGCTATTGATTTTTGTATATTGATTTTGTAGCCTGCTACTTTGCTGAATTTGCTTATTATTTCTAGCAGTCTTCTGATGGAGCATTTTGGATCTACTAAGTATCAGATCATGTCATCTGCAAACAGTGATAATTTGAATTTTTGTTTTCCTATTTTTACCCCTGTTATTTCCTCCTCTTGCCTAATTGCTCTGACTAGAATTTCTAGTACTATATTGAATAGAATTGGTGAAAATAGGTATCCTTGTCTTTTTCCATTTTTTATAGGAAAGGTTTTCATTTTTTTCCCCATTCACTATGACGTTGACTTTGAGTTTGTCATACATAACCTTTATGATGTTGAAGTGGGTTGCTTCTATTCCTAGTTTCTTCAGTGCTTTTCTCATGCATGGGTGCTGGAGGCTCTCTCAGAATTTATTGAGATGACTACATGATACTTGTCCTTAATTCTATTTATGTGATGAATTACATTTATGGGTTTGTGTATGTTAAACCATCCTTGCATCCCTGGGATAAAGCCAATTTGGTCATGCTGTACAATCTTAATATGTTAATGAATATGATTTGCTAATATTTTATTAAGGATTTTGCCTCTAAGTTAATCAGAGATATTGGTCTGTTGTTTTCTTGAGGTGTGTCTAACCTGGTTTTGATATGATACTGGCTTGATAGAGTGAATTTGGAAGTGTTTCTTTCCTTTCTATTTAATGAATAATTTGAGAAGCATTAAAATTGGTTCTTCTTTAAAGGTTTGGTTAATTTGACTAGGAGCTTATCAGTCTTGTTTATATTTCCAAAGAACCAACTTTTCCTTTCATTGATTATGTGCACTGTTTTTGAATTCTCAATTTCATTGATTTCAACTCTGATCTTAATTCCTTCCTTCCTTCTATTTGTTTTAGAATTGGTTTGTTCTTCTTTTTCAAGGGCCTTGAGATGTATCATTAGATTGTTTATTTGGGGATCTTTCTGATTTTCTTATGTAGGTGCTCACAGGTATAAACTTTTCTCTGAGAACCACATTCAGAGGTTCTGGTATATTGTATCACTAGTTTTGTTTGAGTCTAAGAATCTTTAAATTTCTCTCCTGATTTTTTTTTTCTATCAACCATTAATCATTCTAAAGTGTATTGTTCAATCTCCATGTGTTTATATAGTTTCTGTAGGTTTTTTGATGTTGATTTCTGATTTCATTCCCTTATGGTCAGATAAGATGCAAGAAATTGTATCAACTTTTTTTTATTGGCTTATAGTAGCTTTGTTGCCTAAAGTATGATGTATTTTAGAGGAGGTTCCATCAGTTGCTGAGAATAAAGTGTATTTGACTTTTCTGGGATAAAATATTCTATAGATGCCTATTAAGGTTTTTTGATTTATAATATTTTTCAAGTTCAAAGAGTCTTTGCTGAATTTATATCTAGATGACTTATCTATTGTTGAGAGAGGTATGTTGAAGTCACCCAGTATTATTGTACTAGAGTCTGAGTCTTTTTTAAATTTTATTTATTTATTTATTTAAGTCTTTAATTTGAGTGTGTTTTATGTAATTAGGTGCACAAACATTTGAGGCATAAATGTTTAGTATTATTATATTTCCTTATAGGATTGTCCCTTTAACAGGGTAAAGTGTCTCTTCTGATTAACTTTGGCTTGAAATATGCTTTATTGGAAATGAGAGTAGTTATTCCTGCTTATTTTCAGACTCCATTTGCATTGTTTATCAATTTCCATTCTTTTACTTTCAGCCTCTAGCTGTCTTTGTCTGCAAGATGGGCCTCTTGCAAATAACATATGGGTCCTTTTTTAAATCCATTGTGCCAATCTATATTTTATAATTGGAGTATAGAGACCATTTACATTCAGTGTTATTATAGAGAAATATATACTAATTCCTGCCATTTTAATTTATCTTTAATGTTTAATTTGGTCTTGTTTCTCATTTGCTTAGTTATGCTTCAAATGTTATTTGTTTACTTGTGAGCTCTGGGATCTGTTTATGATTTCTTCCATGTGCAGTATTTCTTTAAATAAGTTTTGTAGTGATTAGTAGTGAAGTAGTCTTTTAAGTTCTGCTTATCTTGGAGGACTATTATTTCTTCTTTGATTCTGAAGGATAGGTTTGTTGGGTATAGCAATCTTAGTTGACAATTATTTTCTTTCAGGACTTGGAATACATAATTCCAAGCTTTTAGAGTTTGTGCTGAGAAACTGGAAATAATTCTGATTGGCTTCTTTTAAATGTGACCTGGTGTTTTTCTCTTGCAGTTTAAAAAATTCTATCCTTGTTCTATATATGTTAAGCATTTTAATTTTAATTGGGGAAGTTGTTATTTGACCTTGTCTATTTTGGGTTCAGAATGAATTCTGTATCTGGATGTCCATTTCATTCTCAAAGTTTGGGATTTTTTCTATTATTATTTATCTAAAGAGTTTATCTTTACCATTAGCCTGCATCTCACAACCCTCTTCCATTCCAGTGATTCTTAAATTTGATCTCTTAATGTCCCAGAATTTTTTGAATTTTCTGGTCATGGTTACTTATTTTCTTTTCTTTAATACCATCTGAATGTTCAAGGCTGACCATTTTGTCTTCCAGCTCTGAGGTTTTGTCTTCAGCATGTCTTTCTCCCTTTAAAAGCAACTTCCAACTGAATATTTTATATGATTTATTTTGTCTTTCATTTCTAAGGTTTCTGTTGGGCTCAGTTAAAATATCTATCTTCTTATTGAGTTTCTCACTCATATTTTGTACTGACTTCCTTAATTTGTTCACTTACTTTCTTTGTTCTCCTGGAATTCATTAATAATTTTTATAATAATTTTTTTGAATTTTTTCTTTATATTTCATTTACTTAAATATCTTTGGAGTCAGTTGCTAGTGAATTATGAACTTTATGAGCAGTCATATTAACTTATCATAGTTCTTATATTCCTGTGTTGGGTTTTATGTATATGTTGGGATGAATTTCTCTTTCATTCTTGTGTGTGGACTTTATAGGGCATACTCTTCTCTTGCCAAAGTGTCCTAGAGTTATCTAGACTGAAATCTCTTGTTGGTGTGGTATCCACAGTCTTTGCATGTATTCTCTCTGTTTTTGTTGTAGGAGTGTTTGCCCATGAGTGGGACTTGTGGGCCACTCAGAGCCATTCCTACTGTGATCTGATCATTAGTATGGGGTTTTTTTTATATTCTTTTTTATTAAAAATTAGATGAAGTTTTCATGTTGTTAATTTGTGTGTGAATTGTCTTTTGACTGTGTTTAGCTCAGCAGCAGAATCTCTCCCCTCTGATTGTGTACTGTCCCTGTATAGATTCCCAAAACTTTACAAAAAAGAGGGAAACAGACAATAGCAACAACCAAAGCAAAAAATATACAGCATTAAAATAAAAACCTGGTGTTTACTATGACATCTATAACTCTAATTACCACAGAAACATTAATAGTATGGCCAACAGTTGCCAACAGCAAAAAATAAATAGCTGTGGACTAGATTGCATTAAAGTAAACAGCACGTGTCAACTACACCATTCACAGTAATACTAACTACAGTGACAAGAATGTGTGAGCAGGCATTATATAAACCAAATAGTTTTAAAAGATGGTAAAATACAATTCATTGGGAGAAAAGAAATTTTCATGGAAAGGTAGAAGGAAGTTTAGAATGTTCAAAGCATGAACAGAGAGATGAATGGTCACTGCCTATGTCCAATTGTCCCTTCCATTTCTTCTTTAGCTATGTTTAGAGGCATGTGGGGTGGGGGTGGAGGTGGAGAGGGATAATGTACAAGCAAAAGAAAACAAGGGCTGGGGGTTGTTATCCCTTTCCTCTTTTTGTGTTTCTCACCAAGCTGCCAGCTGAAATGGCCTAAAACTGAAACAGGCTGTAACAGCTCTCAACTTCCATTCTACTCATAAGGTCGGATGGAAGGGAACATACTTTCAACTGGAGTTTTGTTCAGATAGACCAGATGGACACACTCACAGGGGAGAGCTGCTACAGAGTACTAAGAGGGGAATTCCAGCAGCTGGGGCTTAGTTCTAATCAGATGTCAGAGGCTTTGCTGAGTGGTATCTGCTCTGGAGAGATTGGATCACTACCCTCAGGCGGATACTGACCTTTGCTTGGAGTATGAATCTCAGGAGCCTCCAAAGAATTCTACTTGTGAGGCAGAAAGCTAACCCTCCACACACACTGCCGCCAGTGAGTGACTCTTCCCAGGCTTAGTCCCTGAGTCTATTCACACCTACCTCTTCAGTTTACTGACCTTCTCTAGCTGGTCACCTGAGCCACCAGACTTAAAGGGAAAGCAAGGTGTACTCACTTCCATTTTTCTGACCTGAACCTCCTGGGTACAATCTTCTCTGTTCTTGTTTTACATTCTGCTAGGTACACCCTAGGCCACATGGTAGATGCTGCTGGGACAGGATGGTAGCATTTGCTATGATCTTTCATACTCCCACAGCAGAAAGTAGCAGCATGGCTTCTCAAGATGGTTCCCACCTCAATTCTTCACTTGCCAATTGAGAAATATAGAACATTTTTCAAACATCAGTTCACTATGCGGCCTCTGGACAGTTGAGAACAATTTTTCTGATCTACAAGTTTTTCTGTGCCAAATTTGTCCTTTTGTGTTTTTTTTCTGTTTGTGTTATCCCTCCCCTCTGTGGTAAACCAGCACTGCTGCTGCTGTGACAATTGGCATGTCTTTGATGTGCTTTTGCTCTTTGTTCACTAAAGCCAAATTTCTGAGTCTCTAAGAGACTCTGATTGTACAATATTGAATTTCAGTGAATTCCCTCTCTTACCCACATCACTGAGAAGCTGTACTCCTGCTGCTTGAATCCTGAGCCACAGAACAACTGGAAATGCAGATTTCCTCTGATCCACCATCTTTAATCCAGCAAGATCCTACATTGTTACAGATACAAAATGCTTCAAAACAAATTATATAAATTCATCAATCAAAAACTATCAAGCGTTTATTATAAGAATGTAAGGCTGGTTTCTGATTGGAAAAAATGTATCAATACAATCCAAAATATTAGAGTATTATTTTTATAATAACTAAAGTTTATATTTATTTATGTACATCAACTATTTAAATAAGAAATCATATCAATTGATGCAAAACAACCATTTATAAATATTAAACACCCATTCATGATTTTAAAAAAAGAATCTCAGCAAGCTAGGAATACAAAAGAACTTTTTTGAATTGCTAAAAGACAACTACAGAAAAGCTATGATTAACATCATACTTCAGGATGAAAGATTAAATGATTCTCTATAAGATTTGGAAGAATGAAAAAATGTCTGCTCTCACCATACCTATTCAACATGTTAGTGCAATAAGACAAAAAAAAGAAATAAAAGGCATGCCACTTGGACAGGAAGAAATAAAACCACCACTATTCAGAGGTGATGTGATTATCTATATACAAAATTCCAAGGAATCCACACACATACACACATAAAAGGTCCAGTCACAAAACTAATTAGTAAGTTTAGTGATGTCACAAAGCACTATGTTGATACACTAAAATCAACATATTTCCATATACTAACATTAGTGATATAAAATCAAAATTTAAAACACAATAGCATTTACCCTGAACAAAAAAATATATAACTCTTAAAAATAGTATTGGCCCTAAACAACAAAAAAATATTTACATAGAGACTGAAAAGAAATATGCACAGAATACATGTGCTAAAAACTATAAAACATTAAAGTAATAAATAAATCAAAATAAAATCTAAATAAATGAAAAGGCACACTGTATGCATAGAACACTCAACATAGTAGAGATGCCAATTCTCTCCAAGTTAACACAGATTTCTCATCAAAATTCCAGTGAGATGTTTGAAGATAGAAAGCAGCTGATTCTAAAAGAAACTAGAGTGGCTAAAATAAATTGGGAAAGGAAGAACATAGTTGAGGGAAACTCTACTTGATTTTAAGATGTATCATTTATAATAACCAACCCAGTATAGTTGTGAAGGAGAGACAGATGAATGAAACAGAAGAGTCCAGACAGAGACTCGACAAACACAGCCAATTTGTGCTTTCAGACGAAGTGATAAAAGCAACACATTGAAGACAAGGTAGTTGCTTCAAAAAAAATTGTTGAGACAATTACACATAGACAAACAAAGTGAACCTTGACAATCTCACCTTAAGCAAAGACTCAGCCAAAATTAACGTAAAACACTATGAAATGCACTAGATATGTGAACATGTGACTAAGACCTAAACAGTGGAATACAGGCAGAGAGCCATGGCCATAAAAGTCTTTTGCAAGTGGTCCTCCATGCTCTGCTTTTCTTCTGACTGGCTGAAAGGAAGAAGAAACCACTCAGGGCCACTTATGAACTGTGGTTGCAGATGTCAATGTCAGGAAAGAAAGGAGCCCTGCGTTGCTATGTCACTGTTAGAGAAGAACAACTTGCTTTTTTGGAATATCATGGGGGAGAAAATAAGCTTGTGATGATAACCCACTGAAATAAGGGACTTCACCTTCGACAGTAGGTAGTTTTATCTTAATAATACAGTCTGCAGCCTTGGAAAATGTCCAAGTGCTGTTCCTTCTTCTCAGGACTTCTAGGAGTTGGGTGTTCTGTTTTGTTCACTCAGCTGCTAAGTATTATATCCTTCTCTATCTTGACTTTAAAGTCCTCACTAAGTTTCCATTCCTTTCTTTCCTAGTAGTAAGCAATTTTACCTCAAGTCTAATTATACTCCTAAGAATGAATATTACTTATGCATCTATTGTTTTCTTATTCCTGTGCTTGGTACAATAATTCAGCTCCTGCCCTCACATGGCTTCATGTCCAGTCAAATATGCTGGAAGGAGGAAGAAGGAAGGTTCTGGTAGACAGGAATTATATTCTCCTGACAGTTGTCTGAATGGAAAACACCTACCTGCTTAACATTGAGAGTTTGACGTAGCTAAAATAATCAGAATACATTTTATATTGTGTGGGTCAAAAAACACTGCATATTATGATGTATGTACCTGCCTTTCTTTTTTTCTGGTGAGTTTGTATGTTCTTTTGCACAAAAATCATATTTTATTTGTCTTTTTCTTTTGATTGCCAAGCACAGTGCCTGACACGTACTAAGCCCTCAATAAACACTTATGTGATTTCTGCCAATAGTTGTGTGACTAGGGTCCCTGGGTGTGACTTCCAATGACATGGATAATGTCTGGCATCTTCTGTTACCTTTTACTGTTCGTATGAGATCTATGGGACTGCGCCATGTGAAAAGGGTTAGGCCAACCCTAGAAGAAATACCTAAATATATTCAAAATAAATAAATATCAAGTAAATAAATTAATAAAATACATCAGATGGATTAAATAGCAGAGTGAACACACTAGCAGAGATCAGCTGACTCGGTGACCATTTGATTTTAAAAATGCTGGACATGAAGCACAGAAGGAGGACTGAAATCAAAACCGGGCAGAACATCATTCCCCTGTGGGGAAATATCAGGCAGTATCATGTACATGTAATCAGAGTCCCAGAAAAAGAAGGCAGCAGCATAAAAATCATAAGAAAAAATGTTAAACTTGATGAACATAGCAAACCATAAATGTTATAAAGTAGCAATCCCAAGTAGGATTAGTCCCCGGAAAACCGCACACACAGTCACAGCATAAACTGCTAGAAACCAGAGACAAATTGTAAAAGAAGAATAAATAAAAAATGATAGAAGACTCAAGGAGAGGAAAGTGAGAGGAAGAATGATCCCTGAGGGTGAGCAAGAAGAGTCAGATCCACGTCTTTCCAGAACCAGTACAACGGAATGACCGCTTTGATGAGAAAAAAATAGCCATCAGTACTGAATTCCATATCCAGTGGAGAGGTGTTTTGAAAATGAAGGTGACATAGAGATCTGTTCTGATAAATAAAATTGAGAGAATGCAATGTTAGTGGATGTGTTCAAGATATGTCAAGGGAAGCTCTTTGGGTATGAGTACCGTGACACAAATTGGAAACCTGTATCTACAGGAAGAACTGAACAGTACCAGAAGTGGTAGATGAGGAGGCTAAGTAGAGAAGGCTACTCTTTATTTAAAAGATATTTGACTCATAAAGCATGAACAGTATAGGGTGTTTTTATCATATATGGTTATTTGATTTGCTTATATTTTGATTTGATCAACCAGTATTTTGTGTTCATCAAGACCTGTGGTTTTCTTTTCTAATACTATCTTTGGGCAACTTGGTAATTGTGGTCTCATTAGTGACTTACAGGGGTTCCTTCCTCTCCTCTTTTCTTGAAGAGATTATATAAACATCTTATCTGAAGTTCTATTCCCTTTATAATGATAGTTCTATCTTAGTGGAAGATTTAAGGTAACCCAGAAATTGTCTTCTTTGTATTGTTCTCCATGGCTAAAATCATTTATAACGATCATTGAATAACTTTAGATGACCTTGAACCATTTTCTTCTTCAAACAACAATAGTTATCAAACAAATGCATAAATAAAAGCACGTGGTTCATTCCACAAACTAATTATGACCCAAATGACCCTTGAGATTTCTGTAATTCTGAATCCTATCAAGCTGGTGCCAATTAAGGTGCAATCAGAAAATTCATGGGACATCTGTCCCTGGCCCTTGGAGGACATTCCATATGCTGGCTCCTCTGGCGTGGTGATGGGGGCTGACCTCCCTCCTCTACCCATCAGCTACCTCATTTCTTTCCTGTCTTGGTAGCACAGGCTCTTCCACCATCCTGGGTGAATTGGAATTGAAATCCTGCAGACTGTATTGTGAGACTAATGGATCGGAAGAGATCTTTCCTCGCTGCCTACTTCTCCCTCCAAGGGATCTGTATTTATTGCTTTAATTAGAGCACCAAGCTGTGGGAGGAAATGCAAGTCTTCAGTTCTTCTCCTGACAGCTTCAAACTAGGGAGGCAACTTGGAGAAGTTTTTGCTGCAAACACGCCAGCTGGATAATTAGTACTGTGTGGCTAATAGCTCAAAGAAGGGGGTGGGGGCATGAGATTCCATGCAAGAACCTTTTTACAGACTTCAGCATTCTAAAGTGGGTTTCCAAAAAAGTTGTGGATGAAATGTTTGGGAAACTTTTGTTGAATATGACTCAGTGTATTAATGTTCTCTTTGTGTGGAGGGAGGAGCAAGGTGTTGATGTTCATCTAACCTGAAGCAAATGTCATTGAATTGCTGAGCTGGCTTTCTCTCAGTGTTGAAAGGAGAGAATAATGCCCTACAATTATTCCTCCAAGGAGAATTAAATGTGCCAAGCGATTAAGGTAAGAAAAGAAAAAGTTTCCTAAGGTATTTTGGGAATTGAGCGAGGTCTCAGTAAGTCATCAGTTTTTAAGAGAATAACCCTAGTATGTCTAATGGTGATTTCTAAAAATTGATTTCTAAAATCAATGACCAATAAGGTATGATCCAGGCCAGTCATAATAAAAACCAGGTATTATGACATGCAGGTACACTATACCTCAAGATTAGCCCTGGTTTCATATGATATACCTCTGCTTTGTTTTAGTTATTAGTGGTCTCTAGATGATGAAAATAACTGCAGAATGGTCAGCTTTACTGACCTTTTATAAATTCTGAACATGAATATCTTTCATTCATTTACTCATTCAATAATCACAACATTGGAGCCACTAGGTACCAGACACAGGAGTGACATTGACAAATCAATGCTGATCACAAGCCCAGTACTCAGAGGTTTACATGTAAAGCAGGAATTAGTATATTCAGGTTTGCAGAGATACAGGACCTGTTTTGACTAGTCAATGCTTTGGTCCAAAGCAGTCTTAGACAATACATAAGCCAAGGAGTATGGCTATGTTCCAATAAAACTTTATTTATACTGGACATTGGATTTCACATAATTTTTTTGTACACCATGAAATATTATTTTTTAAAAATTTCTGACCATTTGAAAATGTGAAAACCATACTTGGGCTATACTAAAAGTAGTGACTGTCTGGATTTGGCCTGTGGCCCTAGATCCCTGTTGGTCCCTGATCTAGAAGGTAGATAGGGGAGAAGATCAAGTCCCAAGTCCCAACTGGCTAATGTTGAAAGTGGAAGGAATGAAATACACACGGGTGCAGCTGTGTGCCCACGGGTGTGTGAGTTATGGAACCTTAGGGGTGAAAGAAAACTCAGAGAGATTTTCAATGACTTCTGGTCATTTTTAACCAGCTGCTTCAGCCACCTTGACAACTTGGCAAGGCAGTCTATCTTATTGTTGGACAGAGATATTTTCATTTTCGTTATATTTGTAGTCATGTTAAATACAAACATATATATGCATATATATACACATATATCTCATATATACACATATATATCATATATATGTCATATATATATATATCTTGTGTGGGGGGAGGAGGGAGGTGTTGATGTTCATCTAACCTGCAGCAAATATCATTAAATTGCTGAACTGGCTTTCTCTCAATGTTCTTATATATATATATATATATATGAACTATGAATCCCTGTAAGGCTCTCCTACTATCCTTGCTTTGCCCAGATCTTTTTGGCAGATCTCAGAGAATATAAGCAACTCTTGCATGTTTTTACAGCTACCCGATCAGTTGCAAGACTTTAGCTATTTAATTTATTATTATTATTATTAATTTGTTGCCTATTTTTTGACCACATAATTGAGTGCTTCTAATTGGAAAGCATGGTTCTAAGTTTCCTATTGTTTCTGGTTTCTTCATAGACTCAATATCAACTCATTTGTTTAGAGCACAGGGAAAATTAAAAAAGAAGTATAGAGAAAAGAAGATTAGATTGTTTCCTTTTAAAGTGGTTATTCAAAATACATTTGCATAATAATAACAGTATGTGCCAATGTGCCCTATTAAAGTTAATCTACTTACGTGATAAGGTTCTTGGAACATGGAGCATAGCTTAGTTTTGCCTTGAGAAAAAGTGCTAATCCCAAATGAGTATCACCTTCTTTGCAAAGTGAATATTGCAGAAGCTAGCTATTCTTCTAACCTTTCCTGTGTTTTCTTATCTTTATTCAAACATAAGGCAACTTGTAAAGTCAGCTTAATAATAGATGCTGTGCTCAAATGGACCAATGCACTAGGGCAAAAAAGTATGTTTGTAAATTGAGTGCATGAGTGCAAACTGAGCATGGGTGCATTCGTGTGTGTGTGAGAGAGAGACGAGAGAGAGAGAGAAAGAATGTGTGTAATTATACTTATTAAGCCATAAGTTTTGGACATTGCACTGTATAATGAATATAACAGATTTTGGAGTCACACAAGCTATTTCAAATAATGACTTCTCATAATATTTGGATAACTTTGGACAAGTTACTTCTTAAAGCATCTTTAATTCTTGGTTTGTTCATTTGTAAAATGAGAGTAATAACACACATTTTATAGTATCAAATGAAAAATGTTAGCCAACTGTTTAAGAGAACTCCTAGTACTCAAATATCATTCTCTTTTTCCTTTCAGCCACCACTAAATTGTTTCTAAGGCTAATCACTGGCAAAGTGGGAGAAAGAAGGAAAACAGTAAAGGATTGGAAAACCTAATAAGGGGCAATCTCAAGCTGGAGGTACAAATACATTATGCAAGAGATTCACTCTTTGGTTTCATTAAATAAATCCATTCCCTAGAGTAATTAAAATATGATTGTATTATGATTAAATATTTAGCTTAAAAATAAAATCCCTTTTTTTCATCTGGAGTTGATTACAAAGAAGGAGACTAGTGTGGTTCTCATTTACAATGTAAATGTTAGTTTAAGTTCCTGAGATTGTCTCAAAGTCTGATAAGAAAGCAAAATTGATTGTATTCCTGCAGGGCATGGGTTAAAGAACATTTAGCCTTGTGCACCAAGACATTGGAAAATAGTGACCATTTTATAGCAGTGTGCTCTGGATCTTTAGATTATGTTCTTTACACACATCAATTTCTTTAATCTTCACAACAAAACAATAGGCATTATTATTATCCCCATTTTTCAGATTAAGAAACTGAGGTGGGTGGGGGAACCACAGTGAGTTACTGGCAGAGCCAGGATCTGAATCTGGCCAGATGGCTGTGGCTTTCTCTGCCCTTCCTAGTTGTACAGTGTATCCCTTTCCCTCCACTGACCCTCATCCTTTCTCCCCATTTCAGCAGGAGAAAAAGTGAGCAGTACTTCAAACCTGATGAAAAGGGATCCTAAACCTCTAACTCTGTAAGGCCCCCTGATGAAAAGGGATCCTAAACCTCTAATTCTGTAAGCCTCGTCGATGACATGCATAATTGCAGGTCATTGAAGATCTGTAGAGGAAACACTCAGTCCTCAGCTTCAGTTAATTACTGAATGAAAAGAATTCAATTGATTCAATATTAGGCAAATACTTTCTAAACATGGACTTGGTGCAGACAGTCTCCTTGGTGCTGCCCCCACTGTAGCTAAGAAAATAAAACTCCTGTGCTGTGGGTGGACAGCACACGCCATGCCAAATTGTGTTCACTAGGAACTTCAGAATGTAACCTTATTTGGAAAGAGGGTCTTTGCAGATAGAATTGAGGTCAAATGGAGATGAGATTATGCTAGATTAAGGTGAGCCCTAAATGCAATGATGGTATCCTTATTAGACAAAGAAAAAGGAACACTGCCACACAAGGAAAACACTTTGTGTAGACGGAGGCAGAGATTGGAGCCATATGCCCACAAGCCAAGGACCATGAAGGGTTGCAGGTGATCACTAAAAGCTAGGAGAGAAACATGGGGAGATGATCTGATTTCACTAGCTTGTAGCTGTCATATCTCCATAGCCTCCTCCCATCTGTGACAATTCCTTGGTCTTTCCTTTTCTTCCATGCCCTTGATGCTTTCGTAGACTCTTGGCTTGGGTTTGTCTGATGTTTTACTGTAATTAGATTAAGCTTATGCATTATAGGGAAGGATGCTTCAGAGGAAGTTCGTCCTCGGTGCATGTGTAGGAAACACATGATGTTGACTTGTGTTGCTGGTGAGGTTAACCGCTACCACTTGGGTTCAGTGCTGTCAGATCTCTCCAATGTAAACATTATTCTCTCTTGTAATTACTAAAGATTTGCATACGACTATACAAATGTCCTACTTCTGTTTAAGCTTTCACCTAATTTTAGCATTCATTGATGGATCTAGGCAAAACATTTTCAAAAAACGAAGGACATATGCATCAAGACTTGCCCTGTTGTGTTAAAAATGTACTACTAATCTATGATATAAAGGATGTGAAGAATAGATGATGGGATTAGTGAATAAGAAGAAAGAGCTTATTAAAAGATACAATTGTATGTGTAGATCTCGACTATCAACTGTTGAGAAAAAATGGATTATTTAATAAATTGTGTGGAGATAATTGGATAACTATTGGAAGGAAAATAAAAGTAGGTCTCTTAAGTGTATAGAATTGTCAATTCCAAAAATGCAAATATAAAATTAAATCTTATGCTAAAAGAAAGTATTGGAGAATAGTTAGATGACTTTGAAGGGGGAAATCTTTCCTAGCATGACTCAAAACAGGAAGCCTTCTTGTTTTGCTTGAGTATAAAAAACTAGAAACATATTAGCCTACAGAAGCGTGGCGAAATCCATTCCAGTGCATCCAAGAACGGATAACAATGTATGTATTAAAAAGACCCGGAATGTTCCATAAGCTCCAACACCTAGAAGCCATTCCTTAATTAAAGGAAAATTAAAATCAGAATGGGAAAGGATGCATCAAAAGCCCACAAAAATGTCCAATGTCCTTAGTGATCATAGAAACTAAGTTAAATAATAATGCAATAGGACTCTATGCGTATGTTCAGAAACTTTTGCTAAATTATTCTACCCCTCTTTTACCCCCAAGGAAAGAATAAAGATGCAATTAATTTATGTACACAGATTTTCATTAAAATGTCATCAAAAGCACAGCATGGTGGCACATACCTGTAATCCCAGGGACTTGGGAGGCTGAGGCAGGAGGATTACAAGTTCAAAGCCAGGCTCAGCAATTTAGCAAGGCCCTGAGCAACTCAGTGAGATCCTGTTTCAAAATAAAAAATATTTACAAAAAAAAAAAAAAAAAGGACTGAGGATGTTGCTCAGTGGTTTATCCCTGGTACCAAAAAAAAAAAAGTTCATCAAAAACAAAATGTCCAACATTTTGGAAACATAAATGTACAAAGAAAAGTATTAATGCAAAATGATGTTAAAAAAAAAAAAACCAGAACAGGTACATATGTGCACTATGATCTCAACTTAGTAAAAATGAACAGACAAAAAAGGACAAAAATTTCTTTGTGTTTTAAAAAATTTATTTCTTGCATATTACAAATTCTATACCTGGGAATCTATACCTTCCATTCAAAATGTAGATAAAGCTTCATGCAGATTTTTGCTGCAGTATTATTGGTAATAGCCAAAACATGGGAAACCAACTAAATGACTAGAAATTTGGAATATTCATATGAGTGATTATGTTATGATTATTAAAAATAATGTTGAAAAAGAACTTTAAATGACATGCAAAAATATATACGGTGCCATATGAGGTTAAAAACAGGAAACAAAAAAAATATGTCTGGTGTCAACTGTGAAAATAAATGCATAGAAAAAATTCAGTAAGAAAATGCAATAAAAAGTGGTGGCTGTTTCTCATGGTGGTAGGGTTATAGGCAGTTTGGAGATATTTCTTTTATCCTTTTCTTCATTTTGCAAATTTTTACTCAGATATTAATTTTAGTGCCATAAAATAATCTTTATCCTAAGAAGAAAAAAGAAGCAGCACTAGGAGTCAGCTGTTTTTTTGGAAATATGTTCCATCCCTTCAATATGATCAGTGGCTTCCCACCATCCAGACAACAACATTTGGCCTTTAAACTTGGAACAGTCCGTAGATCTGAGAGGTTCTAAAGGTCAGACCTTTAACTGTTGGTTTTGTTCTAGTCCAGGGGAACAAGTACATTAAAAATGCTGTTAAGGATAAAAGGATAATTGGTGCTTTGAGGTCTGAACTGCGCTGTTTCATAATTTTAAAAAAATTGCAATAATGGTATTTTGAGTCAGTAAGACACAGACTTCTGGACATGAATTTAAAAAACCTAAGAAAAATCTTTGCTGCAAAGCCAAAAGAGGGGGAAACAGCCTACAATTCAGTGGAGGTAGGCATAACAGTTTTGTTTCTGTGTGTATGTTTGATTGCTTAAGGCTCATTAAAAGGGAAGTTGGCAGCCTGGCTACAGAAGGGGATAATGACTTTGATTATCCAGTTCTCAATAGCCAGCTTTCTTTTTCTTTTTTTCTTTTGGTACCAGAGATTGAACTCAGGGCCACTCAACCACTGAGCCACATCCCCAGCCCTATTTTGTATTTTATTTAGAGACAGGGTCTCACTGGGTTGCTTAGCGCCTTGCCATTGCTGAGACTGGCTTTGAACTCACAATCTTCCTGCCTCAGCCTCCCAAGCCATTCGGATTACAGGTGTGTGCCACTGTGCCCAGGCTCCAGCTTTCTTGATACATATAAATGTTCACTTTTTAATTGTGACCGTTATGAAGAACTAAATGGAAAACGAAACAATTAGGGTGTCAAAGAATCATCATCAAATTGTGAGTCTGCAGAAATGAAGACAAATAATAATGGGAGTCAATAGATTAAATGTATAAATGCTTGGCTTAGAGATACTTGTGTGGGAATTCAGCTTCAAGGACTCTCCAAATTAGATTTATTCTGAGTTGCTGGTCGAATAAGTAGAAACCTCAGAGTCAGTATTTCAGTTTAATGAAAATGTAGTTTTTTGTTTCCTTTAAAAATATTTTTAATTGTTTTGGACCACCTTCTGTGCTAATGACTCAGGTTACTCTGGGGCCCCATAAGAGCTCATGCCATTGGTACTGAGTTGACAGGCTCTTTGTGCCACCCAGTATCTGGTTATACCATGCACTCCTCCCTCTGTATTTCCCATTAGCTTATGATAAAGATTCTACCCAGTTGCCTCAGTTGGTGATCTAGGGGTCATGTTTCCCTCTTCCACTTTTGCATATTGCCTTGGCTTAAATATTTATGTCACCCCAAAATTCATATGTGGGAATTTCCTCTGAAATGATAGCATTAGAAGGTGGATCCTTTAAGAATTAATTAGGTCAGATGGGTGGGTGGGGCTCTCATGAATGGGAGTAATGTCTTTATTGAAAACAAAAACAAAATCCTGGAGATCTGGCTAGTTTTCACCATGTGAGGACACAAGCTCCCTTTATGAACCAAAAAGTGGGTCTTTACCAGGCACTGAATCTGTCACTGAACCTGATCTTGAATTTTCCAGGCTCCAGAGCTGTAAGAAGTAAATTTCTGTTCTTTATCAGCCATCTAGGATATGGTATTTTCTCTTCTTTTTTTTTTTTTTGGTACTGGGGATTGAACTCAGGGGTACTCGACCACTGAGCCACATCCCCAGCCCTATTTTGTGTTTTATGGAGAGACAGGGTCTCACTGAGTTGCTTAGCGCCTCGCCATTGCTGAGGCTGGCTTTGAACTCGTGATTCTCCTGTCTCAGCCTCCCTAAGTGCTGGGATTACAGGCTTGCACCACCGCGCCCGGCTGGATATGGTAGTTTCTTATAGCAACTGGAATAGACTTAGATACATACCACGTTGGTATAAATGAAATCTTTAGAGAAGATCATGTAGTACACCAGGCATCTCCTAACTAATCCGTTGCCCCACTGATTTGTCCTTCTTATTCTCTACCTGGCCTTGTATAATAACCTCCCATTCTTCTATTCTTGCTCAATCAATCCACCCAGGTTTATTGATGATGTAATATCTCAGTGTCTTAGCTCAGAACCTCACACTTTATGGTGCCCAATAAATCTGAGTGGATGCATGAATGGATGAATGTATTTGATGAATAATAAAATTTCAGTGTGAAAGTAAAATAATGTCCAAAATAGAGCAAAGACTGTGTTGTAGTCAGCTTTTTCTCTGCTAAGACCAAAAAGACCTGCAAGAACAATTACAGGGGAAGAGTTTATTTGGCATTTCGCAGTTTCAGAAGACTTTTATCCAAGATGGCCAACATCATTCCTTGGAGCCCAAGGCAAGGCCGAACATCATGACTGAAGTGTGAAGTGGAGGAAAGTGGCTCAGAACATCACCAGGAAGCAGAAAGAGAGAGAGGGAGAGGGGGAGAGAGAGAGAGAGAGAGAGAGAGAGAGAGAGAGAGAGTGAGAGCGCTCTGTTCAACAAGGAAAAAACATAAAATCCAAAGGCATGCCCCTAGGGATCTACCTCATCCAGCCCTACCCTACATGCCTACAGTTACCACTCACTTAATCTCTAACAGGGGATTAATTCACAGATTGGGTTAAGCAACTTTAAACCTTCTTAAAACGTTTAACGTTTAAACCTTCTTGCATTGTCTCACTCATGAGCTTTTGGGGTACACTTCACATCCAAAAACCATACCAGAGTAAAAAAGAAGGCATAGGTCATCTTCCATGACTCTTAAACTACAGTTGAAATGACTATTTGACAGTAGACTGACTAAATTTATATATGGTGAACCTTTGAACAATCACAAAAAGTTTAAATGGAAAGGTATAAATTATAAGCCAAGAAAAGATGAAAACAAAGTATAAAAAATAAATGCTCAACTCAAGAAAAGCCATAAAAATAGGGAAGGAGGGGTGACAGCCAGAGGTACTTGTGAACATATCAGTTCTCTGGAACATGTGGAGATCCTGAGAGGGCATCAGTACATATAGGATATGGAATGCACATGAAGAAGAGGGATCTGTTCCTCCCCTTCCCTTTTCTCTAGAAAGAAGAATCACTGGCTCATTGGTTAGATGATGGCCCTGAGATTCCAGCCATTACCTTGAAGACACCTCCCACAAAGGATATGCAGAAAGAGAGTTGAACCAAACCTTCTTACAGCTCTCCCAAGCTGCCCACTCTCTTCTTCCCTCAGAACAAGGAAGGAGGGCCTTGGTGAACTGCGGGAAACTGGTATTTGTTTCTGGTTTTGGCAAAGAATGAAATGTTACATGGCCCAGGAAGAATTTCCCATTCATTTGACTTAGTTTCTGTATTTTAAAATCCTTCTGGAAGACTTGAGTACAATCTTATTTCTAATATTAAAGGAGCAGACTTCCCAAACTGAAAAGACCCGCCCATGCTGGTCCTGTGATGGACAGCTCTCCTCTGATGAGCAGTTAGCAATCCTGTCTGGGGTGGTTTCCTTTTCAGCAAGCCTTGTTGAAGGAGTGAAAGTGACACTTTTAGGAAACTCTTGGGAGAAGAGGGCAGAGATTTCATTGCTTTACTCATAGTTCTATGACTCTGTTGGAGCCTGTAGTTGTTCACAACCTTGTACCACAATAATAATTATTGGCTATATTATTAAATCACATTCAGCTTTTGGGAGACCAAAGTGTTTCTTAGCAGCACTGGCCCACACAGAAAACAATCTCAGAATGTTAACCCTGGAAGAGCTGAGAGACCTTCTAAATTCCATGGTTTCCACCCAAGTCTGGGAAGACTGAAGAGAACGAGAGGGAAGATGAGGGAATAGGGTCCTGGGCCAACCACAGAAACCTCCCACACTGCAACTTGTTTGAAACAGGAAACCCCCAACTTAACAATGGTTTGACTTCTGATTTTTTAAAATTTTATTGTGGTATGGAAACAATAGGATGATAGTCATAATTGTACTTTTAAAATTTTGATTATTTTTCCCCCTGGGTTAGTCATATGTGGTGCATGCTCTCCTTTGATGCTAGACATAAAACCATCAATGCTTTACTGTGAAATAGGCTTGTGTTTCATGATTCTGCCCAACTGCAGACCACTGTCTTCTGAGCAGGTGTTTGTTTGTAGGCCAGGCTGGGCTATGATGTCTGATATGAAGCAAATTTTTCAACTTAAGGACATTGTCAACTCACAGTGTGTTCATTAAGATGTAACTCCACCATAAGTTGAGGAGCATCTATATTTGGATTGTGTTCCATGTAAGATTTCATTTAGTAGAAGTTTGTGCTTTTCTGCCTTAAAAAGAAATGCTTGAGTTGGCAACGCTTGATCCAATTCAGAGATTGGCAAACCATTTTATGTGTTTTGTTTTGTTTTAAAGATCCAGAAAGTAAATATATGGGCCACATATTGTCTCTGTCACAAATTCCTTTTTGTTGTTTGTTTGCTTTATTATCTTTTTTATAAAGACCTTTCTCAGCTTGTAGGTCATTTGCAAGTGGGGCTAAGGACTGACCCAGTTGAACTATTTCATTTTCTAAGTGATGAAACTGGAGCCCAAAAAAGGAAAGTACCCACTATGAGGTCACAAAATAAGAATTGTCGCGTGTCACTTTACAACTGGGATACATTCTAAGAGATATGTCATTACGTAATATTATAAGGTAGCTAGCAATATAATGTTATTGGATCATAGTCCCACATGTGGTCTGTTGGCGACCAAAATGTCATCGTGTGGGTAATAACCATAAGTGGCTAAGGCAAGGTTTGAACCTGTGTCCAGGGAACGCTCCCCAGCAATATAATCCCTGTGTTTGCTAATAAGGCTCTCTCTTTCACCAGCCATACTCTCAAGTGGTTTTGAGAAGCTGACCAAAAGTGCCAGACTTCTGACCTACTGAACTGTGAGCTAAAATAAGTGGTTTGGTTTTAAGCCATTACACTTGTGGCAATTTACACAACAATAAAATAAACATAATGCTCCTCCCTGCCCCATTGCCAAATAACATCTATTTTATATGCACATTCCTACTAGTGGTATGTGGAATGTTGGGTCAGACAGGCATTTGTTTAAATTTAGGAGACATTGCCCAATAGCAAAGTGTTTACACTTCAGCTAGCAATGGGGAAACTTCTAGTTGCCCCACATTTTTGTCAACACTTGAGATTGTCAATATTTTTAATTTTAGCCATTCTTGTAGGTATACCGTAATATATTTCCTTGTAGTTTCACTTATCTTTTTGCTCACTGGGATTCAGTCTTTTGAAAAATACCTGGTCAAGTCATTTGTTCTTTTTCACTGTCAGAATGTCTGTCTTTCCCCCTGTTACTTTGCAGGGGTTATTTACATATCTTGAACAGTTTTAATAGATTTATGTTTGTGAATGTTTTCTATGGTTTGCCTTGTTGCTTTTTTTAGTTGTGGGTTTTGACAAACATAAATTCTTAATTTTAATGAATCTTAATTTCTCTCTGTTTCCTCTTAAACATTTTGTTCTATTTAAGAAATTTTTGACTTCTTGAAGATAATGAGACATTTTCTTATGCTTTATTTAGAAGTTTAATTGGTTTACCTTTCAAATTTAGGCCTATTAGCCATGTTAATTTTTTGAGAATATTGCAAAGTAGGGGATTATTTCACTTTTTTCCTTATAAATATCTATTTACCCAGACAAAGTGTCTTCTGTTAACACCTATGTTTAAAGTTGTACAGGAAGTCTAAGACAGCACAGAGAGGTAAAGTAAATAAATAAAAGTTATAAATATCAGAAATTAAGAAGTAAAACTATTTTATTCACGTAAGACATGTTTGTGTTTGTAGGAAATCCAAAAGACTGACAAACAATATTCAAATGAATATGTGAATTAGTAATATCACTGGAAACAAGTTCAAGAAACAAAAATATATTGCAATTCTATATACTAACAATAAACCATTAGTAAGTGAATTTTTTTTTTTTTGGTACTGGAGATTGAACTCAAGGGCACTTGACCACTGAGCCACATCCCCAGCCCTATTCTGTATTTTATGTAGAGACAGGATCTCACTGAATTGCTTAGCGCCTTGCTGTTGCTGAGGCCGGCTTTGAACTCACGATTCTCCTATCTCAGCCTCCCTAAGTGCTGGGATTACAGGCTTGAGCCACCCGCGCCCGGCAGTAAGTGAAATTTTATAACACTATAATTTGCAACAGTATCAGAATCATCAAATGCTAAGGAATAAATAACAAAAGATTTGCAAGACCTCCACACTGGAAACTACAAAATTGACAAAAGAAATCAATGACACCTAAGTAATTGTAGAGGCATACCATGATCATAGATTGAAAAACTAGATAATTTTAAGATTTCAGGTTTCTGTAAGCTAATTTATGGAGAATCCCATGACCAAAGGTTTCCAGGAGTCTATATATATATATATATATATATATATATATATATATATATATATCTCCCAACTCCTTTTTCCTTGGGAATATAAATCCAGGGTGTATCATAGAATGCCTGTGCAGAATCTTAATGTGATATTAAGCTCCAGTTTCATATGGGTTGACTGAGTGTTCTTTACAAATGTTTTGCTTTACCATACTTCCCTATCACCACCTAGTTTCTCCTTTACTTCCCACATGAACTACTTTTACTTGAATTCTTTTCTTAGAAACTCATTTTAGAGAAACCTAAGTAAACATAGCTAGTACCAGAAATAGTCCTAGGAAGCAGATCCAGAATGAGATTCTAGAATTGGTCACTCAATAGTTGGATTACTACAAATGTGAAATATTACAGGAACAGAGACACTGGTTTAGAAAGGAAGGATGTGGAGAAAACTTTGGAAGTGGACTTGGCTCATATACAACATTATGTTTTGTGACAAGGCTTATAATACCATCAATTGCATAGAAAGCACTAAATAAGGAGTTGTAGGGATAAGACAATCAGTAGTGGTAAACCAGCATCTGTTTTGGGCTACTTGAGGACTTATATAGTGTGTCCATGACCAGAGTAGCCGTGTAGATAAAGATGGAAGTTATTTATGGGCACAGAAGAATGGACTGTGTCTCACCAAAGCTTATCTAGAAAACGAAACTGATAAATGTCCAGCCTGTTATCAGCACTATATTTCAGACCTTATGTACCACTGGAGGTGGGATAACCACAAGGCAAGAATTTTTCACTGGACCCCAGGTTTATCCAGCAAAATTGAGCTTCAGGTGCCTTCAGGGGCAGCTAACTTGACTCTGCACCTTTTATTAGCTGTTCCCCATCCCTTGTTCCCATGTTACAACTCTACTTGCATTTGCCTTTATTTCCAAAATAACTTATATGCCTCAGAATAATTTCCTCAGGATCTTCTTTTGGAAAGCCCAAACAAAAATCAACCAACCAAACAAACTGAGAAAAGAGAGAAGGGTTGTCATTGATTATCTTACAGATGGTTTAAATTGAGAACCAGGTTTGATCCTCATGGATCTCATACATTAATAAATGTACTTGCAGAAATTGGAAGAGCAAAGCATAGTTTTTCAAATCCATCCAAGTTTATTTTAATGCAGATATTAATAAGCACACTTGATTAAAATGAAAAATAAAAAACAAAACCAATGCTAAACTGAATGGGATAACTGGTATAAAATGGGTTGTTTCTGGCAAATTCTATCCTCCAAATATACTTAATCCATGACAATCTCATGCACTTCGAACTGACCTTATGGTTTGGATTTTAGTTTGGTTTTCATATTCCCATGAACTCCAAGTGATAGATTTCCTGGCTATTTTTCTCTATTTTGACCCTGAGGATCTCTCTTCACTGCAGTCTTATAGAGCCACAGCCTCTGCCATAACCTGAACTTCAGCCATAGAACTGCGCATCCAACTCTCAAGTCAGTAATTATTGTCTATTATTATTTTTATAAATAATCTCAATGCCTTTCATTTTTTCTACACATTTTTCCCTTTCACTTTGATATCCTTTAATCTCAATTCCCCAGCACCTCAGAAGTTCTTGGATTTTCCCAGTAATCTAGGGAGCACCCCACTCTGATTTGAAAGAAAACACTGCTGAATAGCAAGAGTTTTATTTTAACATGTAGCATGGACCTTTTCCAGACTGGATTCAGCACCCTTGGCCCTTAGGGATAGCATCCTCTCTCAATAATTCTGGGAAGCAAAGTGACATCCAATTCACACACCCCAAACTTTCAGCAAGAAAGAACATTTTAATTGAATTCCAAGGCAGTTAGTTTGGGTCCTGGAAATCTGTCAGTGCTTGTGGGTGGCCTGTTAGAGACCTATACATGGGTGTATATATATATATGTATTTCTTGTCTTCTTTTGGATGACTCCATCTAAAGCATGTTTGGTGTACTGAGTCATACTGAAAAAATACAGCTCCAACCCCAGCCATGTTCCTGGATCATCAACTCTGCATAATATCCCTTTCTTAATGATGAAAGGGCCCAAGGTCTACTTAGCAACAGAATATACACCTAATACCAGAATTGACTCCTTCATAATGCCCGATGAATCTCAGAAAAGAAGACTGGCCTGTCTCTTCTCCTTGTGACCTCACTTCTGTGTCCTTCCAGAATGGCACAGTTAAATTTAAAAAAGCATTTTAACTGAGAAATTTAAAAAGATCCCAGACTGCATAATTTAACAATCAAAATATTCCACCTTCTGAGAAGAGTAATTACAGGCCTCCCATCTCTTCTATCTTGTGTGATAAATCTGTGTGGCTATCTCTTTTTCTCTGACTAAAGGAGGAATGTATTGTGTCGACCAAGATAGTTGTTCCATATTGGGAGTCTGGAGCCCTCTGTGGTTGACTCCAATTAATTCCTCTTGAGAATGAATTGAATTTTTTTTTTATTTTATTGGTTCAGAGGTCCTTTGAGGCTCTTGTTTTCTCCAGGAGAGAAAAATCATCCAGACTGTGGGATCAGGAATAGTTTCCCTAGGAATGTGGGCTTAGAGCAAATTTCTAGAAAGATCATCAGAGCCTGGCCAGGACCCACACCATCCCTAAGCAGCCCAGAGCACAGCTGAGGCTCCTGTGAAACCAAAACTCCTTCTCCTGTCTGCAGAAGTAAAGTACCCCTCATGTGCCCATACCGGTGTTGAGAATCAGGCTAAAGCCCTCTCGCACCCACTATGTTAAAGATTGAGGACCTGAAAAATGCCGAGGCAAGAGCAAAAAGTTTTATTTGAAGGATAGAACAGGGCTGGGATTGTAGCACAGTGGTAGAGTGCTTATCTTGCATGCGTGAGGCACTGGGTTCGATAGTCAGCACCACGTAAAAACAAATGAAGTAAAGGTATTGTGTCATCTACAACCTAAAAAATATTTTTTTAAAAAAAGGATAGAACAGAGAGAGAAAGAGACAGAGGTTCCTCTGCAGAAGAGAGGGTCCAAGTTGGTGCCTGAGAGAGTGGGGGTGTCCTGCCCTTCTATCTTTTCTTCTCATGCCCCCCCTCCCCTTATCTTGTCCTACATGGCTAAGGTGAGAAAGGAGCCTTCCAGGGGTACGGGCAGGAAGGGAGCAGCCCAGGAGACATTCGCTAACAACTCCTTGTTGGGAGGAACAATTTTCTGGAGGCAGGTAACCTTGGCAACAGGTTGGAGGAGCAGGGAGTGCTCAGAAGGTATTAGCATTTTATTTCCTCTGAATCAGCCTCCATCTTCCTGACCCAATCATTCCTTACCGACACTGACTGTCCTTTTGCATCCCTCCCACCTCAATGTCATCACCTACCCTAAAGCCTGTCTTTTCCGTCCATCTCCCTGAAGGCCCATTCTCTTTTTGTCATCATCTAGGAGATCTTTAAAAACTCAGCAAAACTTCTACATCTTCCTGGTGCTTTTGATTGATATGTAAGCTACTGAAGTTTCCCACAATGCTCTTTGTAACCTTCATTTTATGGTTCAAGTGGATCTCATAACCTCATCATCTTTAAAGACTGTTATCCTTGACTGAAGCCTGAGTCTGCCCAAAGACACATCTCCTTTTGTAACTTACCCTACTTGACTATCATCAGTGCAATGATAATGACTACAGAGATAGGTGATAAACTTCTCACACTACATGCCATGTAGCTCCATTTTTCCCTAAAACTGCCCAATAATCTTCATGTACATGCCAACTCCCCTGCTTGGAGTACACTGGCCTAGACTCACCGGTGAGCATACTGTGATGTGATGTTTCCTGCTCATGACCCTGTGAACTACTCATTTTGCACCCAATGGCACAGCTGTGTTGATTCAGCTTCCAATGGACTCTCTCACAGGCACTGTGATGCCAGATTCATTCAGATATCCATCCACACAACATCATCACCATTTAAGATTCTGTGCCTCCTGCTCACTTCTTCCTCTTTTCAGTCATTTCCATACTATATACTAGACCTGTCGAAGGCAGGTTTGGGTTAGCTTTGCTCTGGGGTTTGGAAGGAATGTCATTTTTCCTCAGAAATCTAGAGTTCCTGGTATTAGTGGAAATAGGGAAGCAACCATAGTGAGAGTTTTAAAATGAGATAGCATGCTACATCTGAGAAATAGAACAAGGGATGAAAAGCCCTGAGGTGTGGAGCCTCAGAACATGATTCACTTCTTTCCAGTAGTAGCCCAACCTCTGCAGGGGCTGCTATCTGGTGTCTTCTGACTTCAGACCATCTCACACTGAACTGTCTCCTTCATTCTGCTTGATGTTATCTGGGTATTTTTAGTTTGCAGGACATAATTTAACTAGTTTATTGCTTAACAAAAACCTAGCAGTCTTTTATGAAATGGGAGAAGAACAGGAGCATCTATTGAATGTGGTCTGTGGGCAGTTCCTATGCTAGGTTCTCTATGTTCCTTACCTCTCTAATCCTTAGAACAACCCTGTGAAATTTGCATTTTTATTACTAGAGATGAGGATACCAAGGCTCAAAGAGATTACGTAGCTTGTCCAGAGCCAGCAAGAGGAACAGTTCTGGATCTGAAGGGCATGTCCCTCCCCTTACTCCAGCAACCCATTTTTGCAATACTTGGTCTTTTCACTAATCCTACTGGGGCAAGGTCTCCTGGGAACCCCCCTTGGGGGGACACCTTTGTTTCTCTACCTGACTGCTTCATGCTGGTTTTAAACTATAGCATTTCAGTTTTGGTTTCATATTTTACTTGGATGAGTAATACATCCATTGTCTTTTTTCTGTCTATGGAAGATTTCATGTCTTCTTCTCACTTATGGCACATATTTCTGTTGTGTCTTGACAACATGAATTCAGATGTCCTTTTTGCTCAAGTTACCAGATTTGCCTCTAACTGAAATGCAGCTTCTAATGAAAACACTGCAGTGATTTCTGGCTAATCATTCTTTTCATCCCTTGTTCTATTTCTCAGATGTAGCATGCTATTTCATTCTAAAAATCTCACTATGGTTACTTTCCCATCTCTAAATAATAACATTATTACTTATAACATCATTGAGTAATTAAAATTAGACTATTTAGTAAGTTCTTGCTATGACAGATAAGGACTCTGTATTATCCCCAAAGTCATCCCAAACTGTAAAATAACTAGCCATTCTTTTTAGTTCTTCTATTAGTTAAATTTTAAAGTTATATCTACTTTTTTTGTTCTATCAACGATAGATATTATCTTTAGACCCTTCACTTTATAAGATTAGAATGTTAATATACTTTTCCTTCTGCTCTTCCCTATACTTTCTTACATCTTACTTCCACACCCCAGGATGACATAATGACATATTTAAATTCTGTTCTGGAAGTATCATGAGGTTTTCCATGCCATGTCTATAGATGGATACTAAAATTTAAATATCATTAAATGTTCTTGTTATTGTGACCAAATAAATGTTATCCACTGCAGAGACAAGCCATTGAATACCACTGAGGTATATGCTTTGATCGTATTTGCTGGTTCATCATCTCATTTCTAATTCCCCTCCCCCATTGGTACTATGTACCTTTTCCATGTCTCTCAGGTCTTTTTACTTCTATCTCAAGGATTCCATCACATCAGAAGGCCCTCCTTTATTTCAGTGCCATCCCTCCTGGAGTCCTTCTGGAAGGTTTGCTGCGCAGGCTTGATGAACAGCCGACATCTTGGGACATTTCTTCATTACTCTCTGGAGTGTGATTCCCTATCCTTTGGATCCCATTTCTTCTTCTGTCTCTTCATTTAAACCTTTGAGAAATTTCCTATGGAAAAAAATGCATTGGCAAGAACATTCTGAGCCCTGCCTTTATCTTATCCTCACACTAAATTGACTGAAGGGGGAATTCCCTCAGCTAATGGAACTGTGCCCCATTGTCTTCTGGCACACTGGTGTTGGAGAGAAGTCTGAGGCCAGAATGGCTCTTCCTTTACAAATGAGTTGCTGGTGTTTTTCCACCCCTCTGGATACTTGGAACCATTTTTTTTTAATCCTAATTGTTTTGATAGCTCATGGTGATGACAGTATTTTTTTTCTTTATTCTTTTCTAATTCACTATGTTAAGTACTCAGGTGGTCCTAATTTGAAAATTCAAATCTTTTAGCCTTTTTACATTTATATCTATTATTTATTTAATGGTTTCTTCTTGCTGTTGCCTCCATTCTTTCTCTCTCAAAATCCCATTAGTTAGGAGGCAGATGTCCAGTCTTTCAAATTTCCTGTCACTTCCCTTTGTTCTGTATCCTGTAAGATTTCCTTAATATTCTAGAACTCTCATTTTCTCTGTTGATTTTTAATATTTTAATTTAAAAACTAATTCTTTTATTTTCCCTTTCTCTTTTAACTTAATAGATGAAATTGTCTTAGAGTATCTTTTTAAGAATTACAATTAGATTTAATTCTATTTTTTTTCCCAGTGTTCTGAATTATCTGTTCCCTTCAGGATCAGTTCCATTAATGGTTTCCTTCTTGCTAATTCTCTTTCACATTGGAAGCTTTTCTCAAGTATCAATTGATCTTCAACTTTATATGTTACATGTTAAGTGGTAGGAAAGCTAAGAGTTTTGGGGAACGAAGTTTGTTCATTGTTAAGTTTCTTTTAATGCTTAGTGGGCAAATGTCTGGCTTTTCCATGGAAGGAACCATCCACACCAGAATACAAAGCCTAAACTCTCTCCAGATGAGGGTTTTATTCAAATGTTTTATTCAAAACATTTTAGGTGGAAAACAACTTTCTTTTCTGCCCCATAGATAAAATTCTGTTTTCTTTTTTTTAAAATATTTATTTTTTAGTTGGACAGAATATCTTTATTTTATTTTTTTATGTGGTGCTGTGGATCGAACCCCGTGCCTCACGTGTGCTAGGCGAGCACACTACCACTGCGCCATAACCCCAGCCCAAATCCTGTTTTCTTTATGGACATAGGAGTAGAGAAAGGCAGAGGGTAGTTAATTCTGTGTATAGATTTTCATGCTTGTGTTTCACAGGCTGACTACTACCTCCTTTAGATCAGTTATCTGTGGATCATGAGCCTGTCTGGAGGCTCAGTTTTCTCTTCAGATCTGTTACACAAGTCAATATTTCTTCATCTACTTTCAACCTATAGCTATATGTTGAAACATCCTATCACTGATATTTTATCTTCATTCTTTTTGTTTTTATGGAGGCAAATGGATTTTTACCTAATTTTTTAGTGCAAAGTAGTCTCAGGAAGGAAAAGTAAATACACATCTTCAATCTTCTATATAGAACCAAAAGCTCTGATTTGCATTTTTAAAAGACCCCCTTATAAAATCCAAACTGTTGAACTCAGAAACAGAAGAATGGTTGTTATAAGGGACAGAGGTCAGGGAATGGTGAAATGTTGTCCAAAGGATAAAAATTGCAGACATCAGATAAGTTTGGGAGATCTAATGTAAACTATCTTCCTATAGTAAACAATAATGTGTTGCACACTTGAAATCTACTGAGAGAATAGATCTCAAGCCGAGTGTGGTGGCTCGAGCCTGTAATCCCAGCACTTAGGGAGGCTGAGACAGGAGAATCGCAAGTTCAAAACCAGCCTCAGCAATGGCGAGGCGCTAAGCAACTCAGTGAGACCCTGTCTCTACATAAAACACAAAATAGGGTTGAGGATGTGACTCAGTGGTTGAGTACCCCTGAGTTCAATCCCCAGTACTAAAAAAAAAAAAAAGAGAATAGATCTCAAATGGTAGAAATGCTTTTTGATAACTATGTGAGATGACTGCTATGTTAATTACCTCAATCATGGCAATCATTTTGCAGTATATATAATGTATACCAAAAATTGATATTATATATTTTAAATATATGTGATTTTTATTTGCCAATCATTTATGAATTATAGGAGAAGATGCATTCAGCTGCTATGGGATAAGTAAAGTGGGATTGAGTGAATGTTAAGTATGATCAGAAAGATAGCAGATAGGAGACTCCAGCATAGTTCTTAAGGAAGATGATATGGTCCTGAAACAAGATGGAGAAAAAATGGGTAAATTAGAAGTAACTCTAAGGTTAGGAACTTCATGACATGTTGATTGGGTATGGCAACATGAGGAAGAGAGAGCAATTAAGGACAGCTTCAAGTTTCCGGATTGAGCACCTCAGTAGTAGTAATAAGGCTTGAGAGGAAAGGAAATCCTCCATCTTGTTCTGCCTCACCTCAAACCCCAAGGAACAAAGCCATCTGTCTATGGACTGAGACTTCTGAAACTGTGAGCCCCAAATAAACTTTTCTTCCCCTATGTTATTCTTGTCAGATCTTTTTGGTCACAGCAGTGAAAAAGCTAACTAAAACAGGGCTTTTGTGGATCCAAGTAAATTTTAATATAATTTTCCTGTTTTTGTGAAAAATGCCATTGGAATT
>CM053402.1:28028976-28165420 GCA_028644305.1 Xerus rutilus
GAACAAAGCCATCTGTCTATGGACTGAGACTTCTGAAACTGTGAGCCCCAAATAAACTTTTCTTCCCCTATGTTATTCTTGTCAGATCTTTTTGGTCACAGCAGTGAAAAAGCTAACTAAAACAGGGCTTTTGTGGATCCAAGTAAATTTTAATATAATTTTCCTGTTTTTGTGAAAAATGCCATTGGAATTTTGCTTGAGATTGCATTATATTTGTATACTGCTTTTGATAATGTAAGCAACTTACATTGATCATTCTTCTAATCCATGAAGATGGGATACCTTTCCACTTATTCATGTCTATTTAATATCAGTGTTTAACATTTTCAGTGATCATTCATTTCAGTGCAAGATGAACTTCTATTTCCCCACATCTTCAGTAAAATCTTATAGGCCTGGTGCAGGCTTGTGTGATAGGACACAGAAGCAAGAAGAATGTGATGACCTGCTCCACATGGACTACTGCAACCCACTGAGGCCAATAAAGATAATAGTGTCACATCAAAAGGGAACAGATCCTGAGAGTCCCAGGTGGTGACCTGAAAGCAGGGCAGGTAAGGCTCGATTTGAGAATGGCAGAGAAAAGCAATCACAGTGTGGATCATAAGACACTCCAAGTGATCTCCACAGCAGGGGAAGCTGAGTCTGGGTAATGCCAGTGGTACCTAGAGACTACCCAGTAGATAATATTTATCTTCTTGTTTACACTGTTAAAAATAGGTATCATAAAAATGCTTACAATATGAAGTTTTTATGAGTTGAGATAAATAATTTAAAACTCTTTTACATAAGTTGTGAAAGTATGCATCATTGGTAACTTTAGCAGAACACCTTCTGTGGCTGTATCTTCTCTTTGCTGAGTTGGAGTGTAGGTTCCTATAAGACACATGTGGTCTCTCCTTCCTTGGCTCCTTCTTCCTTCTCTAAGCACACCCCTCAGTGGAGCACTCAGCAATGCTGTAAGTATGCCCCACTCCTTGTTTGTATTCATTCCTTCTTTGGTTCCCTTAGGACAGGGATTTGGCCTGCTTCAATGCCACTGTGTACTCTTTCTTTCCTGTCTGTTGTAAAGCACTTAATTAATCCTTTTTGTGGTTAACTTGTGATTTGGATCTTTAGGATGCATAAGATGTTAGCATTTGTGGCTTGGGAAGGGCTCATGCAGGACTAAGTGGTATTGTGGAGCTGAGATGGTGGCTGTGTTGCCCATCTAGAAACTTCACTGATAAGGGAAGGGGGCACATATCACAAGACACTAAGAGCTTCAGTATAGATTAGAGCACTGGATGAAACCTCTAATTGGAAGAAGTCACATATACAGAGCAACTTCTTTGTGTGCTATGGATAGTGGTTATTTTGTATGGTGGGTTGTCAAAGATAGAAGTGGGGTTGTATGAGAAAGTGATCCAGAAAGGCTTTGTTTGATCTGGATCTGAACCTATGTAAATCTTTGTCAGAACTGACTCATGTGAAGTAATTCCTAGACCCTGTACTGCACTATGTGATACAAGTTAGAATCACAAGGCCAGTGGAGGGTTCAATGATTCTTCAGGTTTTGTGTAGCAGTCAGAGAATGTGGTGGGTCAGAGCCACTGAGTAGGAGGACCTGTCCCTGACCAAGGTTAATCATCCTTCCTGTGCTCACTTAGAGGTGAAAAGGAAACTGTGGGTTGATGCTGTGGCAATGGCACACAATGGTGTAGGGTCAGAAATTGAACATTAACCCCCATATGGAAAGCCCACATCCCCCCTTGTGAAGGAGGAGATGAACCAGACAGAGAAACAGACTAGAGAGCCTCTCTGAATAGGAACATTCATTTAGACAGAATAGATGCACAGCAAAAGTTCTCCTTCCTCGAGGAGGCAGGGTAGAAGTGTAGAGATATTCTCATGGAATAAACCAAATCCCAAATATATCACAACTTGCTGCTCATGATGAGATGCCTGGTATATATGCTAAAATCAATCTCCAAAGCCCCCTCCCTGAGCTAGCATTTTCCCAGAATTTCTCCAAGTATTCCCAATTATTTCTTCTATTTCTGTTCTTGTTAGGTGCCTTCTTTCTGGGGAGATCCATTAGGGATAGTGTGGTAGAAGGCAAGAATGTAAGTTGAATGTGAGAGATCTGGGTGTTAATTCTTACTTTGTCATATTTTTATCTTTGACACCTTGTAAAATTACTTTCTCTAGGGATGAAATAATAATGATCATATTTTCCTGTATTAATTAGTTATACTGCTGTGACAAAGAGGCCCAGAAAACAGTAACTCAAAAAAGCTAGAAGTTTGTTTTACTCTCTTAATAGTGCTGAAAATACAGGTGCCCTTGATTCTCACATCTTGTTGTTCAACTGTTCTTTATACTGGGGTATCTCAACTTCAGCACTATTGACATCTTGCATGGAATAATTTCTTTGTTGGAGCAGTGGGGTGAGGGAGGTAGCCTCTATATTTTAGGATATTTAGTGGTAACCATGGTCCCCACCTACGAGGTGCTAGCAACACCCTCTCCCTGGTTTTGGCAACCAAAATATCTTCATATTTCCCATGGCACCCCTGGTTGAGACACACTGTCAAAGCAGTGGTCTTTATTTTCATTTTTAAAGCTTATTTTTCAATACCATATCTTCAGTCTAGTTCATAGGAAGGAGAAAAGGTGAAAGACAATTTCCTTTTAAGAGGAGGATGTAGAAATTGTACATGTAAGTTATGTTCATACTCCTTGTGCTAAAACCTGGTCACATGGCAACAGTAAGCTGCAAGAGGAGCCAAATTATTCAGTGGCCTGCAAGAATCAGCAAGTTCCTATTTCTAAAAGTATTTGAGGAATATGAATAATGGAGAGGCAATGAGTAGTCTCATCACACTTATGGAATAAAATATGATAGTACATCTGCAATGTCTAGTATAAAATCTTAGGAAATAAACAAATGCTCAGTGATCATTAGCCTTTCTTTCTCTTGTACTTTTCCATCTGCAACCCCCTGCTCTGTGTCTTTTTCACACTGAAATTCGGTCTTCCATCATTCTGATAAATAAATATT
Source organism: Xerus rutilus (assembly GCA_028644305.1). NCBI lineage: Eukaryota > Metazoa > Chordata > Mammalia > Rodentia > Sciuridae > Xerus > Xerus rutilus. The sequence continues at coordinate 28,032,020 of CM053402.1, forward strand.
AATAGTGATGATTCCTCTTCATAAGCCCGTGTCTGGCCAATACGGGGAGGACAGACTACTCTCAGTAGGTTTTAAGCCATTTCTTCCTTTTGGCCTCAGTGACCTGGCCACTAGCACCAACTTCCAGGAGTAGGAACAGGAACACATCTGCAGGTGACACTTCCTGGAGTTACTTGGAAGAGGACAATGTGTTTGTATTGAAGACAATCAGAACTGGTTTAAATTCAGGCCCAAGAACTTCCAAGTATGTCACTTTGGTTCATTGTTTATGTGGTCATTAATTCAGGGCCTCAGTGTCATTATCTACAAAACAGGAATGGCATTAATTATTCTGCTGAGTTGTCATGAGTTAGTCATAGAGAAAAACGACTTAAGCCCTACTATTTTCCTGGTCTTTCCAATATTATTCCCAAAAATATTATTCTCAATTGATATAGAGCCTCAATTTTATAGAAAATATTGGCAGAGTCTAAGAAAGGTAAATTTATTTTCTCCTTTGGACATGTGCACACAATATTAGGAGGAGAAAGAGATGGGATTTGAACTCAGGTCTCCCTGACAACAAAATCAACACTGGTTGCAATAACAGGGTTTCTTCTATTTCTTTCTCAAACATGGATGACTCAAGATGCTTTGAACTACGTCTGCCACTTACAGATGCCCTGGGTGTGGACTTAGATAATATGAGATGATATCTTTCCCAGGAGAGAGATTACAGCACAGAATGGACAATCCTCTCTTTGCCCTGGAGAAAGTAAGGGTGCAGAGAAAGACATCTAGGGGAGGGGGTAGTTGTGCAGCTGCTGGATCTCCACCCTCCCAGCTTGGCTTTCACCAAGAGCAGGCTCAAGGGATCACTGTGTGCTGAGCTTATCGCAGAGCTCTTGGCTCTCTCAAAGGGACTGGCCATGTGTGTCTTCTACTGCCTGCAACTAGTGCACACACTGCTGACCTAAATGGAAAGTACTGCATTTCATGAGAATGAAATAAGTCTATTGGACAAGAGCTCCACATTTCCTGCCATGAGGTTTACTTCATTTTCGGGAATAGCCCTCTAAACTATGATTTCAAAGAATTTTGGAGTCTAGTGATCAGTTTTACTGGTAGTGCCCCCCACCCCAATGTTCTTTTCTCTTTGTGTGCATGTGCATGCCTTTGTAAAGGCAGGACTGGGAACTCTCCTCAAGGTATACACCAAGGTATCTTGTGGTAAGGCAGAGCGGCTCTGGCATAATGAAAAGAATATGATACCTGGGTTTCAACTGAAATCCTGGATTCAGGTCCAAGTGTTCTCACTTACCAAGGAATCTGGAGTATCTGTCTGGATCTGAACTTTCCTCAACAGAAAATGAAGCATAAACATGCTTCCTAGAGGTGCTGAAAGAGTTAAGGATGTTACCAATGGATGGCAGGGTGCCAAAAGACAAAATGCTCTTAGTTCAAATCCAGCCTCCATCTCTAAGGAGGAGAATCAGAGCAATTTGTTAAGCATCCTTGTTCCTCAGTTTATGCATCTTTAAAATCAGAGTCAAATGGTACTTGAGCTCAGGGTTTGTGGGTGGAATGAGAAGCCACCTCTGTGAACCCTCCAGTGTGTTCCCTGAGGCACAGCAGTGGATGCTGCAAAGTATTCATTGATCTCTTTCCAGCTGTTCTGTAGCCACATGTGAAAACTCATGGTGAACCTCCAAATGACATTTAAGTAAAGACGATGGCATAATAGTGATCTGACTCATTTTAGGGGCTTAGTAAAAATGGGGAGAGGCTTTGAGGCAGAGCAGATTGGCAGGGAAGCTTCTTGGAGAGTGTCCCTTACTGTAGCGGGGCCCCTCAGGCTTCTCCTCAGATGAGTTAATGGGCTGGTTAATGGAAGCCTTTGATGATCACTCAGTGGAGAGCCCACTTGTCTTTCTCTTGTGACACAAAAGACATCTTAGCTGCTTTTATTCCTCTTTAGCATTTACTTCTGCAGCCTAATTGGGTTATAATCGGATTGTACTCCCCAAGAACTATCTCCCAGATCGCCAGCCTTGGATGCCACTCATGGTCTTTATACAGATCCATCTTCATCAGGACCCTCCCTTATTTCATTGGAGGCTTCTTAACCACACAAGGAACAACTGGCTATGTGTTGGGCAAGGTCAGGCATGGCCCCTGGGAATGTGAACATGTGGGGACATTCATCTCAGTCCTGACAGCTACACTGGGCAAGAGCTCCTTTTCATGAAAAGACCAACAGGATAGACTCGGGCTCCTCTTTCAGGCTCTGGAGAAGGTCTTGTAAAGAACCTAAATTTTACCTACCTACCCTAACCTGAACAGGTGTTCTGCACCTCCTGCCATCTTCACCAGCCACAGCCTCATCTCCTGTCCAAGAGGACAGTGCTCTCATTCTATGCCTTGGCTTCCAAAGCCATCCACTGCAGCAACCCCCACCTGTGCAGAACTTCCCCTTCTGTTTGTCCTAGTATGTCAAGGACCCACAGGTGAGAGGAGATTATTTACTGGACTGACTTATTATTTTTTTATTAAAGAGTGACAAAGAACTCTTTCAGCTTTATTCAGATCAGCTCTATAGTCATCAAGCAGCCATGGTCCAGGTGTTGTGTCAGGCACTATGCAGACAGGTGACATTCCACAAGGAAGTTTACACGCATCATCTCACTTCATACTCCAGAAATAGGCAGAGTTAGTTATGCTCTCGAGTAAAATCTCAGAATGGCTTGCTGACTTGCTCAGGGTTTTCCTGGCCTCTGCATTGCAGAATTTCAAGGAGCACCAGTCCCACGGTAGTCTGTGCAAACATAGGACTCCTCAGTTGTGTGCTCCAACACATGGGCTAGAAAGGGAATGATACCCCTGGAGCCCTGCAAAGCCGTGGCTGTGATAGCCACCCCAGAGAACAATGCCTGCCTCTTGGTTTCCTATGAGTTAATTAAGGGGTAATTGCAGGTTTCATAAAATCATTTGAACATTCAGGTGAGGACAGCAAACCCCAAACAATGCTTCACATTCTTGTTTAAGCAAAGACCCCCCAATTCATAGGAATTAGTCTTGGAAATAGCAGAAATGTGTTCTCATAGTTCAGATGGCTCCATTGGTATCCACAGGGGATTGGACCCCTGCAGATCCCCAAATCCAAAGATGATCAAGTCCCTTAAATAAAATGGTGTAGTATTTGCATATCGCCTGTGCACATCCTCCCATATACTTTAAATCATTCCTAGATTACTTATAATACCTAGTACCCTTCAAACTATATGTAAATATTGTTATACTGTGTTGTTTAGGGAATAATGACAAGAAAAAGAGCTGTACCTGTTCTGTACAGATGCATTAAAAAAAATACTTTCAATCTGCAGTTGATTGATTCTGTGGATGCAGAACCTCCAGATATAGAGGGCTAATTCTAGGATGAGTGTCCCATATGGGAGGAAGGCTGGCCATGAGGAAAGAGCATTGGTCAGACAGAGCTAGGTCCAAGTCTCAATTGGCCACCTCCTGGTGCCATCAAGGAGAAATAAGTTCTTCTGAGTCTTGGTTTTATCTTTTACAGAGAGTGGCCCCTTTGCTTCCATTAAGTTCCTTTAAATTCACCAGATAAGATTTGTTGAAGTATTTATGATAACATAATTCAGTGCTTTGAAAAGCCAATAAAATTTTGATATGATCAGGACAGTTTTAAATTATGTACATGAATTTTAAGTCTCCTCATTTTGAATAAATTTTAACAACTACTTTGGTCATCACTAACCTAGGTACAAGTATGAAGACACAAATGATGTGACTCTTGTTTGCAACCAGAGAGATGGAAAATTGATCTCCATATATGTACTATGAGTTTATATATATATTTTTTTTAGTTGTAGATGGACACAATGTCTTTATTTTATTGCTTTGTATGTGGTGCTGAGGATCGAACCCAGGGCCTCACGCATGCGAGGCAAGCGCTCTACCGCTGAGCTACAATCCCAGTCTGTACTATGAGTTTAAATGCATTCTGTTTTAAAAATAAAATTTTAAAAAATGAAAAAAAATAAAGCCAACATTCCTTCCATTGTACTACTTTAGTCCTCAGTTGTTTCAGTCATTTTTTTTTTAAAGCTTAGGCCAATGTGTATTTCAAATATGCTTCTGTGATTTTAAATTCTCAATTCAATTTGTCTCCCCATCTGGTTACATTGTGTCTTCTACTTCAATGGCATGGGTGTTGGTAAACATGCTTATTCCTCCAGAAGGACCAATGTCCACATATACATTCACTTCTGTCCTTTCCCTTTAGCTGTTCAAAGATTCCCCATTCTGTCCCGCTGAGTTTTTGTACTTGAGGAATCAAGGAGTTAGGATGCGTGTTGATAGCTACACTAGCCGACTTCTTGGATCTCTTAGTCCACAGGCCCAGAAAGGCACCACGACCCCCAACGGACTCTCATTTGTAATTAAAGGACAGGGATATTGTGGTAGGAAGAGTTAGTTGTCTCTGCCTTATTTCGGCCACTTTCTGGCATCTTTATTCATTGTTTTTTGTGTGTGTGAGTTTAATGCCCATTGATGCGAGTGAGGACCGTTGGTCCACTCCTGCTTCTGAGTTCAGCATTCTCCCCCAACGCCCCAGAAATAAACACAGAGGAATTGAAAGACAGAATGATTTCACCTCTGAAGTCCTATTTGGTGTACATTTGGAGCCCAAGGACCAACCACGCAGGAGGCCTGGGTGTTTTCACTCGGGCACAGCCATGAAAGTGTTGTGTATTTTTTTTTTTCTCCCTTTGGTGGAAAAATGATGGCTTTGCTTTCTTGAAGCATTCCTGCTGACTTATTCATGGAACCCAAAGAGGGCGACATCCAAGGAGGACAGCGTGCAGCCTTCTGTTTCTCAGCCAGAGTCAGGGTTTGGCAGAGAGCGTGAGCTGGAGGGGGGCGGGACAGCCCAGTGCAGTAGGTGAGGGAAGAGTTGGCCAAAAGGTAGGAAAGACTTGAAACCAAAATCCACACTCTGATGTGCGGGGCCTCCCAGTGAGAAAAAACACTCACCAAACACCCACACAGACTTATTTGGGTTGGAATAGGGCAAGCAGTGCCCAGGAGACTGTTGAAACAGAGAACGGACCCCCTTCCACAGTGTAGGAGAGCTGTGGAAAGCTGGGACCGGGTCTGTGAGAAGGAACAAAGGGGTGGATGCTCCGGGCAGGGTGTGGACACTTCGCCCAAAGAGTCCATTTTTCACGCTTACTTGTGATGGAACGATAGGCTGTCCCCTGTGTGGGTGGTGGATGGAGAGACTTATGAGAAGTAGGATCAGTCTCTTCTCTGGAGCCAGACAGACTTAGGTTGAATCCAGACTCCACCACTTATGAGCATTGGAACCGTGGGGGGAAATCACTTAACTCGTCTGAACCTCAGTTTCCTAACCAGTTAAATAAGAATAAAATTGTGGTTTTTAATGAGGATTCAAGGTGGTATTGCCAACAAAAGTTGACCTTTGTGGGCCTGGTCCTCATCATTTTTCAATAAACAGCTTTCAACTTTCCTTATGTCAGATGGCAGGTGGTATTCAGGGAGGGCAGCCTCCACTAATGGTTGTAGACATGTCGACCTAGGTATAAATTCTGGCTCCACCTTGGACCAACTAGCCTTCGATTTAGAGTGACTTTATTCTGCAATTTTTTTTTGTCCCATCAAGACTTATCATATTAGTACTGATCTCGCTATTTTCTTGAGAGGACTAGTGATAATACATGAAGACCACTTAGCACAGTGCCTCCCTAAGTCAGAGTAGTGAAGCACCATAAATGTGGTCTGAGATGATGGTAATGGGGAAGCTGATGTTGTCATATGGACTCTGGGAGCAGGAATTGCACATTCTAGACCATAAATCTCAACCAGAGGCCCTCATAAGACATTGAGAATGTCCAGACACATTGTTGGTTTTTAAAACTCATAGGTGTGGAGGTTATTATAGGCATCCATTGGGCAGAAGCCAGGGATGCTGCTAAACCTACTACAATGCACAGGACAGCTCCACCTCATCAAAGAATTATGCAGCCCCAAACATCAACTGTGTCATGGTTGAGAAACCCTGGTCTGTATCAGGCACATCAGCAAAACTAAAGCAACATGAACTTAGAAATAGAAGACTTACCTGAATCAGTATCAGGGATAGCTAAGTGTCTCAGTTAATCAAACACAGATTACATGTCACTATCTAGGTACCTCCTGGAGTAGGGACATTGCCATAGGTTCCTTTATCCTCTGAACCTTGGTACAAGTTATACATTCTGTAAATGTCTTTCAAACCAATGCATAATGTTACCTGAGGAGGATCTCCAGTGCAAAGTTAATGATATAACTACTATTTGATAATCCACAGAGGATTTTCACCTTGAAACAAAATGGGAAAATGGGTTCCTTTTTGGGAAGGGCTTTATAGGGTGATCAGAGCTGGAACTGAGAAACCAAAGTGGCAGAAAACACAGGAAAGTTACTGCTTGGCATGTACCACCAATTTGGGACTGGGAAGGCTGGGATTGGATTTGCCTTTCTAATTAGGTTTGACTTGGGCTAATATTGAAGTGAGCTTTTGTTCCCTGAGTAGACACCAGCTGGGAGGTCGTCCAAGAACGTGCTGGGTGGCAGGGTGAAGTCAGCCTGATATTACACATTTTCTCTGGGTGATCCACAAATAGATGTTTCACACATGGACATACGAGACCTGTCTATAAACTTAGCTCTGACGCAGAATGTCCTGAGAGGTCAGACTCTTGAGTCACTCTGGATGACAGTTCAAATGCAGGCTCACTGTGTGGCCTTGCACAAGATACTCTGCTTTTCTGAGTCTCATTTTTCCTGGCTGGAAAGTGCAGGTGAATAATATCTCAAGAGGTTGTTATAAAAGATAAAAAGAAAAGAGATAACAGATTACGTTGATTCTCACTATAGAAAACCTGGAATGGGCTAAAATTAATTATACTGTATCCTGATTTCAGGAAGAACACTCCTAACTAAATTCCTATTTTTTACTGAATTTTCATGCTGTTTCTAGTCTCTATTAACTTTTACCTATTCTATAGGATGATCTCCTAAGTGCCCATGCTGCTAATCTGTTCCCCCCACAATTGTCCTTAGGACAAACTCTAGCCTACTCCTCCTAAAGCATGCTGCCCATCAAACCACTCCCACATTTAGAAATGCCTCTTGCTGTCTACAGAACAGAAGCAAGGATTATTGGCAAGGCATTCAAGTCTTCCACAATCTGGTCTCCACAGATGCTCCACCTTTAACCTTTGCCAATGCCTGCATCTCCACACACAGGTGAATATTGGATCATAGCCTTTCCAGGTTATTCATTACTCCCAGAGCATCCCTATAATTTTCATTCGTTTAGGTCTTCGCTCCAGCTATTCATTTAGCTTGAACTAATCCTTTTTAATGAAGTCACATCCAGTTTGCAAAGCCCAGGGCACATTTTGTTTTCTTCCAAGAAACTTCTTTTGATTTCTCCTGTTTTGGTTGGAATTCTATCTCTTACTCTTCAAGCCTTCATAGCACTTGCTGGCTATGTCTTAGGATCTTTGAGTTTTCTATTCCTGCTATTCTAACAGTTTGGGTGCACATCTTTATTCCTTTCGAAATCAGGGGCTCAATGCATGGGAATCTTTATGATCCTACCTTCACTTCCTTAACTTTCTAGAATAGTATCTTGCTTAGGGAAGGCACTTAAACAAAAGTTGTACCCAATTTGGAAACCATCATGAGTTTCATTTCTTAAGAGAATCTCTGTGGCCAAAAGCAGATCTTTTTATCCTACCAAAATATCTCCCAAGGGAAGGAGTACTGAAATAAATTCTGTCTTCCCTACAACCAGAATATGTTCATGTATGCCAGTGCTAGAAGTTGAGCATGACCATGGGATATGATTTAAAGGTTTAGTATGTCACATTATTTATTCATTAAGTAATCATTTTTACCACACAAGCAGTCTGTGGAGTGTGTGTGTGTGTGTGTGTGTGTGTGTGTGTGTGTGTGGTTTACTTCCATATAGAAATACTAATTTGAAGGTCCATGTTTTATTTCTCTTTATTTCCTGAAACTCAGTGCACTACTTAGGACTTCCAAAGAAAGTATGGAAGAGGATGGGGCAAGTAACTTTGTAGTAGAGAAATCTGACACTTACCACCTTGGCCAAGAGATCAGCACAACACCAAAGATGGTAAGTTGTCTTGATGTCTTGATACCCCTTGATGTGATGCTGTGAGAATGGAGCTTTACTTTTCTTCTTCCCCAAACCCATAACGCCCACAGGATCATTACAGAAACAACAGAAAAACCCAAACTGAAGGACATTCTACAAAGTACCCAATCAGTGCTCCTCAAAATGCTTAAGATTATCAAAAAAGAAAAAAAAAATCAAAGTCAGAAATGATCATGGTCTAGAGGAGCCCGATGAGTCATGACATTTCAATATAATGTATCCTGGATGGGATCCTAGAACAGAAAAAGTGGATATTGGGTCAAAACTAAGGAAATCTAAAAATATAGAGATTTTATTATTAATAGTTTATCCATATTGATTCCCTAGTTTCGACGAATATGCACACTGATGTTAACAGTAGGGAAAATTGGGTGTGGGACATATTGGAACTCTCCATACTACTTTCCAACTTTATTAAATGTCTAGTGAGTGAATGAGAAAGGGTGTTTGGATTTGACTTCCATATAAAAAATTAGAATAAAACCAAACAGCTTGAGACATGCGTCTACAGATGGAGATTGAATAACCCTAAGCAAGTCGTGTGACTCTCTATGATTCCTCACTTATTTAATAATAGTAATTTTAAGAAGTGCATAACTCATAGAATAGAATAAACCAAGTTAATCTATACAAATGCCTAGTGCATAGCAGATGCTCAATGATCGTCTTCTTCTCTTAGTTATATGAGGCTTGTGGGCAAATCCCTTACCCTTTCTGTGAGCATCAAGATATTTGTTATTGAACAAGGTATTTGTTATTATACAAAAACTATTGCTACCACTGCAATCTAATTGATTGAGATAGCATAATTTTTATCAGTGAGGAATAAATCTCTATACTCTCTCCTTCCAGTTTCAGAGACTGGTGGGAGAAAGAAAGAGGAAAAATCAAGACTTCAAAGCTTCTCCCCTTTCTTCTGCACTGATGAAGAGTAAGTCCAAGGGTGGGTGGACCTTTGTTTTAGTAGGCACATTAATGAGATGGTATTTTTAAAAATAGGTCTAGAATCCAATAGAGGGTGGAGCGTTCAGAGCAGCTGAACTGTTCTGCATAATTAAGTTAGGGATTTTAGATGAGAGGCACATAATGTGTGTGTGTGCTTGGCGAGAGGTGCTGAACGACAGAGCAGAAGCCTGGACCCTCCAGAGAGATATGACCAGCAAGAAGTTTTCTGTGTACAGCCCCAGAACTTGTAAGCAAACATATTTAAAATTATCCTTTACTATTTGTTCTTCTATATTATAAATACCCTTCATCCTCCCAATTTCCAAAAAGTCTACTAAGCATGCAAGTGCCTGGTTATAAAGATTCTGGTGGATATTGAAACACTCATCACCTACATGGCTACCAATCCAAAGAAATGGGACGAGCCAAGGGTGTGAAAAGGTAATGAAATTTTAGGTTTGGTGGATTAAAGAATTTGGACACAAGGATGACCATGGAGTATACATACCTCTGGGAATTTGCAGGAAGTTGAGATTGGGCATTACAGTTGGGGTGATTTAAATAAGTGGTGTGTGTGTGTGTGTATTTGTGTTCACCTTCCCACAATGCAGGCCTGGGTTCACATTACTGTCAGAGATGGGGTCTCCCAGTGGCTGAAAGGTCCGAATGCACAATAGGATTTGCTACCGGCTCTGTACTCAGCCTCATTTCCTGATTTGCTCTCTCATACTGGAATCACCATTCTGAGGTACATACATATCCTGCAATACTACATTTTTTTCAGCTTTATTGAATATGTACAAACAAAAAATCGTACATATTCAAGGTATGCCGTGCGATGTTTTGGTACACATATTACTACAAATTACTACAAATGAACTCATTAACATACCCATCACCTCACTTGATTACCTTTTTTGTATATGGTAAGAATATAGTTAAGATCTACTTTAAGCAAATTTCAAATAGGCAAATCACTGTTAACAACTACAGTCACCATACTGTGCATTAGGTCTCCATGACTTATTCATTTTCTAACTGTGAGTTTGTGCCCCTTGACCAACATCTTCCCACTTCAGAAGGGATTGTGCCATTTGAAGGTCATTCTGTATACACCACTTCTCCCCACCCCTAGACTACGAGAACAAACGAAGTGGAGACCAGGTGAGCGTCACCTTTGTGTTTCTTGAGAACTGAATGCATTGCTTCGTCTTTAGAAGGTGCTTGCTATAGAATGGATCTGTAATGTCCTCCAAAATCCCTTGTGTTAAAGGCTTGTCCCCCAGCCTCCCACTATTGGGAAGTGGTGGAAATGGTCCTACCTAGTGGGAAATGAGCTGGCAATTGGGGTGTGATCTTGGATGGGGATATTGGGACAGGGCCCTCCTTTTCCCCATCTGTTTTGCTTCGCTACTATGGTAGTGAAGCTTTCACTCCACCACGTGCTACCTGCCATGATGTGCTGCCCCACCACTGGCCCCAACAATAATGGGGCTAACCTACCAAGGACTGAAACTATGGCCCAAAATAAATCTTTTCTCTTTATAAGTTGATCATCTTAGGTATTTCTTATAATAAATTCAATAAATATTTGATAAACGAATAACCCCAGTCTTCCTTGGTGATCATAATTACTTGGTCCTTACAAGAAAAAAATATACAAAAAAATGTTCAACATCTCTAGCAATTAGAGAAATGAAAATTAAAACCGTACTGGGATTCCGTCTCACTCCAGTCAGAATGACAATTCTAACGCATGCAAGTAACAATAAATGTTGGTGAGGATGTGGGGAGAAAGGGACTCTCATACATTGGTGGGACTGCAAATTTGTGCCACCACTATGGAAAGCAATAAGGAGATTCCTTAGAAAACTTGGAATGGAACCACCATTGATCCAGTTATCCTAGTCTTCAGTCTATATCCAAAGGACTTAAAAACAGCATACTACAGTGGTATAGCCACATCCATGTTAGCAGCTCAACTCACAATAGCCAAGCTATGGAAACAACCTAGGTGTCCCTCAATAGATGAATGGAGAAAGAAAATGTGTTATATATACACAATGGACTATTACTCAGCTATAAAGAACAATGAAATGATGGCATTTGCTGGTAAATGGATGGAACTGGAGACTATCATGCTAAGTAAAATAAGCCAATCCCACAAAACCAAAGGCTGAATGTTTTCTCTGATTTGTGGATGCTAACCCAAAACAAGGGAGATTGGGGAGGGGAATCATAGAAATCCATTGGACAAGACAAAGGGAAACAAAGAGAAAGGAGGGGGAAGTGGAATAGGAAAGACAATAGAATTAATTGGTCATAGCTTTCCTAGCCCTGTGTTGTATATGTGACCAGGGTAACTCTGTATCATGTATGATCACAGGAGTGAGGACCTAAAAATAGAATAAGTTACACTTTATGTATGTATATTCTGTCAAAGTACATTCTACATTCTACTCTCATGTATAACTAAAAAAAATTTTTTTTAAAGTTGTCAGATATAGATACTTTAACTGGTTAGCTCCCATCAGCACAGAGATTTTCAAACTTGCCTTCTTTGGAATTATCTGGAAGATGTAACATTTAGTGACACCTGAGTTTCAGTCCCTGACATCTTTTTTAATTGATGTGGCTGCAAGGTGGAAGTGGGGACTTAGGAAGTCTCCTCAGCTGATGCAGGGGATTGAGAGTCCAATCTAGAGTCCAGTGTCTTGCTCATCTAGACTCATTTTCTCCCTCTTGTTCTCAGTGCTGGCAGTGCTAGTTTCTTCTTTTCTTAAGGTTAATCTTACAGAATTGTCTAAATAAAACAAGACTATAGAAATGAAAATATTTTGAGGAAGCAAAGAGTGTGTTGGGACCCTTAGGTTATTATAGGAGCATCTCCTGAATTGGAGTTGGCTTTTGAGCCCTAATTGAGGTCATTTAACTTTCCTCCATATCAGATAAATTAGTAAGGAACAATTAAGGAAACAACTTTATGGTTTCTTGGGAATAAAAAACTTTTGTTTCTCCTTCTAATAGCTATGGTGGCAGGGCTGGGGGATTTTGAGAAAAGAGAGGGTGGGGACATTCCACTATAGTTCTGTGCTGGCTTATTCTCCAATGACTTACTCAGAATTAGCAAATGACATTAATCTGCTTGACCCCATCCTCCCACCAGAAGTGTAGCAGAAGAAACTCAAGCAGCTCTGATGTCAAGGACGAAGAGCAGACAGCAGCAGACAACCTCATCATGAGCCCATCTCAAGGCTTCTCCATATTGGATTGGCCCCTGAAAGCTCTTATTTGGCAGCAGTGTCATAGTAGAGAAAGCTCAGCTCAGAGGATCATGTTACACAGGTCAGTGTAACCTGACTCAGGTCAGTGTCTCCTGAGACACTTTGCTATTTTCTCTGTAGTCTTTGGCCCCTGATTTGGCAGGTGGTCCTTCCCTAAAGATACCAGAGGTCATTCTTTCCTGGTCACTTTCTCACCCCCCATTCTGTGTTTAACAACTGCTAACATCCTTTTTGTCATTATTTTTAGGAGGTTGTGCCCTAGCATACACACAAGTGGACACACAGACATATATACCACAACATACACATAAGCAAATGCTCACATATACATACTTATAAATACTGAAGATGCTTTTTTTTTTTTTTGTACCAAGGATTGAACTCAGGGACACTCAACCACTGAGCCACATCCCCAGCCCTATTTTGTGTTTTATGTAGACAGGGTCTCACTGAGTTGCTTAGCGCCTCACCGTTGCTGAGGGTGGCTTTGAACTCGCGATTCTCCTGTCTCAGCCTCTCAAAGTGCTGGGATTACAGGTGTGCGCCACCATGCCCAGCTTGAAGATACTTTTTTTTTTTTTTTTGGTACCGGGGATTGAACTCAGGGGTACTCGACCACTGAGCCACATCCCCAGCCCTATTTTGTGTTTTATGTAGAGACAGGGTCTCACTGAGTTGCTTAGCGCCTCGCCGTTGCTGAGGCTGGCTTTGAACTCGCAATTCTCCTGTCTCAGCCTCCCTAAGTGCTGGGATTACAGGCTTGAGCCACCACGCCCGGCTGAAGATAATTCTTATGCACAACTGTCTATATCCTAAATTGCATTTTTATAGCATTCATGTGAGATTCCTGGAATGCTCAAGATCTTCCTCCTACCACAGTTTCTGACCAAGGAGTCAGGGAGATGGTGTCAGTATTCTATCTCTGCATGACTGGGTGACTGAGAAAATCATGTTACTTTTCTGAACCTCAGTTAACTTATCTGCCATATGAGTTTTGTGAAACCTGCATTATCTAAAACAGAGTTGCATTGGAGTTCAACTAAGTAATGAATGAGCATATAGACTTAGGGTTCCCAGTATACACAATAGGGAAAAAATGCTCTCTTTAATAAAAGGTGCCGGGAAAACTGGATATCTACATACAAAAAAATGAAATTAGATCCCTATTTTATTTATTTATTTTATTTATTTTTAAGATATTTTTTTTAGTTGTTGATGGACCTTTATTTTTTTTTTACTTATTTATATGTGGTGCTGAGAATTAGACCCAGTGCCTCACACATGCCGGGCAAGTGCTCTGCCACTGAGCTACCACCCCAGCCCCTAGATCCCTATTTTATATCCTCGAGTTGATACACAAAAATCAACACAAAATAAATCACACACTTAAACCTAAAAAAGTGAAACTTGTAAAACTACTAGAAGAAAACATCAGGGAAAAGCTTCATGATAGTGGTCTTGGAATTAATTTCACAGATGTGACACTGAAGCAGAGGCAAAGGAAATAAAAATGGACAAGTAAGACTACATCAAATGAAAAAGCTTTTCATGGGAAGGGAAATAGTTAACAGAATGAAGAAGCCATCTAGGGAATGGGAAAAGATGTTTTCAAGCCATATGTAAAAGGTTAATTACCAAAGCATAAAAAAATAATTCCCATAACTGAAGAGTAACAACAACAAAAATCCTCACCTGTTAAAAATGGGCAAAAGACCTGAATAGATATTTCTCCAAAGAAGGCAAACAACTGGCCAACAGGTATGTGAAAAGGTGTCCAGCATCACTGATCAACAGAGAAATGCAAATAAGACCACAATGAGAGATCACTTCAAATGTGTTGGTTATCCTAAAAAGAGAAAAAGACAAAAAAGGGCTGGTAAGATTGAGGAAAAATTGGAACCCTTCTATGCTGGTGGTGAGAACAAAAATCATGTATGTAAAATAGTATGAAGCTTCCTCAAAAAGGTTAGAATGGAACAACCATATGATACATCAATCCTACTTGTGGGTATATATCCAAAATAATTGACATGAGGATCTCAAAGAGATTTATGCACAGCCATGTTCAATGGCATTATTTCCAATAGCCAGGATATGGAGACAACTCAAAAATCCACTGGAGCCAGGCATAGTGGTACACACCTATAATACCAGTGGCTTGGGATCCTGAGGCAGGAGAGTCGAAAGTTCAAAGCCAGCTTCAGCAAAATCAAGGCGCTAAACAACTCAGTGAGACCCTGTCTCTAAATAAAATACAAAATAGGGCTGGGGATGTGGCTCAGTAGTCAAGTGCCCCTGAATTTAATCCCCAGTATCCGCCCCGCCAAAATCCATTGGATAGATACATACAATAGAATATTATTTAGCCTTAAAAAGGATAACTTACCATTTGTGGCCATCCAGATGGACCTAGAAAACTATGCCAAGTGAAATAAGTCAGTCACAGAAAGATGAAATGTAACTCCCCTCATAGAACTATCTAAAACAGTCAAGCCTACAGAAGAAGTGGTGGCCCGCAAATGGGGAGAGGAGAGTGGGAGATGTATAAAGTATGCAGTATAAAGCTGCAGTTATACATGATGAATGAGTTCACGAGATCTGCTGTACCACCTGTGCCCATAGAGTATATATATAGTATCTAGTCAGGCACTTAACAATTTAAGAGGACTTATCAAATGCTAAGTGTCATTACCACAAGAACAAGGAAAGAAAAAAAAGGTGGGGGAGAAAGAATTGAAAAACCCAGGGGCTGGGATTGTGGCTCAGTAGTAGAGCGCTTGCCTCGCATGCGTGAGGTACTGGGTTCGATCCTCAGCACCACATACAAATAATAAATGAATAAAAAATAAATATCCATCAACAACTAAAAAAAAAAAAAGAAAAACTCAAACAGAGGGACACAAGGAAATTTTGGGAGGTGACAGTATAATTTGTTACCTTGATTGTGGTGATGGTATCAAGGGTGTTGGCATAGGTCTAAACTCATAAAATTGTGTACATTAAACATGGGCAGTTTTCTGGTCTATCAAGTATATCTCAATAAAACTGTAAAGGGTGCCTCGTTGAAAGGTTGAAAGTGCAATGGATACAAATAGTGACCACCCACACTGGCTTACGTGTGCCTTGCCCCTTGCTGCCTTCGGGAAACTGCTCTTGGGCTCCTGAAACTGCTTTGCCTGGTGACTGTGAGAATCAGAGTGCCTGGAAATGAATGTCCCCCTGAGGTGACCTCAGCCAATGACTGAGGGTAAAAGCAAACAAAAGGCCAGCCCTGTCCTCCAGAGGCATCCTCTGGGCTGTCCTCCTCACTCCAGTGTCCCCTGGAGACTGAGGTTCAGACTTTCCCCAGAAGCCATTGCTGGTCTGGCTTCCTCCCCTCACCTGTCCTTCCTCCTAGTCCCTCATCCCCAGGTTTCTCCTAGGAGCTCCTCCTTTCTAATTCATTTGCACACAAACCTTGTCTTAGAGTCTGCTCCAGGGAACCTGACTTAAGCCACAAAAATAACATGATATGATGGTGTAATTCCTCCTGGCAACTTGGTGATTACAAAAATCCTTGCTTACTGAACATGTTCTTAGACACTGTTCACTGATTTTTATTGGAAACATGCATCATTTCATTTAATCCCCAATCCAACTGTTTGTAGATTAAAAAAAAAAAAAGCTGGGGGTTAGGGAGATTATGTAATTTCCCCACGACTACATAGTAGTTTAGTAGTAATTAAAGAAAAAGCCTGATTGGACCTGAAATTCCTGATCTGGGTTATTCCAGCAAACTAAAGGTTTGCTCTCCCTACTCTTTGTTAATTTTTCTTGCTTTATCTTTTTTTTTCATTTGTCCCCAACCCTTTTCAATCACATTAGCCCAAGGGCAGGTCTGAGGAGGGAATCATGTTCTTCTGACAGGCAGATTGCAGCCTGAAGGGAACAAGGCTCGTGACTGATCTTAGCTTGCCCTCCAAATGGCAACCACTTTAAAATCACTCCTGTCTCCATCCTGGGTGGGGAAAACATCAATCACCACATTTCCCGCCCTCCCTGAGCAATGCTTGCTGCCTCCCACTCAGGTGTGAGAGTGAAGTGAGCTTTCAAGACAGCATCTCGTGCCTGGGGGAAGCTGAGGGCGGGCTGAGGTAGTGTTTCTGCAGGAAGCCAGAAGACAGGTGACTTGAAGATAATTTTTAGTAACTGCTGGTCATTTTATTACAGTCATGTGTCATATCTGATGGGGACATGTTCTGAGAAATACATTGTTGCACAATTTTGTGTTTTGAGAACATCAGAGAGTGCTATATAAACCCAGATGGTACAGCCTACTCCACACTTGGCTATATGGTATGGGCTATTGCTCCCTGTCCACAAATCTGTAGTTTATTGAACGGTACTGAATACTGCAGGCAATTGTAACCCAGTGGGAAGTATTTGTGCGTGGAAACATACCTCAACAGGTTTGTTTATGCCAACATCTCTGCAGATTGTGCTTCAACATCAAGATGGCTACGATGTCACTAGGCAATAGGGTTTCTTCATCCCCACTCTGATATATGGGGCCACCTGTAAGGGTTCTGGCTGTGGAAATGTACAAGACAGCACATTTCTTCTGGTGAACAAACTCCTGGGGAATAACAGGCGTTTTGTTTTCCACAGTTGGAATATTCTGAAGTTTCTCCCAGGAACTAATAAGATAACTAATACATGCGAGGGTGCAGAATGCCTAGCTGCTGTGGTAATGACCTCCATGAGGAGGCTCTATGCTGGCTCTATGCTAGAGTCTTATCAGCCTCGACCTTGATCTCAGATACTCAGCTCCTGGGAATAAAGAAACTCTCTTGTTACACAACCACAATGTTTCACTAAGTTCCTCTGCTCCTCACCCTGTCCACATAACAGTAACTTTAAACAATGGACTTTCTTGAGAGCTACACAATGCCCCTAACCTTGCACATTGCAACTTAGTGTGTAACTGAAAAATAAGCTGCATAATGTTGCTGACTCTGTAACCTGCCTAATGCTACAATGAACAATAATGTACTAATGATACCAGTGACCTAAGGTAACCTATGGATATAAATAAAGCTAGCAGCTCAGAAGGGCAGCCTTTTTCTTTGCCTCTGCATCTTGCTTCTGTGTCTTCTTTGATTTCTTTATAGCCACCATCATCCATGGGCTCTGATGTTGACCAAAATGTCCTTATGTAGTGAGTGACTGTATTGAATTCTGCATAGCAATATTAAGTACCTGCTGGATGGCAGAGCAGAACACAAAGATGGATAAAGCTTGGTTCCTGCTCTGTGGGAACTTCAATATGTGGATGAGGGATTCAGCCAACCAGAGCTCAAGAAGGAATTTGGAGCACAAGATTGAGGACAATCAGATCTGCCCTGGAGAGGCACAGAAGTCTTCAGATGTAGAGTGGCGTTACATTGGGAGTGCGCGATGCTTACAGTTGCTTCAGACAGGGATATAGTGAGATGGTAAGGGTAAGAGGCAGAGGGTGAAGGTATTTCAGGTGAAGAGAAGAGATTCGAGAAAGGCAGAGAAATCTTGGGATGTAGAGCATATTCTAAGAAAGATCTAGAGTAGTTGGAGCTGCTGGGATGGATAGCGTTGAGTGGGGCAGTCATGTTTCACTCAAACCTGATTATATGCCTGTTATGTGCCCTGTAGGGTGCGAATCACCATAAAAGATTTTAAAATGACAAGTAAAGTGCAGCTTCTTGTCCTTTGTTGCTCATAGATAGGGGACAGAGAAGCAAGGAGATAGCTACAGTCAAATGAAATGTGCTGTGTGTGGGGGCACAAGGAAATGGATCTGATGGAGCCAGGAAGGCTTCCTGGGTGCAGGGGTCCTTGCATGAAGCCACTTCACAGATGAAGAAGGATTAATGAGGTCAGAAGAGAGGGCTGTAGACCCATTACTGTCTGCTTCAAGTCAAGCCAGCAGTGAATATTGGAATCCATGTCTATTTGGGTGCAGCAAGAGCCACTATTAGATCTGTGTTTCAGAGAGATCCTATGAATGACTGACTAAGCCTCTGCTGGAATCAAGTCTCCTGACCCTTCCACTGGTTGACAGGTGTGGCTGTGCTCTGTTTTGAGCTACTGGTCCTGTGGTTCTGGCTCATTCATGGATTTGTCTTTATCTCTATGAATTGGTGCCTTTAGCATGCTCATAGAACAGGGGTCTGAGCCAGGGCAAGAATGAAGCAGAGAAAGGCTTTCCATACCCTTGCTGTGCTGCAGCCTCTCTACTGATGTTCTGTAACAAAGAGGAAATGGATGGAGACTGATGGCTGATCCGGTAACTATGGTAATGTGCAGGCTCCTGTCATTTATGAGGTGCCTGAATGGATTAGAAGCACCTTTAAAAATGCTTGTTTGGGAAGAGCTGGCTAAACATGTCTCAATTGTCTGCCTCTGACAAGCCTGTTTCCAAGTGGGCAGAGACAGGGTTTTAGAAGGCTGAGTTTCAAAGGAATGTTCAGCCTTTGCACAGAGAGAAAGGAGATTCGAGGAACACTCAAACCTGGCCTGGATATTTCCCACTAATGCCAGGCAGCTGCCCCTGAGCCCTCCTCAAGCAACCCACAAGGCAAGGGCTTTGCTTTGAAAGTAAGGCTCTGCCTCAAATATAAACCTATTTATAACAGCAACAAAAATGCTTTCCCTTTGTTTCAAACACTTCTACTAGTCCAGCTTTGGAGTCTACTTTGAACTTTCAGAATAATCTGTCTCTTCCCCTTTTCCTAAATATCACAAATCATGGTTTATTTCTGTCAGAGTATTACAGAAAATAGTTGGGCAGACTTGTATTTCAATCAAATCTCTGCTACTTGCTTCTTGCTGTGTGGTCTCAGAAGAGTCACTTGGCCTCTCTGAACCTCACTTTTCTGATCTGTAGAGCAGAGATGATAATGCCTATTTTAAAAGCTTTGGTGAAAATTTCACAAATACCCTAGTTTTATCAAAGAGTAGAGTGAAAGATCAAATAAATAGTAATTTCTTTAACTTTCCATCCTTATCTAATCTTCCCAAATCTGTGAATTTTGTGAAGACTGAACCAGCCTGTCATAGATCTGTTTCCATTTCAAGAGCTAGTGATCACGTGAAAGAAATGAGCTGGAGAAATGACACCGCATCAAAAGATTCTGTTCAACCAGTTAACGTAGTTGGCTTAATTCGTTTACATAGTATTTTGTTAGTCCAACCACTAAATTCATCGCTGTCACTATCCTGATTTAGACAGGTAATAGTTCCTGACTTCCTCCAGACCCTATGGGGGGTGCTGATTAACAGAAGAAGGCAAGCTGGTCTCCACTCTGGGAGAGCAAGCCCAAGCCCCTACTTGTTTGTGGAAAGCCTGGTGCTCTTGCAGAAACAGAACTTGGATGCAAAATACTCTCAGAACAACCGAAAGGTTGCCCTGTCCAGTGTCTTGAGGTTTTCAGGCAGTCGTGGGATCTCCTTTATTCACACACACTCTACGGTGTTCCTCATTTACTTTCAACTTGCGCTCTCTGATCAGTCGATCCATTCCTTTCTTTAGTACCCACCCTGTAGCCGTGTTCTTCCTGTGAAGTCTCTAACCATGTGGATCCTTTTGTTTCAGATCAGGAGAAGGGCTATGGTTCCTAAGTACCACTGGAGAAGTAACTTCAGTTTTAAAAATAACTCTTTATTTGCATTCTGTTTTTAAATTATAAAGCAAATGTACCACAATGTTATAAATGAAAAATGGAAGAATAAAAAAATCAATCACTCCTCATCATTAAGTTCATTAGACGTGTATAACTGAATCTGACATCGTTTACCTTCTATGTTTTAATCCTATAAACATCCTATCTTATGCATAAGGAGAAATTGTATAAGATTTTATCTGTTGCAATTTGATTTTTATATTAAAATGTTAGCATTTTCTGATATTGCAACATACTGCTTATAGTCATTACTTTTATGGATGGATTATGTTCTGAGTAGACTTATCCTCTTGATTAAAACTATCTTGGGTAGTTTGTCTTAGTTAAATACTTATTTATGTTATAAATAATGCTGCTTTCTGCTTCATTTGCTCACACAATTGTACAAGCCAGCATAGGCTAATCTTTCAATGAGCTGAAAAAATGATTCTTCTGTTTCTTACATCACAAACCAGGATCATCCTTTCTGTTTTCCCTACTCTACTCTATAGGGTTGGTTAGGGACCCAGGCATCTTCTATGTGACAACTCTGCCATCTTCTAGGACCTCAAAGACTCCACAGGCTCCCCAGCATTCATCAGGCAGGTAAAGGAAGAGACAATGCAAGAGAGACTTCGAAGGAGGTCTTGGGTCTGCTCAGCAGTTTGCAAGATTTACTCAAAGACATCATTGACTAGATCTTAGCCATGTGACTTCAGCTAATTGCAAAGGATGCTTGGAGAGGCAGTTCTGACATATACTTTAAATAACTTTCAAAATTCAGGAATCTTTTATAGCTATTAATGTATATTAGGTGACCATTCCATTATCTATTTTTTTAAAATATTTTTTTAGTTGTAGATGAACATAATACTTTTATTTATTTTATGTGGTGTTGAGGATAGAACCCAGTACCTCACAGAGGCAAGACAAGCGCTCTACCACTGAGCCACAACCCCTGCGCTATCTATCGATTTATTTAACAAATACACTTGTTACAGGTACTGTGCTAGATATGCACTGGGGTATAACACGGGACAGGACATGGATTTTGAATTTCAGCAAAAAAGATGGGCAATTAGCCAAGCTTTTACATACACTCTTGTTTTGCTCTGGAATGAATATGCATAAATTCCCATCAACCTTTCAATTTCCTTGGGAGATATATATTTCTTTTATAGACTTAATAATATCAAGCTCAGTGCTGGGTACACAGAATCCAAAAGGCTATCTATTAAATGGATGATGTGATCGGTTATCAAGGATACTTTATGAACAAATCTTTGAGAGGGGAAATGACTGGCTAAAGATCTACAGAGAAATCCTGAAACACAATAAGTAAAGATAGGTGTCCAACAGATTGGACAAGACATCAAACAATGGTTCTCCAAGGAAAAGAAAGATGCTGTTCAAGCATGAGAAGGACCCTCCCACCTTCACTATGTGCCTGAAATCAGCAAGCATAACATCGTTTTAACTCATAGCCAGGGGACTCAGAGAAAACGCAGAGTTTCTTGTCATGGTGGTTGACACTGAAGTTGAGGGAGACAAACTTTCCACTCAAGCTAATACTAGGAATGAATTAAATTTCTTAGTGTAAAGTGACTTAGAAACTCCAGCTCACAGAAAGGGGCAAATCTTTTGTTTTGCCTCTATTTCTAAAGTATAACTTTCGTTTTAAGGTATGATGCTGCTTGCTTTATTTACTTTGCCTTCTTCTGTTTTTTTTTTTTTTTTTCTTTCTCCAGAAAGCATTAGAAGAAAGTCTGCTCCCTGCTGGGAATATGGCCTCCCCGTCCCATTCTCAGATTTCCCAACACCTGTTGGGCAGCTGCTGTGTTCTGGCCCAGCAGCGGCTGCATTTGCAAGAGCTAAATTCTAACAATATGGAAAGTTAGTGATATACTTAAGGGATTTTCAATATGAACTTAACTACAGTAGATGGCTGGAACCACACTCTCATATTTCCTATGTACTTTTGTGGTCTCCATTAAGAAGCAATAAAAAATAGAGCTACTGAGTTCACTGGCAGTGTAGCTATGAATCCTTTCCTACATCTATCAATAACCACATAAAGGCAATGCTTCTGTAACTTTCTATGTATGAATATGAATCTTATATAGCTGCATCACTATAGCTGCCAGGTGTAATGATGGTTTTCAAATGATTAGTAGCAGCTCACACTTAGGGGTTGGGCATTATTCTAAGCATGATATATACACTGATATAGTCAAATCTCAAAAAAAATCTTAAGAGAGAGTTACTATTATAAACTTTCTATTTTGCCGAAGAGGAACACAAACCTCAACGAGGTTAAGCAGCTTCCTTTAGGTCACAAAACTAGTCAAGAGGTGAAACCAATATTTTAAACTGGACAGCCTGGAGAAATAGTCCCTGCTCTCCATAGACACAAGTACTTGCATTTCGTATATGACACTGCATTTATTAAACTACATCTCATAGTGAAAAATGAGATTACCCTATCTTTAATCTGTGACAAGTTTTTGAGACATATAGAACAAAACATGAGGAGAGATATTGTTCATGTTATTATCATTTTCCCATAATAAAAATGAGGCTCAAACAAATTGCAGCTTCTTAAAATTCATGCAGTTTGGTAAGTGTGGAAGTAAGAACACTTTGCATGCTGGTTTTATATGTATATTTTATAATGTATGTTATATTTGATAATACACGTTGTGGTATGCAGGGCCTAAAATATACAGTGCTTGGGCATTTATAAAAACATACATTTAATTATATATTTGCATATATAATAGCATTAAATTATTTCAAAATGACATTTAAAGACATATGCATTAACTTGAAACGTGAGCATTATCCAGGTCTGTTTAATAGATGTTTGTTTTAGAACCTTTTACAAATTGAAATGCTCTGCCCTAGGAAGAAATGTAAAGAACATTTTATAGTTTGAAAGAATTAAGTTCCATATTTCTTATGAAAACAAAATTCATTGCTTAGTGACAAAAAGGTTACAGGTTTTTTTTATAATACACCAATAAGCCAGGTTATTAAAATTTCTGAGGCACTCAACATTCCATGAATACTTTTATATATCTGTGGAGGTTTGAGGGGAATGGGATGAAAGATCTCTTGAGCCTGGGCTCTGTTCTTAATTCTGCTAGAGACTGGTCTCTGGTAACAGGGAACTAGTTCTTTAGCCTCTCTGGGCTTCAAATTACTCATTTTTAAAAGGAGCCTAAGGATATCCTTGGTAAATATTCATGGGCCTTGGGGTTCTGACCACCATTTATTCAGCGTTACTTAAAGCACTGAAGGTGATGACGGAAAGAGTGATTATTGCTTATTGCTAACTGTGACATTGAACTTCCAGGAATCCAGCACTCAGTGAAGCTCCAGCTGAATTAGACAAAGGAAGTGCTTGGGGTGGTCAGCCCTTTCTTCCTGGAGGTCCCTCATTCCTTCATGAAATAATTACTGAACATCAACTATGTGCAAGGCACAGTTGTAGACGTTAGGGATAGAGCAGGGAACCAACATCAAAGTCCCTGCTGTCTTGGAACTTACTCTGGGTTTAAGGAATTTAAACCTTCAGCAAATGGACACACCTAGACAGTGCCAAGAGTTAGTTAGAGCTTTAGAGGAATAATGGAGAAAGAAAGTAGGGAAGGGGATTCTATTTCTCATATGACAGCAGACTTGATTTGAACCCATATGAGGCCATTTATAGGCGTGATTATTCTAATTTGGTGTGAACAGTTATGCTTGTCACAGAAGTATACTTCTGTATGAGCATTGATGCTACCTTCCTGATGGTACTCTGTAATGTGCATTTATTAAATAGGAAAAATTACATTCCCCAGTACCTTGGTACCAAAGTTTTCATAGAACCAAGGATGGAGCTCTTCCAGCCAGATTTCAGAAGAGAGATCAGGACTGGAAATATAAATGTGAAAGCCATCATCCTATAGATGGCATTTTGATAAAAGCCAAGTTTGATACAGGGGGCAAGGACTCAACCATGGCCCAAGCCGCCGTCTTGCAACCAAGCTTCATAGCATGATGAGGGGACAGAGGAGGATTTCCCAGAGTGCGAGGACACCAGAGAGATTGTTGTCCAGAAAGCAAACAAAGAGAGTTGCAGGGAGCAGCTGTGAGAGACGCAGCTGGTGGGTCTAGAAGATGAGGAGGGAGCACGTGAAAGAGAAGAGGCAGCCGTGTCATCATTATTGCTAGGATCCCTTATACCCACAGCCCTTCCTGATTACTCATTCAATCCCATAGCTAAAATGATTGCATAGGGCTTCTTCTAGGCATTTCCATTGCTTACCTTTCCAGGATGTGAAGTGTATTTCATGGAGGTAGTGTCACAAGGTCTGCCACTGTGAACTTCAAAGCCAGAAAGTTCAAGGTTCCACGTCCGCACTGAATTAGGCTACCCACTCCCCTACCCAGCAACCTCAGCGAAGTTACTCATCTCTGAATTTTTTTCTTTTTCTTTTTTTCCATATGAAAAATGATGCCATTAATAACAATCTCAGACGCATGTTGGGCATTAAAAGCAATGACATATGTAAAGGGTCTGACTATATAACAAGTCCTCAGAGTGCTCCCCTGTTCCCAGGAAGAATGGATAATATGCAGAAGGGACGCATGGTGTGGGGCAAGCACATATGCACCCAGTGCATCCTCGGGAGACTTAGACTAGGGCTCTGGCCCTGGCAGTTCTGCTTTGTGACATCCTAGGCAAGTCATGCTACATTCTTGTGATGATCAATAGCCAACAGACCCAATCTCCTATTTTTTTTTTTTAAACTGGAACAGTATTTTTAGTTGATTGGTTGGTTCACTAAATAGGTGTCAGCTAGCTATACTCCATCCTTTTCTGGTGACATCATTCATCCACATTACCTACCTGTCCCTTCAACTGATTTGAGTTTGTGGCCTGCTTCTAGAGCAAAGAGTCTCTCATTTCTTCATTTCAAATATCTTACAAGTTTTGAACTAGCGCTTCCTGCTAAGCATTCACTACACTTTCAGACATAAAGTTCAGGGCCTACTCCCATTCAATACTGCACAAAATATCCTAGACCTGAGGGCGAAAGGTTGCCTCTCACATAAGAAATTCGAACTGCAAAATTAAATAACAAATGTTTTTACGCACAACATGTTTACGGCATATAAACCATTCAACTATAACTCAATTCAGGTATTTTAATATCTTGGAAATTAATCATGCATTCCTTAGGGAACTTGGAATGGCAGAAAATTATCAAAATATTTTCATATTTTTGGAGCAAAAAAATTGCTTTTCCTGTTTAATGTGGAGGTATAAGAAGCACTTCCTTAGGAACCGTAGTTCCTCTTCTTTTCTCTTACCATTCATTTTGGGAAATGTCTCTCATACCTTTGACTTATTTTCATTCATTTCTTCTATCCCTTTCTCTAAGTTCTCAGCAGGGTGAGGAATACTGCTATATTCATACATTTATCCTACTGTGCAACTTTATGTCCTTAGAATGTAGCACTTTCTAGGTGCTAGATAGTATTTATGGGCTTAATCATCTGCTAAAGAGAAGGAAGGAGAACCAGGCTCAGGTGGCTGGAAGGGATGCCATAAAGGCTTTGGCTGGTTCACAATAAGGTGAACCACAGGCATGTTACTTTCAGGGAAGTGATACTCCCAGCATCCTTTGCTTCTAGGAGGAGGATGGGGCACAGTGGCTACCAGAGAGGCTGAAGTAGAAGTCTGCTCAGGTTTCTGGAAGAGCTGACACTTTTCTGATGTCCTGAGATAGGTGCAGCTGGTGTGGCATGCCTTCTTCCTGCTGGAATCCAGGTGTAATATGGAGGAACAGAGGACATTCTGACAGTGTAAGCTGATGAGCAGTGTAGAGAGGTCGAAGGACTTTGGGTCCTAGATGTCACTGCGGAACTGTTGCAGCAACCTAGACCACTTGTTTCCGTTTGGCTTATTATGACATAAAATTAAATCCTATCTGTGTAAACTACAGAAAGTCAGCAGGGGTTGCTTTTGCTTTTGTACTTAAGGCCCAAATGATGACCGATTGCTATACCTTGGGAAGGGGTGGTTGGCAATGGAGGGAAGATGAAGGGACATTTAAGATGAAGAAGCATGGGTGGGTGAGCAGGGAAAATATAGTAGGCATTTATGCCCTGAAGTCCAAGATGGACGATGGAGCTTCCTGATGGTATGGGTTACTTCAGTTCAAGCACACAGTTTCCTGTTTTTAAAGATGATGCAGGAACGGAATTGATGCCTAGCATGCTTTTTTTTTTTTTTTGGTACTGGGGATTGAACTCAGGGGCACTCGACCACTGAGCCACATCCCCAGCCCTATTTTGTGTTTTATGGAGAGACAGGGTCTCACTGAGTTGCTTAGCACCTCGCCGTTGCTGAGGTTGGCTTTGAACTTGTGATTCTCCTGTCTCAGCCTCCCTAAATGCTGGGATTACAGGCATGCATCACCTCATCTGGCTCCTAGCATGCTTTTTAAAGTATTCATCTACGCATCTCAATTTCCTGACTAGCAGTTTTGCCAGGGATAGGGAGGAAAGATGATTCAAGCTGAGTTCCTTGGGATTGTATGAATGTAGCATTTTTCTGAGATTACATAAAACATCCCCTACTGGATTGTGAGATATTTAAGGATAGGGACAAGAGGAGAGAAAGAGTTTGTCTATATTGGGCTTGAGGGACTGCAGGGTATGACTTGGAGATAATTCCCAGGCACATGTGTATACGGCTAGGAAGTGTTTAAGTGGCTTTGAAGTGCTTTTTGAAAAAATGAATGATTTTGAACCGGAAATCAGGAAAGGAAGATATATCTTGTCCCTTAGCTATTTATGAATGGATATGTATCCAGAGACTTCCAAAAGCTTGGTGACACTAAGACATATGACTTATAATTTTTTTTCCAGCTTTATTTGGTAGAGAAGTCAGTAGAGAAGCCTCTTTTTTCAGCTGAGTGCTGAAACTCAGCTAATTGTGGTAAGGTGCTAATAAACTCCAGCGTGTGCCCTTGACTTCCATGCTTGCATTTGAATTCTGTTCCTGTAGCAGAGCTGTAATAACCAGCAGTGGGGTGGTGGATGATTCAGTCACTATCTGTGAGCCTCAGATTCCACACTTGGACATGAAGCAGTAGGACCAGGGGTTCACAAAAGTACCTCCCGGGGTCAACACTATGTGATCCTGGAATTCCAAAGCACAGGTTCTTTTCCTTCTCAGGTCTTATATAATGGACAAACTGGGAGCAGAACTGACCCAGCTCAGAACTACAAAGTTGGTCATGGTCTTACCTGGTTTTCTTAGGCAAGAATAACTCATTAACATTGATTATAATAAGCCTGGTATGTGAGTTTGCTTTCTGGAGGATTTTAAAACACAAGTGTCTTTCCTTTCAATGTCTGTAATAAGAGTAGCTTTATTAAGGGAAGTAGAATGAAAAACAAACACTTAGAAATGCCCTTTTAGTTCAATATTTGGCTGTTGAATTAACCAAATGAACTCAAATCATCTGCCCTATTTTATGAAGCCTTTGTAAGACAAAATCTCATTCAGAATTATAGAGGTCTGATCAAATATCTGTTGCATGTCACAGCCTATGCTAAATCATTTCACAATTTTGTTGTTTACTAGGCTACAGACAACTCCACAGGGTGTTTGTTTGATGTATCTTTTATTTCTAGAGCCTCATACAGTGCCTTGGATATAATTGATCACCATAGATAATGTATTTGTGGTAAAAGTTCTTCCCCTAAAAATTAAAATAACTAGATGAAGTAGGTAACTACTATCAAATTCATTCAGTGTATTAGTAAACCAAAGCTCAAAGAAGTTAGAAAACAAAACTAGCCTGATGTCACAGAACAGTCACTGGCAGAGCTATGACTTGAACCTAAGCAACTTAACTCGAAAAATGTATTCTTCTTATTAGCCAGACAGTACCTTTGTTAAAATTATTTTAAAAATTGGAATCAACAAATAATAATTATACATTTATATGGATTAATTTTCTTTTTTGTGTTACAGGAGATTAAACTCAGGAGCACTTTACCACTGAGATACAACCCCAGCCCTTTTTATTTCTTATTTTGAAACAGGATCTCACTAAATTGCCAAGGCTGGCCTTGAACTTGCGATCTTCCTGCATCAGCCTCCCAAGACTCTGGGATTATAGGCATGTGCCACTATGCCTGGCTCATACATTTATATTGGGACCCAGTATATTGAAGAGATATCTGTACTCCCATGTTCATTTAAACATTGTATACTCCAAATAATTAAGATATGGAATCAATTTCAGAGTCCATCAATGGGTGAAGGATAAAGAAAACGTGATATATAACAATAATGGAATACTACTCAGTCTTAAAAAAGATGGAAATCTTGTCATTTGCAATAACATGGATGAAACTGAAGGGCACTATGCTAAGCAATCTATGTCAGGCACAACAAAACAAATACTGCATTATCTCACTTACACATGGCTTCTAAAAATGCCAAACTCAGAGTTGCTGAGAGCAGAATGATAGTTGCCAGAGATGGGAGTGCTGGAGGGCTGAAGAGATCTTGGTCAAAGGGTATGTGTTTGGGGTAGACAAGAGGAACTGACGGTGCCTTCTGATATGGCTCCCCTCTGGTCTGCCTTTTCCTCAACATTCCACGCCCACAACAAGTAGAGCTTCATCTAGACTGAGGAAGCAATAGGCCTCTGACAGGAAAAGTTGTTTTGTTGAAGACACTTTGCAAGGAAAGATATCCTTTCTTGAGGCCAGCCTGGGGTGATAAATATGCCCCAATGCCATTCCACAAGGAACCAGAAAGAATTAAAAGACTGAAAAGAAATAAGACTTGGAAAGTAGAATTTTGAGAAGACAGGAGGCAAAAGGGGTGAGAATGGAGGCCCTGATGAAGCTCACCTTTGCTGAGAAGGTGTAAAAGATTTCTTCCCTCATCCTCATCCATTCTGGTGACAATGTCCTGCCTACTCATGAACAACAAGCCCAGAATATTCCTCAGTGTCCCCTGTGAGACCAAATAAAGAACATGGAAAAATTTCAGGCCTGCTTGAGGTCTATGTCTAAGATTCTGTTTTTCTCCTGGTCTTTGCTCAAGCAGTTCCATCATTTAAAAATCTTTCTGGAACAATTTTTTCAGGACCAGTAGGAAAACAAAACAAATACCTATGGTAATTCCCAGAAAACTACTTAAATCATTCAAGGAGATTTGGAGGATGGTCCTGCATCAATTAATAGAGACATGGCACGTGTCTTTACTGACTGAATGGTAAGCAGTCACCTAGAAGGATATTGGTGCAACCAAGTGAACAGGGCACTTTTCTAGAACAGTGTATTAACTTTTCCTCTGGGGCTTCATCAGAGATGGCCAACCTTTGACAAACAGAAATGGTTCCAGATCACCAGAACCATTTTTAATGCTCCATCAGCCACTACTTGGTCACCAATTCTCTCGGTAGACTGGCCTTAATATTTACCGTTTGAACCTTACTTGTAAGTACATCCAATTGTGTATTCCTTTTTTAATGAAAAGGTCTTTCAGGGTCATCTTTGGTTTGCACTTTCTTCACACAGGAAATCATCTAGATAAATAGTAGATAAATGATCTAAGGAATTATCGTGTGTCTTTTTTGGGGGGAGGATAGCATTTGACACCCAAGACATTGAATTTTTCACATGTGGGCTGGGAATAGAGCTCAGTTGGTAAAGTGCTTGCCTACCATGCATAAGGCCCTGGGTTCAATCCCCAGCACCACACACACATACAAAAAAAAATCGATGAATTTTTCATATGCAATCCTTCACAGTAATAAAGGATGGCTGTACACCCTATAAGAAGAAACACTACCTTTGTACCAAAAGGTGATCACTTAATTTATAGTTGTTATCTTTTACTTGTTTAACAAATACTGGATTGTTTTGCCTTGTTCTGTATGTGTCTATAATTACAATGTTCAGACTTTTCCAGGCCATATCAGTAGTTGCCTTGAACAGCACTGCATTAAAACTTGGGTTGCCTCGACTCGCCAATTATGAAAATAAACAGGTAAGTGACCATCGTGGAGAAGACATTTGAAAAATATGTGTCTGACACAGTAATGGAGTCCAAGGTAGAAGAAGACCTTTACAGACCGACAGACACAAAGATGAGCAACTTACTGAAGGTAGGCCAGGTATGAAACATTCCCTGAACAAAGGAAGACCTGCAAATGCAGATTGAGTGCACGAGAAAGGATCAACACCATTAATCATAAAGGCAATACAAATTCAACTCACCACCGCACAATCACCAGAGCGACACAAATTTTAGAGAACAGATCACTAGAACTCTCAAACGCACATTGTCGACAAGATTTGTACATGGGTAGCATTACTTTGGAAAAAAAAATGTCTGTCAGTTTCATACAAAACTAAATATGTATCTAATCTATGATCTACCCATTCCAATTCTTAGATTTCCCCAAGATAAATAAAAACATATGTCCACAAAAATATTTGTACAAATGTGTCGACAGTAGCTATATTGAAAAGAACAAAATCTGAGAAATGCCCCAGGTATATGAACAGACTGTGATGTATTTAGACAATGGAACATTGCTCGAAATAGAAAGCAGCAGGCAACATAGATGAATGTTTGTTATTGAATGAAAAAGACTTATGCTAATATACATACTCTAGGATTACTTCAACGTGTAATGGAACACTCTAACAAACAAATTTTATCTGGAGGGAAAGAAATCAGAATGATACTGCTTGTGAGGGTGGGAATGGAGACTGACTGGAAGAGGGATAGGGGAACTTTCTGGAGTGATGATAATGCATCCTTGAAAAGGGTGCATGCAATGGTCAAAAATCTAATAAATGTACACTGAGTATCTGTGTATTTGAATGTGCATCAGAAGAAAAATATCACAAGCAAATATTGAACTCTGGTTATTGATATTCATGCTGCAGTATTTAGTGGGAAATGTGCAGATGACTGTAATTTGTTTTGCAATGCCTCGAAAAAATGAGCTGAATCAATGGATGAAGAGAGAAATATCTCAGGATGAAAGGAGGCAGTGAGCATGTAGGTGTCCATGTTAGAATTTTTTTTCATAGTATTTGGGAGAAACATTGTGTGCAAAGCCCCATTTTCCCTCCCACCTGAGAGCCAACTCCTAGAAGTGAAAAATAAGTTTGATGATACAGCTAAATAAACAAAAGAATTCACAGATGGAAATGACTTCTAGGGTCCTCTTTAATTAGAAGCTGGCAGGACCATCACTCCAACCCAGGGGATTTTTGGAGACTCTGGTTTTGTGCTTACAAGCAAAGATACTGGTTGCAAAACAATTCGGATTGACAACTACTAGGACGCACAGTGGGAGATGTTGCTGGGTCCACCCAGGGATGCTCAAATTAGTAGGCAAAATTTTAAAGATAATTAGCATATTTTTATAGTCTTAAGAATCTTCCCCAATTATAAAAGGAGAAATAATAGTTTTTCCGTGAAGACATCCAGCAGGCACTAAGTGATAAGACATCTCAACATCATGCAAATCTTGACAGGTTATAATGAGGCTGAATGACTTCTGCTGTGGTCTTGCCAAACTACCATAAAGTCCATCTGGTCATGAAAAACATCAGGCAAACCCCAACCCAGGGTTATTTTACCTAATTAAGTGACCAATGCTCTTCTAAAATGTCCAAGTCATGAAAGACAAGGGGAGACTGAGGAACTATCACAGATTGGAAGAGACCCAAGCAATGCGACCACTCAATTCAGCATGGTATCCTGGATAGATCCCAAATCAATAAGACATTTCTGGACAAATAAATTATAAGACCTGGATAAAGGTTTTAGTTCAGCTGCTAATATTGTATTGATGTTCATTGCTAAGTTCTCATAACTGTGGTATGATTACATAAGATGTGAATGTGAGAGGGAGATAGGAGGAAGATGTTTGGTTGCTCTTCGTATTATCTTACCACACTTCTGCAAGTCTAAAATTATTACAAGACTAAAAAGGAAAAAAAAAATGGGTGCAGTGTGTACACCTCTATTCCCAATGACCCTGGAAGCTGAGGCAAGAGGATCACAAGTTCAAGGCCAGCCTCAACAACTTAGCAAGGGTCTAAGCAACATGGCAAGAACTGCCTTGAAATAGATAGATAGATAGATAGATAGATAGATAGATAGATAGATAGATAGATAGATAGATAGATGATAGATAGATAGATAGATAGACAGATAAAGACTGGGAGTGTAGCTCAGTGGTAAAGCAGCCTTGGGTTCAATCCTCAGTACTCCCCTCAAAAAAGCAGGGGAGCAATTGCATTACAATAAAGAATAAAACTAAGTTTGGGCATTCAGAGTAAAAAAGTAAAGGAGGAGAATGGGGCTGGGGCTGTATCTCAGTGGTAGAGCGCTTGCTTCACATGCATCACATCAGTCACTGGGTTCCATCCTCAGCACCACATAAAAATAAATAAATAAATAAAGATATTGCATCCATCTACAACTAAAAAAATATTTAAAGAAAAGGAGAGTAGGCAGGGGAGGGTAAGAGAGGGGAAAAGGCAACATTTCTGGTCCTCAGTGGTCACAAAAGAATGGGGCAAGTCAGACTTTGCCTGTTACAGTCTTTCATCTCTCCAGGCTTCAAGTCTGCCTATAGCCTGAGGTCTGTTCTTGTAGACAATTACCATGAAAACAAGAAAATCTTGCTTAAAATATGAAAGAAGATCCACATAAAGAACTTTCCCTTTAAGCATACAATGAGGCTTTTGCAGGTAACTTGAAAAGTTGTTAAAATTTATTTGGGTCAATATAGAGCAGTAGAACAAAGTTTTTGTGCTCGTGGGCTCTAGAGCCAGCTCATCCAGGTTCAAATCCATTTTCCATCATGAATATTAGTATATCTTTGGGCAACCTCTTAAACCTTCACCAGCAGAAGGGGAATAATAATATCTATTCCATAGTGTTTGAGGGAAGAATATATTGCATTAATACATACAAATTATTGCCTAGTATGCTATTAGTGCTAAATTAGTGTTAGTCCATATCATTTATGAGGCGAATTAATGCATGAGAATTATCATGTTTTAACCAAAGAGAATCACAAATGTTATCTATCAGTGGGTAAAATATAGTATGAAGCGAAAGTAATTAAAATGTGATAGTGAATATGAATTAATTATTCAATCAATGAAACCAAACAGGAGCCTGGAAATAGGTGCATTTTATGTATTACATCCATATACATATGTATATTCATGTATGTAAAAATGTGAAGAAGAAATGGATTATTCAATAACATAAATTCTAAATGGTTTAAAAATAATTATTTTCTTTTCCTAATGGTCCATTTCCCATACTAGAAGTCCTGGAAACTCTGTTCCAAACCCCAACACTTATTATCATCTCTAATGTGTATTTTACCCTTCAGGTTCCTCCAAGAGCAGTCGCCTCTCCTGCAAAAGCCTCCAAACTCACTTCCATTCTTACTCTCACCCAGACATATTCACTGCCATCTGAACCAAAATACAGAACATGGTCATCATGCTAGAAAGTTTTCCTGTGTCCCTTTGCAGTGTACCTTCATGCTCCCAGAAGAAACAATTAATATTTTGAGGTAGGCATTTGTTTAGCTTTCATTGATGCTGTGATTTTGTTTTCAAAGGATCTGTACAAATCCATCAGCATCCTCTGGGTCCAAGTGCATCTACCTTTTCACCAACACTGGGTACTGGTGACCAGTTCACATATAACCATCCCAGTGGATAGAACGTGACCCTATTATTGTGATCTTCATTCATATTTCCCAGAAGAATACTGATATGGAGAACCTTTGTAGTGGCTCACTGGTCATTGAAAAATCCTCTATTGTGAAAATTCAAGCTCTCTAGGCATTTTCCCTACCTTCCTGCAGTGTTTGAAAATGTGATTTTAAAGTAACGTGTCACTTTTTTTTCCTACTGCATTGGAATCTTTGGCCTGATGTGATCTACCCCATCCTACTTGTAACTGGGATTCCCTGAAATATGTTTTGCAGTGATTCACATCACATTAGCACTAGGCTTAAAACTTCCCTGTGCAATTACAAGAAAATTCAAACACAAGTAGCCGGTGGCCAGTGGTCCTTCTCATTGATATCATGGCCTTCATTCTCTGATCTCCTGCCCCCTGGGTGCTCTCTCTGCCTCTTGAGCATGGGTAGTAGTTCACGTCTGCTTTATACCCTGAGTTCTTCTTGCTGCCACCTCTATCTGGACTTCTCTCTTCTTATACTATTACATGTAAGCCTGACTTGTCTCATGATTCAAAGTCTCCTCCAATATCAGTTCCTCCGAGAGGCGTTTGCTGAACTTCCCAGCTAAGGCACCTTTACATAAGCTCATCTCTCCCGTTGACCTATTTTATTTCTTGTACAGAATCCATCTCTTCCTGAGATGCCATTTATCTGTTTAAGAGCGTATTGTCTGTCTGCCCTGTAAAGTGAGGGTTCAGGAGCATTTGGACTTTCTGTGTTATTCTTTACTGTTTTACAATGTCTGGCTGATGTCAAGCATTCAACAAATATTTGTGAAATGTTAAATAAAAGATCAAGACATAGAAAAGTACTGGAGAAGACAAAGAATAGGAAAATATTATTAAAACCTTGTAATAAAGGAGGCTTTTCAAAGAATACCACCGAGCTGAGAAGCATAATGACAGACAGATTTGTTTATGCATGAAACTGTAAAACTTCTGTATAGTAAAATTCTCCACAAGCCAAGTTAGAAGAAGAAAGCATTTATAGCTGTGTCATTAAAATGGGTAAAGATTCAGTTCAGATTAACCCAACCACAGATTTTCAATCTATTTAGAAATGAGTCTTGTTTAGAAAAGACTCATTCTCCTAATTTAGTTCTGCCCAGAGAGCCTTCAAAACAAGTGCAACAGCCATCATCATAGGAAATGATGAGAAAGACAAACAGCCCGATCGGGAAAAGGGCAAGACTTATGAATAGGCAGTTCATACACACAAATGGATGGTGGAAGAGAAGAAAACAGGTGCAAGCTTATTAACCATTCAAAAATGGCATATTTACACAGTGAAATACAAATCCATTGTCTATAAAGTCAGCTAAAAGTTTAAAAACTAGTGACTTGCTGTGCAGATGCTTAGGTGAAGGAAATAAGTTCTCTAATATATAATTTGTGGAGATCTGAATTGTAATGACATTTCCGGAAGTCCATTTAACAATGTCTATCTAGATGTCAGTGTAAAGATACTCTGAGCAATCTCCTTTCTAAGAATGGATCTTTCCTATCAGCATATCCAAATACTTATGCAAAGATGTCATGCAATTATTGTAGCTTTGTTATATAATAACAATATGGTAAAAATCTAAATATAAAATATAGGAAGACAGGCGCAGTGGCTCACGCTTGTAATCCCAGCACTTAGGGAGGCTGAGACAGGAGAATCGCCAGTTCAAAGCCAGCCTCAACATCGGCAAGGCACTAAGCAACTCAGTGAGACCCTGTCTCTACATAAAACACAAATAGGGCTGGGGATGTGGCTCAGTGGTTGAGTACCCCTGAGTTCAATCCCTGGTACCAAATTAAATTAAATTAAATTAAATTAAAATATAGGAAGCAAGATAAATAATGTGTGGTACAGTCATGATAGAATTCTTCATGACCATTAAAGGGGAAGTATATCTGAATTTTCTAAGCACAATGATATCTTTGATAGATTAAGAGAGAAACAATAAAAACAATCGAAGGTCAACATAGGTCCCTGAATCCCTTATTAGAAACATTATAATCTGTACACATAAGATTTCTGACTACTTGTGGCTGATAGCAAACACATCTTATGGCCCTAAATAACAATGTAGTGGAATTGTTAAGGGTTATTCTGTGGCCAGTGATGTCAAAGCTCTGAGTCAATGACCTCATGATTTTCTCAGCCATCCCCTCATATCACAAAATGATTATAGCTGCTCCAAATAGCAGGTCTCCACACCAGTTACCCAAGATAAAGAGTAAAGAACAACATTTTCTCCTCAAAAATTTGTATCTTTGTTACTCAGCAAGATAATGTTTCACCGAATACTCCCACAAGCTTTGCCATTATTATTTCATGTAGCCCAGAACTATGGTACATGGCCACAGTTCGTTACTCAGAAGCCTACAAAAGCATCATACAAGGGAGAATGGGATTGTATGGCCA
The DNA here is from genome assembly GCA_028644305.1 of Xerus rutilus. NCBI lineage: Eukaryota > Metazoa > Chordata > Mammalia > Rodentia > Sciuridae > Xerus > Xerus rutilus. The sequence continues at coordinate 28,068,408 of CM053402.1, forward strand.
ACTTAGAGGTGTCATGATCTATGCCCATAGTTGTAGGTGGAGTCCATGGTCTTAAAATCAAAAAGAACTAGCCACAAAAGAAAAATAATAATATGGACTCATATTAAAATTAAAATAATAATATGGACTTGTACAATTAAAATCGTCTGCTCATCAAAATACATCATTATGAGCATAAAAATAAACTGGGAGAAAATATTGATAATACATTTGATAAAGGACTTGAATCCACGAGGGGTAAAGAGTTTCTACAAACAAAAAAGAAAAAAACAATTCAACTGAGAATGAACAAAAAACTGGCACCTTGGAAATGAGATACTCAAATGGTCAATAAGCTTACATGAAAAGGTTATCTACATCATAATTCATGCAGAAAATACAAATAAAAACCATAATTAAATTCATTATATGTTAACTAGAATGGCTAAAATTAAAAAGCCCAGCAATCCATCTTTTGATGAGGATAGAGAGCAAATAGAAATCTCATACACTGCTGTGGGAATGTAAATAGGTTCTATCCCTTTTTAAAATTCTTTGGTGATATCAACTAGCTTAAACTTACAAATACTCTGTATGACCCAGCAATTTCAATCTTGGATATATAACCACAGAAAAGAGTGCACATACCCACCTGACTATACATCATGGAATAGTCTCAGCATCCTTTATGCATGATATCACAAAAGTAGAAGCAGCCCAGGTGTCCAAATTACCCACAAGAGGATGGATAAACTGTGGATTATACACAGTGTATAACTATACCACAGTGAAAAAGACTGAGCTACAGAATCATGCAACAAAACATGAATTGATCTCATAGAAATGCCAGCAGAAGATTACGTGCAATGCTATTTAATTGATATGCAGTGTAAGCAGTGGAGACTCAGTACTGTGATAGAAAGCAGGGTAGCCATTGCCGGTAGGAGACAAGGACTGGGAAGGGACATGAGGAGATCTCCTGGGGTCATGGACATAATCTACCTCTGGAGCTGGAAGTAAGAAGAGACCAACATAGGTCGACATGCACTGTACTTTAGATTTGTAAACGTTATGTACGCAGATTGTATCTCAGCCAAAAAGATTATGACAAACAAAAACTCCACACGAACAAAGAGATCTCTCTACCTTTTAACAGTGGAGGTTCTTTTAGGTAAAAAGTGGAGCTTTGCTGTTCATGGTTGTTGGCTTGTCAAAGGACATTGACACCACACACACACACACACACACACACACACACACACACGATGTGAATATACTTATACAAGTGTAGAAAATTTTTCAAATGATATATGTTCAACTGGTCACAATTATTTTATTTAAAAGGTAGAACTGGACAGGGATATTAGAGGGTTTTGTTGTTTCTGCACATTTCTGATTATTAAAATCAAAGAAAATTTATAAAATTAGAGCAGGAATCTTGAGGGTCATTTGCTAAAAGTGCTAGGAATTTGTCTTCTGTGGTGAATAAATGGAGCGAAACAGATGAAAGACAGCTGCCCTAGAACCTCTCAGGATAGTGGTAGGAGAAGTTCCTGAGGGCTGTGAAGTCTTCTCTGAGTTCATTTCATTATAATGGAACAGTCTACTAAGAAAATAATATGCCTTAATAATTGAGAGGCACCTACTGTATATTCTCCTGAAATGACATTTTCTCTTATATGAATGATGAAAAGAGGACAGCTACCTTCAAGGTCATCTAATTCAATGTCTTCAGCCAATGTGTCAATTTTTTCCATAATTCTTACTTTTAAAGTGTCTCAGCAGTAGTGTCCCAAGTGGAAAATAAGCCTTTGCTACCAAGTAGGAGAGGTGTGCTGTATGGTCAAGTGGCTAGAAAACAGCTGGAGAAAATGTGCCCTGTTGTGTTTTCTTTGGCACCAGGAGCAGTGTTGAGTGATTCTGTGTGTGTGTCTATGAAAGTGAGTTGGAGAGGCTGAAAGAGAAAGAAAAAGAAACTGGTGGTGGAAGGGATGCTGATATGGGGAACCCGTTCAGCAGCATTGGCTTGGATGAAGTATTGATGTAGATTTAGGTATTGACATCTGGATCTTAACCTCAGTCCTTTCATTCCAGCTTTCTCAGAACCAACAGTGCAACAAGAAAACGCTGTTCATTTTTCAGAACAAGAGAGCATGCTGTGTTCTGACAAAGGCTTGCTGGAGGTCCCCTCCCAAGTTCTCAAAGGTAACTGGAGCACACACTGGTAAAGCTTATGCTGCTGTGTTTTCTTACAGTACCAATGGCTTCTAAGTCACTGTTATTTCTTGGTCCTGTTCCCACCAACTCTCTCCAACCCGCTGAATACAGTCTCACTCCACTTAACATTTTTCCCTTACTTTGGGTTTCAAAAGCTTTGATACCAAGGGAAATAGAAGGGACTCAGACATACGCAGAGTTGATTTTTATGGTGTATCTGATGAGTGGAAATCACACCTCTTTTTTCCTTGCACTGATAGAATCCTCAAAATAGGGAGAAGTGTGGAAGGATGTGTCAAGTACACGGACACTGAGGTGAAGGACCTTGGTGCTGGGCTTCTTGGGCCAAATCCAGTATGAGCAGCAGAGAATGACTTCAGGTAAGTTTGCTATTTTGAGAGTAGAGAATTCCTGTGTTTTACCTCTGAGCCTATTTCTGGAGGGGCAGAAAATCCACAGAGAAAATGCATGACTAGGCTGATAGGACTTTAGCCTTCTAGAATGTCTCAATGTTCAGTATGATTTAGATGTAACTGAACCTTTTCCTAAGAGGGTCCAGAGGTAATTTAGAGAGACCCAGAATAGAAGAGGCTCAGTGGACAGGAGGAGAGTAATCTGTACAGACAACAGTGACATCACCAATGAGATATGCATGGGTAGCAACTGTCACCTGGGCCCTGCCTTGGCCTGGGGCAAACCAGCCCACCTCTGCAAAAGGCAGGAGTTAGGGATTGAATTTCTGAGTTGATTGAAATTGATTTCCTGCCACTGCTTGGGCAGACTTCTGCTTTAAAATAGAAACCAAATTACAACAACAACAATCTTCACTACCAAAGTATCATTCCAATCCCATAACCACAGAGAAAACCTGACTGTACCTGCTTTCATTGTTACCTAATGGGCTCAAGTTCAAACTTCTCCAAAGCAGATATTTTTGTTCCAAAAACTCAAAGTGTTAAATAGACTGATTCCTTAGACTTCCTCTCTTTCAGGTTCTGCTCTTATGTTTTCCTTAATTACATTTCCACAGAACCAAACTGTTCTAAAAATGTACCCGAGATTTGTTTAAATGAAGTATGGTCAAGATACACAGATACAAAAGTGATTGTCCTAGATGAAGAAGTCTATGCTCACAAGTCCCTAGAGCCAAGAGAGGATGTGCCCTCAGGACCACATGGGGAAATGCCTAGGAGACAGGGAAGAGGGCACAGAATGGTCCAGAGCCTTTATTGAGGTTTTCATGGAAAGGGATGCGTGACGCAGGCTGGGTACACTGAGTAATTTAGGCTTGGTTAGTTTGGGCCATTTCAGTGGGTTATGAGCTATTGGGTTCATCCCTACTTTTCCAGAACCTGGTCCTGGGTGACTCAGGACAGAAGGACTATGGATTTGGTGTTGGAGAGCTCCCTACAGGGGACAACTAGGAGCACAGGCTTTGTGTCAGTTGGTCTTTGCATGACAGGTGCACTCACAGGGGAGTCCCTGTCTCTTATCTTTAGGAATTAGCTAGTTCTAGGTGGGCCAGTCACTTCAGGATCAGCATCCCAAATGCCAGAGCATCAAGAAAATAAGAAAACAAATTATAAATTCTACCAATTGGAATAATAAAAATCATTGCTTCATGATGTGCTATTATCATAGGTCCACACTCAGTCTTTTTTATATATTTATTTCAAAAATAAAGAACAACTGTGCCAGGCATGGTGGTGCACACCTGTGATCCCAGCAGCTCAGGAGGCTGAGGCAGGAGGATTGCAAGTTCAAAGCCAGCCTCAGCAAAAGCTAGGTGCTAAGCAACTTAGTGAGGCCCTGTCTCTAAATATAAAATACAAAATAGGGCTGGGGATGTGGCTTAGTGGTCGTGTGCCCCTGAGTTCAATCCCCAATACCTCCACCTCCAGAAAAAAGAGAAAAAAGAATAACCAAGAGTTAAACATGGAAACTGAAACCCAGAAAATTATAGATTCCTGACATTTCCTTACGAGTTTCTGCTCTAAGCTCGTGAAGTCCAGTAGTACTTTCTGCCACGTATTAAAGGGCCTCAACACCACACAAGGAGAATGTGCTGTTTTGAATGACAGCCAGTGGTCGCTGATATTCCCTGTCCTCTCCTCTGTCTCATTAGCTTGAATTTCAAGCTCTTTGAATGTTTTCCAACCTGTAACTTAAACACTGGCAAACAGGAGCATATTTTGCTCTGCTTTGGATGAAAGATGCATGAATTTGTGGAAACAGATAGAAAATTTTTTTTTTCAAAAATTCCTTTTTGCCTGAGTAAGCCAACACCTCTGATAACGGCAAAATGTTCATTAGAGCTTTTGAAGAAAAATTGAAGATCAAGGATTCGGGAAGGAAGGGGCTTTGGCAGAGGGCTTTCTGTGCAGGCCTTGGGCTCAGGTAACGGGCAAGAGGTCCCCTTACTGTCTCAATTTCCAGCAGCTCCACTATTCATTTTGAATGAGGGCTACTGAGTTGTCCAGCAGCAGTCAGCGGGCATGGAGGCGTAGCTTTGCGTAGCTTTTGAGAAGATTGCCTATGATGTATTTTGTGGGAGAAGTTTGAGGGATGTTATGTTTGGAGAAACTGGTGAGCCTGTTGTTGAAAAGGCAGAGGACATCAGATGCCTACAAGAAGGGACCTTGGAAAAGCCAGCGGTACACGGTCACAAGCAGCAGGTATTCTGGGGTGGGGATGTGTTGGGATAATGCTGCAAGGATTCTAGACTCACTTTCCAGTTCCTCATGACCACCCTCAAAGGTCTCAGTCATTTCTTCCTCCAGATCTTGAGAAACACAAGAACGAGACAACCATCAGATAGGCCATTGGATCCATTTGGTCTCATTCAATCTTTTAAATTTTCTGGCCTTTTAGCTTTTCTGTCCAAAACATCCACATAGGCTCTTAGGCTATTGTTACAAACAGGGAAATTTCATCAAAACATCTTTTTTTTCTTTCTTTTTTCCCGCTTTGTATCCTGGAGGAACATTGGGAGTTGGTTTTGTTAAACCTCATCCAATGACTATAATCAAAAGTCTTTTAGAAATCTTCTCAGGTCTCAAGTTCAAACCAAACAGTGGATCTGGTTGTAGTTTGTGCAGATAAATCATTTTCTGTCTGATTTTAGACTTCCTGAATGAACTGTCATGGGAAAAGAGTACTTGGATGTTCAGGGCTCCCAGAATTTGGGGACTCTGGCTGGCTCCCAACATATTTAGAGGACCCCATTTAAAAATATTTACCCATCCCAATGAAATGAAAGGGTGCTTGTCCTACAAATGGCCCCTGAAATAACTCTGGAAGTCCAACCTCTGCCACTGAACAGTGGCTATTACCCTTGGACACTGGTAAGCAGGACTTATAATTCTGGAATAATTTTCCTTTGAATTTATGACTCTTCAACTTCATTTCACACATCAGCCTTCTCGTCTCCTCTCCCATGTTAAATTGGTCCATAAAACTCCACACACCATAAAATGAGATCTGGGTGGAGATGTGCAAAGCATCCCCCAAGGTAAACATTATGATAACTCCCACCCCACCCCAGAAGAAAATGGAAGCAAAAGGCATTCTAGTTTGAAGATTTCACTAGAGGTGGGCAACAAGCAGCTGCCTTTGCCAAAGGGGAGACCCCTTTTCTATTCCCCATACCTCTTATCTGATAGTGGTTTAACAGAGGATCAAGAAAATGCCGGAGCCTTCCTAGGCGCCCTGGAGAGCTGACACCACGGATTTCCTGTGGCCTGGCTCCAGCCACATGTGGAGCAGCCCAGTCTGAAGCCGCCAGCCCTGATGGTGTCTGAAATATTTGGCTCCTAGCTCCGGCTGTGGGCTGGCTGTCTGGTTTGTTTGAACACAAACTAGCCTGAGAGTCTTTGTGTAGAATGCTCCTTGAAGCTTTTTTCCGTGACATCTGCCAATTAAATGTATGAATTACTCTGTTTACTCCTCCATGACAGAGCAGATATTTTATTCAGAAGCAAAGGGTTTCTCCTTGATTTTGCTTCTACTTCTAACATTCCATGAGCTCCTACTGTGTGCCAGTCACTGGTCACTGAGCACACATAATGATTACACATTTGTCATTTCATTTTATTCCATGTGACAGCCCCACAAAAAAAAATGAGCTTAGAGTTCCCATTTTACAGATGAGGTAACTGAGACACAGGATAGGAAAGGACTGATCCAAGCCCACAAACAAATTAGGAGCAGAGTAGGAACTAGAAGCTAAGTCTTCTCATTATGAAAAAAATGTTTTATCCTATCCATTAAGACCCTCTTCAGGATTGATGTTTGACTGTTTTGAGCTGATATCTGAGTATTCATTCATTCATCCATTCAACAACTACATTTTGAGCATCTACTGCATACAAAGTACTAGGTCCAAAGATGAAACACTAGGTCTGGAAACTCTCTGTAAAGAGCCAGCTAATAAATATTTTAGGATGTGAGAACCATATGGTCTCTGTTGTAACTGCTCAGCTCTGCAGTCAAAGTGCAAAAGTAGCTATGGATGATAGGTAGATGAATGGACACTGCTGTGTTCTATTGTAACAAAAACTTACAAAATTGGGCATCAGGCATATTTGGTCCTCAAGCTGTAGTTTGCTATAGAATGTCTCGCAGTGAACAACCTGCTTATTGGAAGCCTCCCGGATGAGGCATTGCATAATTCCATGCAACTCTGGGTCCTGAGCCTGCAAAGAAATTGGGGATCCTTGTGCTTGAATTGAATTCCCTACCCCTATAAATAATCCTGAGAGACACACCTGCCTGGTCCTTGTCTTCCATGGGGAGATCTCATCTTTTCCTGGTGGCAGTTTTCTTGCATCAGTCATAGGCAAATTCCTAGAACTAATTAAACCCTGTGTGGCTTGGGTAGGCAAAGTGTCAAATGGGACAAAGTAAGGAAAAGCCTGGGTCTCAGCACGCAGAGTCGTCTGACCTTGCACATGGCTGTCTGCATCTCTGATTATATTGCAAAACTAGTAATTAGAAATATAATAACAATAACAACAGCTACTGCTGATTGCATGTTCATAGGTTAAACACATTATTTAGCTTGATTCTCACCACAATCCAGTTAATACATATTGCTATTTCTGCTTTCCAAATGAGGAAACCTAGATTCAGAGAAGTTAGGCTACAAGGTCACATGCCCAGAAAGTAGTCCAGAAAGTAATCCCAACTCAGGATTAGAGCAAAAGTCTCCATGTCTCTCACCACCCCAGTAGAATGCTTTTGGAAGAAGAAAATGAAAGAATAATCCGACTTCATTGATGCCATGGTTGTTGCCCCCACGGAATCACAGCAGCAAGATGAACCCAGGGGACCACTCCATATGAAAGATGTCCTTGTGGAGACAGCAACCACACAGTATGTTCCTATGAACCATAATCAGATTCCTGAGGCAGAGGAAGGCCTTCAGTGAGTGTGGGCCCACAGTGCCCTCTACTGCCCAGGAGGAAAACCACAGAGACCCTTTGTCCCCTTGAGGTAGATCCTTAGGTGCCAATCATTGAAGATTGGGATGGATGATGTGGGAATTCACTGGGATTCTGTTTTATTCCTCCTTTGTTACATTGCATGGTTAGATATTTACACAGATATTTACAGTGGTGGGAGGGGGTGAAGAGAAGAGAGGTGAGCTGTCATCCAAATCCACAGAGGACATTGAAAGGCAAGAAGGAAAATGCTCCCCTGCTGCTTGATCACCTCCCACCTGAAGAAGTGACAGCTCTTTCTTTTCCTAGGGTGGCGTATGTCAGGCTGAGTAGTGATGGCATTTGGGCCAGGAAGACGTCAAGGAGGCTCCCGATGGTTCCGGGGGGTATTTATAACTCCAAGTCAGGTGGGTTTTTTTTCACACTCTTGAACAATAGAAAAGTTTTCACGGAAATAAGCAAATTAAACACCGACTTAATAGGAAGGGGGGAATTTTTAAAAAATTTTAAAAAAAGGAAAAATTAAATAAATAAAAGATCACCCTTCATGGTACAGTGGTGCTGTGGCCTGGGATTAGAACTGGAAACTTTGTGTGGTAAGTTCTAGTGGGATGTAGGTTGGGCCAAAATATATTTGTCTCCAAGAAAGACATTTTTCAAAAGGCTAAGCCTTCATTTTTTTTTTAAGTAAATAGTCAGGGAAATGCCAGGCCTGATACTTTCTTGAATGGGGCCCTGGATTCGGCACATGGAAATCCTGCAAGGAGAAACCCTGGGTAGCCTGACCGAAGCCATGCTGTAGTAAGGGCCATCTAGTTCCACCGCAGTCCATCCTTTGAGCCTCTGCCCTCCCTGCGTCACGGCCATGTCCCAACCCCCTCTTTCCATTCACTGCCACCAATATATGATGTGCTTCCTTTCTTCAAAGGAGCAGCCATCTTGGAAGACATACAGACCCCAGGGAAGAGTTCTGCTGGTCCAGTAGTCAAATCTCTCAGTCCACAGTGTCGTTTCTCTCCTGCCATATTTTCCTTGGCTCCCTGGGCTCCATCCCTCTAAGCAAACATTCCCTCCTTATTTAGATTCCTTCTAACACTGAGAGTTAATGTAATGGAAAGAAACATTGAAGGTCTGGGCTTGAGTGGCTTTGCTATGAACTTCCTCAGTGCTTAGCATCCCAGACTTTCAATTTTCTCATCTTTATTTAATAATATTCCTCTTACAGTGTCAATGAAGAATCGAATGGGGTAGTATACCCAAAAATGTGTTAATAAATGTAATGGTCACCTATGTATCAAACAGCTTGTATGTGTTCAGCATTGAGAAATGTGGTGCCCAGATGCAGCCTTATAATATAATCAAACAGGTGAACAGGAACATGGGTAGCTCTAATGCCATGTGTAAAGATTGGCTTGTTTGTTCATTTGCTTTGCTTTCTTCTTGTTGGTCACAGAAAATCAACCCATAACCTATTCCAACTCCTATACCCCCTTCCACTAATTCCTCACCCTTCTTCTTTAGAGTTCAGATTTCCAATTTGCCAAATGCAGAAGTGATCAGATCATTTGTTTTCCAAACTGAGACACTTCTGAAAGTGGGAGGAAGTGCCGTTAATAATTATTTCAGAGGAACGAATGTAACGGAGGGCCACTCCCAGCAAACAGAGAATGCAATCGCACACAGATGGAATGAGGGAAGGCAGGCAGTATATCTAAGTTCCATTCAAGTTCTTGCAGTTGATGGTCTTGTAATTGTTATCCCAAGTCTTTCTCCTGTGGCTGCCTTGTGGGTATGACTACTGGTCAGTGGTATGGAGTATGTAGTGAAATGCACTCTGGAAATCCCGGCTGCTGCTCAAAAATCAAATCCTTTGTGAGTCAAACTGCACAATTACTCCTTGTGGTCAAGTCCCCTGTTGGAGCTTAACTGCCTGGCAGGCTGGGAAACTAAACGAAAATACACTTAAACAGCAGAAGGAATATTGATCTCCTGAATTGCCTCTTGATCAATCTCAGATACCTACCTCTTTTCCCAAAGCAGAGTCCTGTGTTTGTATGGCTGGGCAAATTTCCAACATAATATATCGACATTTAATAATATATACTCATTGTAATCTTTGGCAAACTTAAGATCAATAAGAGAAAAGGACTGATGGGTTGATTTTCTGTATCTCTTTCCCTCCACTGTCTTCCCTCTTTACAATCTGATCGCCTTTCCACTTCCTGTCTTGACATTTCTGTAGACTTAGGGTGAGATCTTAAAATTAATTTTTCTGTTTTTCTTCTCTTTTCTCATGCCATCCAATAAAAGTACGCTGAACCACAGAGGCATGTGCAAGGCACAGAGGACTACCTGACAATCTTTTAGACACAAGGAGTTCACACACTTCATAGTAGATGACTTGAAATTGGTAATGGAGTCTCTTATAGGTCCAGGCTGTAAGTTGCATATTTTCTCAGACTTAAAGTCATTTAAAAGACAAAATCCAAGGAGATGTGGCTAGGCTAACTCTGCATCTCCCCAAGCACATCTACATGATCCACATAAGTGTGTGTATCTATCATAGAGAGTTCTAGGCACTTGGGATCTGTGTCGCCCAGAAGGGTATTTTGTTATTGTTGATTTTGTTGTTGTTGTTTTCTGACGTGCTTTTCCATTTTCACCTCCTTCATGGGAAGCACTGAGGGTCTCACTTTACTGACAGATTCTGGAGAGAAGTGTCATCATTCAGGCATCTTGGGGTCTTCTTGTAATGGCTTTTATCTACTTCAGGATATAATCCACATTGGTTGCTCAGTCTTGGATCACAATTTGTGCAAAAGGAATCAGGTCGAGTGTGCGGGGAGGTGACTGTAGGGTGAAAGATGAAAGGTTTTGGGAGAATACATTGGCATGTTGATCATTCTTCCTGCACCTGAAAGAACTTAGAACCTGCTGATGGTTATAACCAGCCTCACCACCCACACAGGCTCCATGGAACACAGGGTTTCCCCTCCTCATTCTGCACATCTGGACTCTGCTGTGCAGCCTCCATTAGGACCTGGAACAACTTTGCTGAACCTGCATCCTGGCTGGCTACTTGTGTGAGCATGAGGAGCCCTGGAAATCCTAGGTCCTGGTTCACGTAGGGCTGCTACTCTAGTCATACTGATGGCAGTGATGAAAATCAGGGCCAAGTTCCATTTCCCCAGATGTGAAGATTGAACATATGAGAAATTATTCTTAGATATATTAAACTCATAGTTTAAAGTACCTTTAGATATCCAGCCAGATATGTACTCCACTGCCATGTATTCAATGCCTAGTGCCAGACAGTGCAGATTTTAAGGAAGTTCTTGTCACTTAAGAACTGATAGATAAATAATTATCATAGAATAAGAAAGTTTTTTTGAGGGTTCTGTTATTTATAATAATAGCTTTTTGAAGCACTACTAGATGCTAGACATGATTCTTTGACTAATTTTCAACTAATAATCTAACTTATAATTTAACATCACCTGTATTAGTCTCTCTTTTTTTTGGCCACTATAGCATAATTCCTTAAACAAGGTACTTATGAAGAAGAAGTGTATTTAGTGCATGAATCTGGAGGTTCAAGGGCATGGTGCTGGCATGGGCTCCGTTCTTGGCCTCATCACATCATGGCAGATGGGAAATGAGGTAGCAAGTGAGTGCTTACCTCTCAAACCAGGAACAGAGAGAGCTGGGTGGGGCCAGTCCCTGCTTTTATAACAAGCCTCTCACAAGAACTTCCAAAGAGTCCCTCAAGAACCACCTCCTGAGGGCACATCCACAATGGCTTAAGGACCTCCTTCTGGGCCCTGCCTCTCCATAGCATCACCCTGCAGTGACAATGGACTCCTGGGAAACACTCAGACCACATCAACACCAACACAGAGCCATACATTAGACTCTAAGTTAAATTTTTATAAGAGGAGACTTCTCCATAATGATCTAGCTAGTAAGTGGGAGAACAATTTGAATTCTTGATTCCATGTCTTTTAGATTTCAAAGCCCACACTCTTAAATGTAAATAAAGAGTTGAGCAGACAATGCAAAATAAAAGGACAAAACTAGGAAAGACTTGGGAATGAAATTACATTGCATGTTCAAGAGTGGACATTTCCTTTGTGGTCAAAATTTAGACCCCTCTGAGGGGTTTTATATGAGATCAAATAAGTATGGATTTTGATCTTTGAGACTCTTGAGTGATATGCTAAGGAGTCTAGTTTTTATTCTCTAAACCGTGGATACTTCTGTTGTGCTTTATGTTACTATAAAAAATTACTGGAGACTGGGTCATTTATGAAGAATTGTTTTGGAAGCTGGGAAGTTCAAGTTCAGAACCTATATCTGAGATAGACCCTTTTACTCCATCATCCCATGGTGGAAAGAGCCAAGGTTAAAGAACGTGAGAGAGACAGAGACAGAGATGAGAGAGAAACGAAAGGGACCAAAGGCTGAACTCTTTCTTCTATCAGAAAGCACTCTTGCAATACCTCACTCACTCCTGCATTAATCACCTCTTGAAGGTCCCACCTCTATCAACATGGTTGCATTAGGGACTATGATTTTAATATATGAACCTGAGGGGAAACACTAAAATCATAGCAGATCCCTATGGCACAGATTCAGGACAGGATGTGATGTGAACGAACATTAACAACAACAACAACAACAACCAAAAAAAAAACCATGAATCTCATGGAAGTATCTCTGAATAGGAATCTCTGAATGAGGATCAGCTTCCTGGATCTGCCCACACATCTTTTTGAAGTCTATGGTGAAAGTTAGGACTTTCCTTTCCAAATTGATATAAATGGTCCATCTGGAATTGAACTTTATTTTAATAGCTTTGGTTTCAGGTATGAAAAAACAGGTACCTTTTTTTATTTTTCTAGAATGCCAGTTCTTCTCTATTGAATAGTACATAGCATTGATAAAGGAGTTTGTATAGACATTTTAGGTTAAAACTCAATAAGAATTTACTCTATCTTTCTCTTTGGGTGTATCTAAATTCAGAAGGGCTTTCAAAACCAGAAAGGGTGGGGGATGAGAGATGAGGAGCTCAGTATCTGGTCACTAGCCACTGTTGTCTGTTTAGCCCTGCATTGTCCCCAGCCATGAACTACATATACTGTTCTCAATCTGATTGGCTCCCAGTAGTCCTCTTCTATCCATTTGCTTCCCTTTCAGGGGAGTTGTCAAATGTTTTCCCACACCATTATGGGGCCATGGGGCCATACAGGAGCTAGGGGGTCAGTATGGGTCTTCCCAGAGCTTTCTGGCTTTCCTGGCTCAGGAAGCAACACGAATTCTTTCTCTCATGGACTCCTCTCAGGATTCAATCCAAAGGGATGAGATACAATGTGGAGCCCTCCAGATCTAGTTCTGGAACTTTCTCTGCTCCTGCCATTCTTCTTTCCTCCTGAACTCAGATCTTTACCTAGATTTCTGTGGTCCTGGATTGCTTGTAGGAAAACAGTTCTGTTTTGAAAGCGTATTTTCCCAGGTCTATCTTGTCCTAGTGTGTGACCTGGATCAAGCCTTTGACCCAAGCTATGCATTTGATGAATGATGTCATTTGGTGAATGATGTCCACCTCTCTGAGGAAAGGAGAGCCACACAGTGGATAACCAGTACAGGTGAAATCACGTGGGGCAGCATTTTACACATGGTCTCCCATCATTAGGAATTTGGTATGAATTTTAGCACCCTGTCAGAAACCAACCGGAGTTGACATCCTATCCACAGAAAAATTTGGTCTCAGTAGCCAGGGCTTTTTTTTTTTTTCCCTAAGATGGCAAATTCCACTTTCTTATTTTCTTTGATTTCCCAACAAGAGTCTCATCTATGATCAAAGTCTTTTTTTTTTTCAATAGCAACCGGCATATCCTTGAAGGTATAATTAGCTGCCATAGTAACTATAAATTATAATCTTTCTTTGACTTTCCAGACAACCTTAATAAGATGCCATCACTTTCCCCCTACAATTAATACTCCCTGAAGAAATATCTAAGTGTCATGATCTATTGCTAAATTTGGAGCACACAGGCAAAAATTTGGTTATTCCCAATAGCAGTTACAAAGATAGTAAATTCACCAAATTCAGCAATATAGGTGGTCACACAACCTGGATCAGCCAAAGAAATTGACTAGGAGCCTGTGAAATTGAAAGCTAAGAGTCTTATTTACACTCTGCTAAAAAGAGGTGGTAAACAGAAGGAAGTTTTTATATTTTTTATCATTATTGCTTTGCATTGTGAGTCTAGATTGATTTGATGTCACCTTCAGAGCTGTTGCTGCCAATTTACGGTGGAATATTATAAAGATGAATTATAATTTCAAGGGAGTTGGGGCATAAACTCATATCTCCTGAGTATCTGGAAGTGTTTTCTAGTCCCTGTCATAACACTCTACAATGTTCTTTTCATTTGATCATAAAAATATCCTTGGAAGCAGACCCTACTGTTCCCATTTTACAGAATAAACAACAACCACAAAAAGTCATAAGGCTAGCAGGATTGGTGGCAGAAGGAGAGGGAAGCTGGCCCAAGGAGATTATGGGAAGTTAGAAGGATCTGCCCTGGAAATAGTCCAGAGTAAGTCTGGATGCTGGTAGGAATGACCCAGTGAAGAGGGAAAGATGGAAAGGTAGGAGAAAGAGGATGATCAAGGCACATAGCAAAGGAAGAGAGGCACCGGGAAGCAGAGAGGGATTAGCCTTAGACAGGAGAAAGAATACTTCAGAGGTGATGTCAGTGGCTGCGATGATGTCAGAAGGTGAAGAATGACTGTTAAAACTTGAGAAGGTAGGCTGACAGCATGGGAAATAATGGTTAAACCAGACAGCCTTACAGCCCTGTCCAGGAGGTATGGTCTTCTTGGCAATGGCTGGCCTTGGCACGATATTAGAAAGGGAAGTGAAGGAAGAAGATTGTGGGTGTGGTGGCAGAGATCTTCAGTCACGCCTGAGAAACAGAAACACCAGGATTTCTGTTGCTCCCATTGCTTTGTTTGGATTCCAGTACAGTACTTACCACTCTCTATAATTATCCTTTAGTTAATGAATTGCTTCTTGTTTATCGTCTCCTTCACCTAACAGACTGTACATTCAATGAGTGTAGAGCCATTACTTGTTTAATTCAAATCTTCATCTCCAGGATGTAGATGGTGCTGAAAATTCATGGTGCTCAATTAACATGTAAGTGTTAAAATAAGCAAGAACAATGTATGCTACCGGATAAAGAGGAAGAACACAAACCAGAAGCTTCTTTTTACTATATATGACATGTGACCAGATCAGTAATAGCAACAGGGAGAATATATCTGCATGGGGTAAACCTTAAATAAACAGGGTTTTGCAAGAAATAATAGAAGCAAGGAGGATAATCAACTTTTCCTCCTTATCCTGGAATATATAAAAGCAGAAAAAATAAAGTCTTTGCTTAAGAAGACTCTGACAGCTGCTGCTGCTTTGGTAGCTAACAACCATTCCTTCATATCTTCCTATTCTTAGGAATTGAAGCCATGTACCCAGCTCCAGGGAATGAGTACTATTTGGTCTAAGATAACAAAGTTGTCATCATTCCCCCACCAAAATCACTTTTTTTCTTCCATTATTTTTTCAGTGTTGGTCCTTGGTCTGGTCATGTTTGTTTGTTTGTTTGTTTTTTTGTGGCCTTTAATATTTTAATTTTAAAATATTTAATTGACAAATAATGATCAAATATATTCCAGGTGTAGAACATGATGCTTTGATATACCTATATGTTGTGTGGGGGCTAGCAGTCACACTAATTAATACATCCCTCATCACTCTTACTAAATGTAATTGGATTCCCAGAACTTGTCTGTCTTATAACTGAAAGTCTGTGTCTTTGTCCGACATTTCCTCAGTTTCCATTAACACCAATCCACCGCCATGACAGCCACTGTCCTACTCTCTGCTTGTATAAGTTTGACTTTTTAGATTTCATATAGAAATTCTACAGTATTTGTCTTTATGTGTCTGGCTTATTTACACACATCCTCTGGGTCTATCTATGCTATTGCATATGGCAGAATTTCCTCTTTCATGGCTAAATAACATTATTTTATGTGCATGCTACAAATTCTATGTATATGTGTGTGTATTATACGGGATATATATAAACAATTACATATATATATATATCACGAATTCTTAATCCATTCATCCATCTATAGTCACTTAAGTTGTTTCTATTTCAGGGTCACTGTGAATAACATTTAAGTGAACATGGGGACACAGATATCTCTTAGAGTTACTGATTTTATTTCCTTTGGATAAATATCATGAGTAGCATTGTTAGATCACATGGTAGTTCTATTTTTAGATTTTTAAGGAAAATGCACATTTTTCCCATAACATTTATACAATGAATATTCACACTAACACTGTTCAGAGGCTTCCTTTTCTCCATGCCCCTGTCAACATCTATTTTTTTTTTTTGTCTTTTCATAATGACTGTCCTAACAGGTGTGAAATGACATTTATTGTGGTTTTGATTTGCATTGTTCTGATCATCCATGATACTGAACATCTTTTCATATACTATTGGCCATTTGTATGTCCTCTTTAAAAAAAAATGTTTAGTCAGGTCTTTTGCCCATATTTTTGATAGTGTTGTTCTTACAATGGAGTTATATGGGTTCCTTGTGTGTTTTGGAAATAACCTTTTTATTTGATAAATGGTTGTGAATATTGTAATACATTCTCTAGGCTGCCTTTTCATTTCATTTACTGGTCCTAACAATCTCTTGGAGAAAACTGCCAATCAGTTTTAGAGCTGTCACCCTGAATGTGTCATTGGATGAAGTCTTTTAGACCAGTGTTCCTCAGGAGACTCTTGGTAATGTGGTCCCACTGAATAGTGGCTGCTTCCCACGACATCGTGGGGTAGTACTAGTGAGTGGCAAGTCTCACGGTGCTAAAATAGAAGAGGAGCAAGTGAAAATTTCTGCTTCCACTCCTAGTCACACCAATCTTTCTTCTCATTGGAAACTAGAGAGCTATTATTGATCTCAGTTTTTCCTGCAATATCTGCTCCATCTTCCGTTAGTTTGTTTTACTTAGAAAAAAAAAACTTTCTGAGAATTTTACTCTTTTCTTGGTACAGCTAGTGAGTTATTTTTCACCAGAAAGTTTCTCTGTGCTTGATAATTTAAAGCAGTTCATGTCAGAATGACATTAATTATGTCAGGATCCAGTGAAACCCCTTAAGAAAGATTCTTTCTTTCTTTCTTTCTTTCTTTCTTTCTTTCTTTCTTTCTTTCTTTCTTTCTTTCTTTCTTTCTTCTGTCTTTCTTTTTTAGAATGAAATGCAAGGAAGCTTCTCTTTGTACAGTGAACATGAGAGCCCAGTGAATTGAGGAATTCAATAAATGCAGGCATTTCAGGGGGATTAAGGACAAGTCAAATTTTCAAAAGGATAAAGTATATGGTTTCCAAAACACCCATTTCTGGGTATAAGCTAAAGACCAATGTCTTTTGCTTGTAACTTGTTTTAGCAAAATGCCAGCATTTAATTATTAGTTTGGTGAATGACCACACCACCAGACCATCTAGTGTAACATGACAGGCCCTGAAGGGAGTAGTCAGTAATTTGAAACAGTAACCATATGTTTTGTCTGAAAAATTAATACCTGTAACATGACTGAAGTGGCGTGGTTCCACCAATCCAAATGTAGGAAAAACTCCACGATATTAATAAAGGCAGCTACTGTTCTGGCATATGGCAAACATGATAGCTGCTATTTATTAAGTATTTACCATATACCATTGCCCTAGTTGCTTATCTCATTTCTTCTTTTTGACCACAATATAATCTAGATAATTACAAAAGGAAGCTAACATTTATTGAACACACACATTATATTCCACAAAGTTTATAGGTACTATCTAATTTACTCAGTCCTCCATGTGGTAATATTATTATCCTAGTGCTAATGATTGAAAAGCTAAGGTTTAAGCTTGAGTAACATTGGCAGTAAATGATAGAGGCAAGGTCTGAACTGAGACTTTCCTAACTCTGATGCTCATATGTTTAATAGCTATACTACATCAAAGGTTCATAAAACCTGAAATTGAGAAAGTGGAAGATTATGAATTGGATATGGCCAAAGTCTTAATTGCACACATTTGGGGGAAAAAAACCCATTAATTTAAAAACTATCTCATTTAATATTAACATTTAATAACAAACAGTGCATCCAGGTGGGCTGATCAGTGGAGATCCTTGATGACGGTTGAAAGATTAGCAAAATGGATTTGTAATCGTACAGCTTTAAAGTGTTTGCAAAGAACTTGCTAGAATCAAAATAATAGCTACTGTTTATGACAGACCTCATATCACAAATACCAACTACGTTCCTGATCAATGAACATCAGGTGGCCTACTTAACAAGTCACCGCCTCGCTTCACGTTTCAGCATCTTAGTCAAGCTGTCCACTCTCCTCTTGTGGTCTCACGCTGCAAGTGGAGGGCACCCTCGCTCCAGCCTTAAGATTGCATAGGGATGCAACTGTCAGCTGTGATGATGCGACCACCCTTGCCAGCCATGGGCCTGGGCATGTGAGTCACATGGCACAGTGCTAGATCAGAAGACATGAAGAGCAGCTGTCTGGGGCCTTCTGGAAAAAGATCTTCTTGTTGTTGACTTAGATACACATAGAAAGAACATGCCCTCTTGCTCCATTGGTTAGTGTCACATCTGTGGTGACACCTGAGACTGCTTCAGCTCTCCTGTAACAATGAGGGGAGTGGGACAAGCACCACAGATGACAAAGGGAACATAGAGGAAGAAGCATGGTGCTGCTGAGCTGAGACCAACCCGATTTGCTTTTACTTAGGCCTGCTGCTTAGGGAGATTGTTCTAGTCTGCTTTTTTTTTAGTCAATGTGAACAGAAGATCCAACAAGAACACTTAGAAGAGGAAATATTTATTTGGCTCACAGTTTCAAAGATCTCAGTCCATGGTTGGCCAGCTCCATAGCTCTGGGCCATGATGAGGCAGAACATCATGGCCAATAGGCATGGCAGAGGGAAGCAGCTCAGGATGTGGCAACAGGAAACAGAGAGAGCTTTTTTTACCTGGGACACACTATAACCCCCAAAGGCACCTAGCCCAGTGACCTATCCTCTCTGGTCACACCCTACCTGCCCATCCTTACTGCCCCATTAATCCATATCAGTGGATTAATTCACAGATTAGGGTACATCTCTCATAACATAATTATTTCATCTCTGAAAATTCCTGCCTCATCTCTCACATGAGCGTCTGAGGGATATATCACGTCTAAACCATAATAGAGAGAATACATTTGGTATCAATTCAAAGAAATCAGGTTTTTATTTTAACTTATAGCTCAATGCTTCCTAATAGATTTATCCTCCCTCGTATGCTGAAAAGAAAAATGGAGCCAAAGAAAACAGCAATTGACCAACTTTAGGTCCAAAAAGTGATGAAGCAGGGTTGATATGTCAATCAATCCTGCTGAGGGATCCCAGAGCCTGTCCTCTACTGTAGCACACCAGCTCTCACTCTTCCTTCCACGGGCTCGGTCTGTGTGGTAAATCCCTTTTCCCCTGAGAGAATTGAGGGTAATTGAAATGAATGTTTTCCTGCATGCTGAATTTCTCCCTCTGCATGTGCAAGTGGGCCAAAAGTGATGAGTAAGGAGTCTTCCCAGGATTCCCACAACACTTGGCCTGCACACATACACAGAAAGCTTTCAGTTCCCTTCTGCACTGCAGAGACGCAAATGCCTTCGCAACTTGCCTTGCTCAAGACTCCTCATCAGGAAGTCAAATGAACTGCAAGAAAACAAATAACCAGGTTAAAAAAAAATAGGCAGAGACTCGATCAGATGTCTTTCAAAAGAAGACATACAAACAGCCAATGGGTGTATGAGAAAATCACCAAGGAAGTGCAAGGTAGAACCACAATGAGGTCGCCTGACCCCTGTTGTAAGGACCATCATCAAAAAGAGGAAAGTTGAGTGTTGGCAAGTATGTGGAGGAAAGAGAAAGCTTGTGCCCCGTTGGTGTGAATGTATATTAGTGCAGCCATTGTGGAACAGAGTAGAGAGCTTCCTCAGAAAATTAAAGTTGAACCACAATATGATCCACCAATCTCCCTACTGGATATTTAGCCAAAAGCAATAAAAATAGTATGTCAGTGAGATATCTGTTTATTGAGGCATTACTTACAAGAGGCAAGAAATGTAATCAACCTAAGTGTCCATCAGTAGATGATTCAGTAAAGAAAACTATAATATCTATTGATTGATAGATAATCACAATGGGATACTATTCATCCTTAAGAAAGAAGGAAATCCTGTCATTTTCAACAACACAGATGAGTTTGTAAGACATCATTTTAAATTAAATAAGCCAAGCACAGAAAGAGACATGATGCAGGATCTAACTTATGTGTGGAATCTAAGAAAGTCGAACCCCCAGAAGCAGAGTCTAGAATGGTGATTCCAGGGACAGGGGGCGGGGCAGGTTGAAGGGAAGTTGAGGATACATAAAGGATACAACATCTTAATTCGACTAGAGGAATGAATTTAAGAGATCAGCCTGGTTACTGTAGTTAATAGCAATATATCATACACTTAAAAATTGCTGAGAGTACATTTTGAGTGTTTGAATCACATGCATTCACACACCCACACACACACACACACACACATGCTACAGGGAGTAATGCAGTTGTTAATTAGCGATATATAAAAATATGTGTGTGTATTTTAAAACACCATGTCATACACCATCAATATATACATTTTGTCAATTAAAATAATAAAATTTTAAAAATCAAAATGAAAAATACTTCTTATCTCCTTATCAATGCCTGAAAACCCAAAGATTCTGACCTCTACTTTCTTTTCTAGCAACATCTTTTGTCACTCAGACAGCCTCATGATAGAGGATCCAGTAAAAGTTTTGGTAGTTTTCTTTGTTTTGTTTCTTGTTTTTGGCCTTTTCTCCAAATACATTTTCCCTCCAGCCTCAGGGACTTTGCACATTCTGTCCCCTCTGCCATGACCATTCTTTCTGTGGTTCCTTTCCTGGTACACTTCCTTCTTATCCTTCAGATCAGAACTTAACATCACTTCCTGTCCTATCGTAAGTCTCCTGATTCTCCATTAGAGGGCTTGCCACCTTGAATTTTCTTATTTATGTAAATATTGACTTGAGTGACGCCCGTCTTCTCCACTTAATTGCAAGCTCTAGAACGACAAAGGCTTTGCTGACCATACTTGCCACTATTTCTCTGGCTCCTAACCTGGATAATTTAATTGAGGGTAGACTTAATATCTGCTGGATAAGTGAAAGGGTGATGAAGAAAATCCTCTACTGCCTATTTGATTATTAGAAAATTACTGATCATGGGTTTGCTCAAACAGGAAGCAGAGAAGAGTCCACATATTTCTTCATGTGCTGAATCCCTCCTGTTCTTATAATATTCCCTGCATGACCCTATTTCAAACCACCATCATCTTCCCTTTGAATGGCAGCACCTGCCTAACTGCACCTTGCTTTTACTTGCCCTATACACTAAACCCTCTGAACACGCATCTGTCCATTCTCCACCTGGCAGCTACCAGGGTATTTTTGAAGGGTGACCACATCATGTTACTTTCTGACCCTTCAATTTTCTTTCTCAAGCAGAACATCAAGATTTGATGTTCATCAAGGCCCCACATAACTTAGCTGTGCCTGCTTCTCCTGCCTCATCTCCTACTCTCCTCTCCCTGGATCACCACACGTCAGCCATTCTGTCCTCTTTCTGTCCCCCAAACACAACCATTAGTCCCTTTACTTCTGGTGTTTCCTCTGCCCCTGATTTTTGCATGACAGTGGAGGCCATCACCCCGATGCTGTGACTACAAAAGCATCTCTCACTCTTTAACATCGCTGCCTCATTGTTCTATATTATTTCCTTTGTATATCCTCATTTTCTGAAACTATATCTTGATTAGTTGGTTTAAGTTTTGTCTTTCTTCCACCACAAGAATATGGGCCCCTAAAAGGCATTGATCCCATCAGTCTTGCTATCTATTTACATCACTTAGAACCTTGCATACCACATAGGAGGAACTAAATGAGAGTTTGCTAAAGCAATAGAGGAATAAGTTCACTCAGAGAGGCGAGTCAGAGCACCACGCAGTTCAGCTTTGATAAATGTTGTGCCATTGAAGCAAACACATCTTGTGAGGCATAGAACCTGAAAACATGATTATGACCCACTTCACCCACAAAGAGTCAAAATAGTGTATAAGGACAGAGTAGATGTGTATAGGAAATACAGATGGGGTTCAAGGAATGTAAGGCCCATGATCCATTGCAAGAATCAGGAGAGACTTCCTGACAGAAGTCTTGGGAGACAAATAGGGGTTTTCCAAAGGAGCTTTGGGCTGATCTTAGAATTTCAAACAATGATAAAGAGTATCCAAACACATGCATTCATACAGATACACATGGTTGGAGAAACATGGGTTTTCTGAGGCAGGGTTGTGGGGTAAATGAGTGAGGGGATGTGCAAGGCTGAGGTGGACAGCAGACAAGCAAGGCCCTCAGCATTCCTTTCCCCTTGGACAAACAGTATCTCTTCCTTCTGGGGTCACTCTCCACCCCACATGGCCCTTGAGTAGCCTCTTCCAATCACTGTGCCAGGTACCCAGGTGATCTAGCTATCGTGAAAAGTTTGGGATGTCTCTCTGGCCATCTTATTTCCTCAAACCTTCACATTCAATGACTTGCCAAGCTCCCTAATATTTTATAGTCAGATATCAGAAGTAGCTTTCTTTTTTTCTTGACTGGGCTCTTCAAGCTGTAAAACTAGAAAACTCAGAGGCCATGTCCTTTCTGCCCTCTTCCTCCACCACAAAGGAGGAGGGAAATGAACGTGTGTGTGTGTGTGTGTGTGTGTGTGTGAGAGAGAGAGAGAGAGAGAGAGAGAGAGACAGAGACAGAGACAGAGAGAGACAGGGGGGAGAGAGAGAGAGAGAAAGGTAGAAAATAAGACATGAGTAAAACAATAGATACAGTGACAACATTTGAATTTCTGAGGTTTTTGGACTCAGATCCATCTCTTATATATTATGAACCTGTACATTTTTGTTGTTATTTTTGCTAGTTCAGAGTGGATTTCTGGCCATTGTAGCCAAAAGAGTACTTGAAAGCACACTTTAGTAAAGACTATAGGAAGAAAAAAGAGTTGGTGAAAAAATATATATATACACATATATAAATATACAGTCAGACATCTGGTCCTGGCATCTAGGAGAGAGGAATGGCCTGGGAATCCAGATTGAGTTTGTCAGGATAAAGTGGATTGTTGCAGCAATGGAGCTGGATGAAATAGCTCATGGAAAGAATGGAAAATAACAGAAAAGACCCTGGAGAAATCTCTAGAAGGAACATGGGTAGATGAAGAGGAGACCTTGAAGGGTATTAGGACAATGTCTGGCATGGAGAATCAAGACAGGGTGAAATTCCAGAAACCATATGAATGATTTCAAGAAGGCTGATGTTGCTGACAATTCTAAATGACACAGAAGCAAAGTACGTGAGGTGTGAATTCCCTAGGTAGGCTAGGTGGTGCTGCAGTAACAGGTGAATCTCAGGACCTTACTGGATGAAGGCAACCAAGGTTTGTTTATTGCTTGTATTCTGTGACCTTTGTGGGTAGATGCTCTGTGAATTTCCTCAAGCACCTCTAACCTCATCTGTAGAGGTGGTGTGTGGAACCTGCAGCATCTCTAACCACGGGTGTAGAAGAGAGAGGAACTAGTGTCCACATTTGAGCTTTCATGGCCTTTGTCCAAACAGACCCCCAGAGCTTGGCACACATTTCAATCACCAGAACTGCCTACTCACAAGGAAACTGAGCAAGGTAGAGGATACAATGTAATTTTTGCTGTCATGAGCATTATTGAATTCTCCACAGGGACAAAGATGTAACTTTTGGATTTGTCTCCAGCAGATCATTGGTGGTTTTAACAAGAGGACTTCCACTGGGGCAATGAAGCTGGAAACTAGCTTGAGATTAAAAGGAGGGGAAGTCAACGAGTTTAGGTGTTTGTATCAACTTCCGTAGACTTTACCATATTTTATCTTAGCACAACCCTGCAGGGAAGTATCAATGTTGTAATTTTGAAAAAGAAAAAAAAGCAAAAGGAAACCAAGGCTCAGTAAGTGTTACTGATCGATTCATCTGTCAGCTATTGAGTCTTTGCTCATAATATGAACTGAATATTCAGCAAAACAAATTTATATTCCTGTCCTCATTTAAGGACACATAAATGAATTTATGGTCACATGATTTTACAACTAAACATGAAATCATGGCTCTGAAGCATGCTCAAGGGGGAAGCCCAAGATGCTGCATGTGAGACTCTATAACCAATCTGGTACATGGAAGGATGGATACTTCACCATATAGGTGATAAGTCAGAGCTTGGCAGGGAGAGTTGCAAGGTGGAAGGCAGAGACTGAAAGTCCTATGACTTCTCTTCACAGGGAAGAGTAGGTGCACATCCTTATGTCAGGTAACCAGAGTTTGAGGCACTGGAAGGTCAAGGTAACCAGATCATAAAGAACCAGGGGGTAAGGAGCATGGTGTAAGGTGTAGCTTAAGGGGTGACACTAGGCAGGGCTACCCCCGATTCCTATGGGCCAAAGATGATAAAACCATCTTACACCTCAGCAGGCGTTTGACTTCTTCTGAGACTTCTTCTGGCTGGACTCTTTCTCCAGGAGAAGATTGTTGCAAACAATCAGCCCAAAGGTACAATGAGATGCTAAGACTCCAACCCTACTCAAGCCAGCTCACCCTTCACTAAACTCCCTCTGGCTCCTCAGATAACACCAAGCTGCCAAGTTCAGCTGGAGATGCGGCAGGCTGTTGTTAGCTCTGATCAGAATACCTAGGACTGGTGTTCTTGTCACAGAAAATCACACATCTGACTTACAAATGGATAACCCATTTGTTATGGGCCACCCCTACACTCTCTGGAGGGAAAAAGCTCACAGGGGTTTTATTTGGTAAATAATTTTAGCATGTTTCAAAGATTTTTAATTTTTGTTCTTCAACTATCCCAGAACATGAAGAGCAGAGTCAAACTGATTGCCAAGGGCTGCATCTGGGGAGTTTGCTTTATTCCCCTTCAGCTCTGAAGAGACGCAGGTAGCTGGACTGAGGATCTTGCCATTGGCTAGAGTTTAGTCTTTCATGAGTTAAAATTAATCTGATAAATATTAGAAATACTAGGGAAGAAGAGGCGGCTTTTGTTATTGAGATAGTTTTGTTTATGTAAATTTTCAAGTAAATGTCATCTCTGTCTTTTCCTCCTCTTCTTATTTACATAAAGGAAGATAGAGAAGAAGGATCACCCTGTCCTTTGAGAGCAGTGTTGACAGAAGAGGTAACCCCTAAACCACATCTTCCCTGGCAAGTGAAGCATTCTATTTATAAAACTCTATTGGAAGTCGGGTGTGGTGGCGCACACCTGTAATCTCAGCACTTTGAGAGGCTGAGACAGAAGCATCTTGAGTTCAAAGCCAACCTCAGCAAAGGCAAGGCGCTAATAAGCAACTCAGTGAGACCCTGTCTCTACATAAAACACAAATTAGGGCTGGGGATGTGGCTCAGTGGTCAAGTACCTATGAGTTCAATCCCTGGTACCAAAAACAACAACAACAACAAAAAACTCTACTGGGCCAAGAATGTGGCTTGAAGTCTACCTTCTTTCTCCCCTGAATGTTCCTTTTTGAAAGTTGCTAGATACCAAAGAGCTGTTCTTTAGGGCACTGGTGAAATTTCAGTACTCCTCCTCTGCCACCTCTAAAACCTTTTGCTAGTTTTCTGCTCCAGCTTCTCATCATATTCATGAATCCAAACATTATTCCAATAAGAATTCTGCAGAATCCATTTTTCTTTGTTGTGAAAACTTCTGAAAAACAGTTTTGGCTCATACACAAACACATAGCCCATGAGAGGGTTCCAGTGAGGTAACTCTTGAACTTTTTTTTTTACTCAAGAATTAAGCTTTGTGGGCCTGTGATGTGACTGGGTCCCCCATAGCACACTTCCTCAGAGTGGAGACTGCACACTGAGATGCTAGCATTCTGATTCTTGTTCTGATAGAAAAGGACAGGGGAAAGTTTTATACAGGTTCCACACATGGTCTTGGTGGTACTTGAGATCATTCTGTTCAAGAGACAAGTACTGCTGTAATCCCAGTGGCTTGGGAGACTGAGGCAGGAGGATGGCAAGTTCAAAGCCAGCCTCAGCAACTTAATAAGGCCCTCAGCAGCTTATTGAGACTCTCTCTCTCAAAAAAGGTGGGGAGCCAGCGGTGTAGCTCAGTGGTTAAGCACCCCTGGGTACCCTAGTACCAAAAAAAAAAAAGAAAGAAAGAAAGAAAGGAAGGTACTATATCTGTCACAGCTCTAAGGACTTTGCTATTGGGGGAGTCTGTGCTTCCAGATGCTTTGCCCCCCAACATCATTAGCCTTCATCAACTTTTATTTTCAGCCAATATTAATTGATCACCCAGTGCTAAGCATGCAAATTCTAGAATTTGAATGAATGAATGAATAAGACTTGGGTCCCAGTCCTCAAGTTGCTCACAGCCAGTCTGAGTGCATGGACAGGTGACCCATGCCCAGAAAGTCTGCATTTCCTTTCTCCATCTCACCCCACCCTCTCTAAGAGCCATCAGGAACATGTAGATATGTTATAGACTTTGGGAGTCCCTGAACCTACATTAGCCTCCTGCTTGACAAGCAATGAACCCACCAAGATCATAAAAAGGAGAGTCACCAGCATGAAGCCAAAAAACACAGTAGGTACAGGGACAGTGACTCCAAGTCACTAGATGTCCCCATGGTCTGCTGTTTTCTCTCAAGCTGGACAGCCAGGCCAAGGGGACTAGAAGCCACTTTGAAGGCTCCAGACTCCCCAGCTGTCTCCTGGAGTGATCAGGGAAAGCGAAGGGACCGACAGCATAAGGCTTCTATCACCACATTATTTATAGTCCTCTTGGCTTCTGATGGTCCTTGTTTTATCCTCCATGGCCTTGGCAATGGTTTGGTAAATGGAGGGTGATGAGAGGACACAGGGAGAGTGACACCCTGGGGAGCAAACTGTCTGTCTCCTGTTGTGCTCCTCGGGAGATGACTTTCAGAGCTACAGCTGCACTTTCCCTGGGGTGCAGGGGAGCCCTTCACAGAAGGCTGACAGGAGGACCCTCTTGGTTGCCTTATTGCACTTCTCAAGGGGGGAGAAGGAGCAAGCCTTCTTTAATAGCCCACTGCCCCCATTTTTCTCCCTGTGACTTTGGCATGAGTTATCTGTGGACCCTCCTGGATGTTCTGCTTTCTTTTGTTGGTGATCCTCATACCCAGCTGCAACTAAACCAAAGAATAAACCTAAAGAATAGATCTAAGGTCCTGTGAGTGCAAAGCTTTCGGCCAGAGACCACAGGAGTCAGAACACAAGGGCGCAACCATGGGTGTCTGGGTGGGGCAGTGGGCACTGTAGTGGCACAGAGGCTGACTCTTACTCTCACTGTGCCCCCAACACGCAGCACGTGCTCCACACGAGACAGCCTCCTCCCCCTTACTTTATTTGCTACCCCACCTTGAGCTCTAGCATTTCAGCCTCCTTAGCATGAGTCCTCCCTCGGTCTCAGCAGCTTCTGTCCCCACCTGTCACTTCACCTCCTGCTGCGACCAGTACAGCAAATCTAGCAGGTTCTGGCGAGGGGTGAAGGGGGATAAGAAAAGTAAAGACTCACAGACTCAGGCTGTGAAGATATCAGCTGGGGTCAGGTGGAGCGCTGCAAGTCTAAAGAATTACCCCAGCAGTCTTTATATATGTCTCATTATCAGATTAAAGACTATGCAAGCATTATTCTTTGTATTCATGAAAGTTACAGAGTTAGCAACATTATGCAGCTTATTCCGCAGTTACATTCTACAGTTGTAATGTGCAATGTTAGGAGCTTTGTGTAGCTCTCAAGGAAGTCCATTGTTTAAAGTTACTGTTATGCGGCAGGTTCAGGAGCAGCGGAGCTTGGGGAAACATTGTAATTGTCTAGCAGGAGAATTCCTCTATTCCCAGGATCTGCATGCCTGAGATCAAGGTCGAGGCTGATAAGACTCTAGCACAGAGCCTCCTCATGGAGGGCATTACCACAGCAGCTAGGCATTTTGCGCCTTGGCACAGAAACTTTCCCATGCACCAAGCATGCAACAGCCATGAGGTCATCAGAGACCCCAATTTCAGATATTGCTCTTCCATTCTATGTCACTGCTCTCTACAACCTCCTTCTTCAGCTTCATCTAGCCCCCTGAAACTTGACCCTGGGATTCTTTCTAAGCCAGATCCATGTTTAGCCTTAAGATGGCCTTTGTTTCCATGTAGTGTCAGAACTCCCAACCCCTGAGATCTACCTAGGACTGACCCAGATCTCAGCCATGGGATGGAGCTGTGAGACCTAATGTCTGCCTCCAGGAGCACCATGGTGGTCAGGTAGGAGAATCACTGCTAGCCGGTTTGAGAGTAATGCTGTAAGGACCACACTCCAGGGGGCAGTCACACCAGTGTTTTCCCAAAGTGGGGTTCTCAAGCAACCTGGATTCAGTCAGCAGAGGTACTATTCCTGGACCTTATCTTCAAGTGAAAATATCAGTTTTCACATTTTTCATAATGTGAATTTTAATAAATCTTGTGACATTAAAATTTAAAGACCATGTGTTATGAAACTAATAGCTATCAATAGCATTGTTACTAAAAAATCAAGCATATCCTCTTAGCAAGTAGCAGCTGCATGGGGAGGACTTCTTTTATCAACTAAGAAGAAATACTGAGACTGGGAAAATGGTTTTCTTCTTTTGGGCTTCAGTGTTCTCACCTCTGTTAGGAGAATATGTGTCTAATGGGTCTCATGGGTCTTTTCCAGTCGATTTCCTCTGAACCCAGGATTCTGTTACTGTTCTGAACCTGTGAAAGGCTCTTGCTGCAGCCCCAAGGTCAGGAAGGTAGAGAGATGATAAAGGGGGGTGATGACACCATTCATTACCCTGGAGACTGCAGGGAGGAGAGTGAAAACAGGAAAAACAGTTTTGTACTGTAGGTAGCATTGTATAAATACTGGTTAAAAGACCCTTTTTGCACCTCAAGTTTACCTTTTGAAGAAAGGATCAAAGGAAGGTTGTTGCGTGGAAATGTTTACAACGCACACCAAACAACACCCAGGACATCCTAGGTGTTCAATGAACAATGAGTATCATTATCCTTGTACATCAAGGATTGAAAGCTTAATAAAATCATATCACAAGATCCTGGTACAAGATTCATCATGAAACAGATGCTCAGAACATGGTAATTTTATTGTCCTTTGTTCTAGAAACACAGTGCATTGAGTGACTTAGTTAATCCATTCATTCAACAGGTATCTATTGAGCCCCTAGACAGTGGAAAGTACAAAGGCTGTCGAGGTGACCATAGTCACAGTCAGTATTATGGTCTTCAGAGAGTGATATTCCAGGAAAGCATTATTAACATACTGTTTAACTGATTCTCAGACACAAGAAATGCATGGTATTGTAGCCAAAAGAGAGAACTGGAGTATACCGACAAAGGACAGGCACAAAGACTCAGGGGAAAGAATGATCATGGCACAGCAAAGAAATGAGAAACACTGGAGAAATAGGAGGGGCCACTTCACAAAAAGCCATAGAAGTCATGCTGTTGACAGCTTCACTTATCCTAAGAGAGATGGAGAATTGCCAGTGTTTCAGAACACCCACTCTGATAGGGAGATAGAAAAGGAAGTGAAATATGAACCATAGGCAGAGATTCTAGGCAAGAGGTGAAGCACTAATTCTGGTACAAGATGATGATGGCTGTAGACATAGTTACAAGCAGATAGATTCCAGGCATATTTAAGAAACAGAAACTTATAGAATCTATGATGAATGGGATTTGCGGGTGGGAGTGGTTGTGAAGTAGCAATTTAGGATCAATCAATTTGTTTCCCTGATAATCACTCAGAGTGAAGCCTCTACATTTTCTCATACTAACCACTGGTTAAGGCTGACCTACACTGAGAAATGCAGATGGTGTATTCTTTTTTCTTTTTGACAATCAATCATTACACCTGGTCAGATTCTTTGCAACCAGATGGCAGTCTCCTAAATTTTGGAGGAATGACGTTGAGTCAAAACTTTATTTTTGCCTTGGGTTTTCCATGCATTTCAGATCAGACATCTTAAACTTATTTACATCTTCAGATGTAATAATGAACTTTAACCACTTGATGGCCACATTTCAAAGTCCTTGATCTTATTTTCCCACTTCTGGCAATTTTCTATTCATTTTCAATCATTTGCTTCTGGGACTAAATAAATCTGTTTT
Organism: Xerus rutilus; assembly: GCA_028644305.1. Lineage (NCBI taxonomy): Eukaryota > Metazoa > Chordata > Mammalia > Rodentia > Sciuridae > Xerus > Xerus rutilus. Next base: position 28,098,503 of record CM053402.1, read on the forward strand.
TTAATTAGTAGAATGTCCACTCCTTTGTCATACATGTGTTCCAAATATCACAGGTTGTCACTAAGAATTAATGGATATCAATGAAACAGAATTTTCAAACAGTTATGACAATTTTCTGTTTCATACTTTTAAAATTCAGATAACCACTGTTTTACACCAACCAAAGAAACATTGACAATGAACTATTAAGATTCATAATAAATTTAAATATTAATGTCTTATCGTCTTACAGATGACAGTGTTTATAATCAAAAGCAGCCAGCAACGGAAGCTTAGAGAAAAAGGAAAGTCACACCTAAACATTAATGATAGTAGAGGTATCTTTGGTAACGAAACCTGGAGTAATTCCAGTTTCACTAACAAAGCCATCCCTAAAGTGAAAATGGACACAGAGTTTGCAGCCAAATGATCTTAAATATGCAAGCCTCAATGGCAAGAACATTTAGGGCAGAATCTGAACTTGATATCATTGAATATGAAAATTCATGTAGCTCTTTGTTTCAGTTCTCTGCTCATGAAGTAACTTTCTGCTTGGAATTTGGCTTTCCAGGCAATTCTGCCTTCAGGAAAAAATATGACCTTCCCACACTCTCAAGTACTTCTACCCCCATGTCAGCATCTCTCTTGATAAATGTACTGGCTTCCCATACAGTTTCCTAAGAAAGAAAAATGTACTGGACAGATGTACTTCCAATACTTCAGATCTTTTTGACATCAGCTTCATCTTGTAAATAAATTATTTGCCATCCTAATTTTATCCATCAGTTTGATGAGCTTAGCTGATGGGTCTCTTTAAGAGATGGATAATCTTCATGCTGTACCATCAACGACAGGTCTGAGCCTGGAGGATTGAGAATCAGAGCTGGACTCCAGTGAACTACCAAGGCATTCATTCTATATTGTCTGGTTTCTCAAAATATGGTTAGCCAGTTTTATCTCCCAGTGGCCACACAGTAATACCACAGCTGGTATCAGATAGATAAGTATGCTTTCAACAAAGGAAATGCTGTTAGTCAGGGCTGAGTTCAAGAATCAAAGAAACTGATTTTCATACAAATGTGGGGAGGAGGAAAGGAGGAGACATCTCTTTAAGAAAACTAATATGAAACTATGATTGCTAACATAAGAAGGCAATTTATTATTTATTCAGAAATCATAGCAGATCACAAACTTTAAAAAGCTGACAAATACCAAATGTATCAGAACAGCATCATGTTTTTATTCTATATGTCTCAACTATTTTATATGTCTCTATAGTAACCTTTCCTACATTTTTTGCAATATAGTCTATGATCATCCATTCATATGACAATGACATTGCAATGATATTTTCTATAGAGAAAACTGCAAATGTAATTCAGTCTTTATTTTAAAATGGTTGCATCATTTGCAGTTTAGAAAAATATATTTTCCCTCACAATGCATTACTGGAAATTTTTTCTAATATATACATTCAATACTATTAATCTCCCTCTAAAAGTATTGCTGAACTCCACAAAGTTTTATAAATTTTATTTTCATTATTATTTTATGGCTGCTTTTAATGGGTCTTCTTTATCTTTTGTTTTCCAATCATTCTGTTCCATTCTGTGAAGATTATTCTATTTGAGTTTGTTGTGATCCCCTGATCTGGAGTTTGATGTCTTTAACAATTCTGGAAAATTCTGACTCATCATTTTCTCTTGACATATTGCCTTAACCCCATTCTCTCTGACCTTTTCTTTCTGGAACTATGATTTAACTATTGTTAAAATTATTGCTCTATCTACATGTTTCTTAATCTTAAGTTCACATTTTTCTAAATATTTGTTCTTCAGTGTTGCATTTTGGATCATTTCTTTGTACCTATCTTTGCATTTGCTAATTTTCCTTTTGGTCATGTCTGATTTTCTGGTATGATTTTAATTTCAATAGCCATGGTGTTTATTTCTAGAAGTTATCCTATTTTAATAAAATAAATGGCTCTCAGATAGTATGTGCTAAGTATAAATCATATATTTCTCCATTTTATTTATTACTCCTTAAACTGCTCATCAGTGATAACTAACATCTCCCCAAGAATATCAAATAAATTTGAGTTCCAGTTTACTTGAGCCAACTTATCTTGGATATGCAATTCCAAGGATTTGTTAGGATTTTTGAAATGCTGGACATTATTTCCTGAAAGTTCTCTAGTTGCTTGAGGACCCTGGCTGGGAGCAGCTCTCCATGATCTCTGAGTTAGTATAGAGTAACTGTGGTGTTGAATGTGAATGAGATTTAAATAGTGGGAACAAAAGTGAACAGAACTGTACCACAATTTTTGCTCAATTTTTTAACATGGCAGCATTCATCTCATGGCCTGGATGTATTATTTTTGACATTAGATTGAATAGTGTTCCACAGGACAATCCTCAAACCCAATGCAGGAGAAAAAGAGGCCACTAGCTGCAGTGGCAAAGTAGGATAAATAATGCTATGGCTGAGTCCCGGGTGCCAGAGCTAGAAAAGATATACTACTTTTGGAAAAATGAGTAGCAAGGACCAAAATCACCTGTGGAGTAAATTGGCCATCAAATCCAAGGAGCCTGTGCAGAAATAAGACAGGTAACAAAGCCAAAAGGTCAAAAGCAGGCATAAACAGGAAAAAAGGTGAGCAGTGGAAGCAGAAATGAAAATCATAAAATCCAGAACATTTTCAGTAAATATCAAAAACTCCCTTTGGTTGCAATGTCTCCAGTGACATGGTATATGGACAGTCTGCCCAATTCAAAGATTGTAGCCAGGGTCAAGCCATGGGCATTGTGTTTACATGTTCATCTCTCTCTCCTTGGACAGCATGGTCCCAGGCAGTGATGCTGGAGTTGCTTAAAGTATAGTTGTTCCCTAGAAATGCTTGCCATCAATCTGGATTCAGAATGTCACCTTGGGGGAACAGTCACATATCCCCACCAACCTGCAAACACTAAATATGAGCTTATTTCTATGCTTAAAACCAAAGCACTGTTATTAACTTGTTCTGTCTTTTGAAAAGAGGAAATGATGTGAGATGGATCTGACTCAAGAGGAAGCTGAATGCAGGACTGTAGGAGGCCTCACTGGAGGAGCTGGTGTGGGTTTCAGTTGAAAAGCCACAAGTGCTGTGACTTTTCTGTTCTAGCATTTGTTTGAGCCAAAAGACGAAAGCTGGCACACAGTGTGAACAGGATCATCCCCAGCATCCCACATCTTACATTTGTATAGAGGCTAATGAATGGTCTCACCTGTGTCATTGAATTTGGATTCATGTGACAACCCTGAGAAATAGATGGGAAAGGGGATTAATAACTACAGCACATGGCAGCTGCAGCAGGAGTGAGGAGCTGCTGCTGTCCCAGGTCTAGAAAGGAAGCATGTGAATCCATATTTCTCAGTGACAGAGCTCCACTTCCTGAGCTGGGGCATCAGAGGGAAGGGTTGACATCACATCTTGACCCTTTACGTCTCACAGCAATCCTTGGCATCCTCTGAGACCCATGGAAGCTGTTCCTCTCCCTGAGCAGAAATTTGTTCAGCCCTTTCCAGAAATAAAGGAATCAGAATGGGTTGGAGATGTCTGGGTACACTCCTGGCCATAACCAAGGGTTGACTTCATTTAAGTACCCTGTAAGACAGCCCAGCTGCTGCTCAAATCCCTTCCTCTGGAGACCACAGAAACCATGCATTCTTTCACCCTCACTCATGGGCATTGCCTTCTGCTCATAGAAGTCCCATATGTTCAACCAGCTGACTGAGGTTTGCTCTGCACTCAGCTGGTGACAGTCCCCAGGTCTTCATTTGTGGTTCTGCTCCTGTTCTCTGGATGCTAACCACCACAGACATATGAAGTCAGTCCATTTAATGCCCAGTTCTGGTCCTAAATCTGCATACCCCTGCTGGGACAGAATCCCCACAGGATAGAAATCTCTTTGGAATTCAAGTGCTCCTTTTTCTAGAAAAGAATCCCCTCTACCATCATTCAGATTTGGTCTTGAACTACCACCCCAGGTTGAAGGGACCGGAGGGAGATAATTTGTTCCTGCCTTCCCTCATTTCTATAGCTCTTGCCTGGCCCTAAGTTTGGTCTTTCTTTTATTAATTCACATTTTCCAATGTTGAGCATTGTTTACACTTACGTAAAAGGAAAAGGATGTTCACAGACCCTCAATAATGCCTTAAATTATTTTTTACCGCTGAAATGAGCAAAAGGTTTTATAATACTAGTTTGCATTCCTTTTCAGTCAATTGCTCTCACCCTTGAAAGTCACCTGTCACTAATGCTTTCTTTTAAGGATGGAGTGAGGAAGAAGGAGGGTTTGAAGCAGGAGAAAAATAAAGGAGATTCCAAAGTCAGTTTCTTCTAGCTTTAGCAATACTTGCAGAAGCCCTAGGTCGATGAGAAAAGAAAAAAACAAAACCATCAACACTAACAAAAACCCAGCTTATTTCAGCTCCAAATGATTGTGGGAAGAAGAAGGGAAAGGCCAGGCAAGAGTTTGAGATAGATATAACATAATTCCACTTAATATTTTGGGAGTTGAAAAGAAAATCACCTTGCAGGCTGCCCCACACCAATTGGGGTAGAAAATCCAAAGTAACTGGGTGGTTTAATATGAGCAGTGTTTCTAAAATCATAGTCACCAGACTCAGGAGACCATGTGTACACTTGTTAGAAATGCAAATTCTTGAGCCCTATCCCAGTGCCACTGAATCACAAACTTAAAATGGAGTCCAAGAATCTGTGTTTTAACAAGTATTCCAGGTAATGATGCTGCACATTGTAGTTTGAGAAGCACAGATGTGGATGAAAGGCTGGCGCTCTGCATTCTCAGATTTCCACCCACTCCTACATGCCTTCCAAGAGGAGGATGCATGATATAGCTGAGAGAGGAGCTGTTGAGACCACCATGAAGTCTGCTGTGCAGGAAGTGAGATAGAAAGTCTAAGCCTGGGGCCAGATATTGGGGGTATGGGAGTAATATTGCAGATTCCTCTGCAGTACTAGTGATGTCAAAGATGAAACTGGATCCTGCAGAGTTCCTGCACGTTTGGGTTAAGACAGCAGATTCCAGATGTAAACTTTACAGTGAACCAAGACAGAGTAGGAAGGAAGCAAACCAGCCCAGGTACAGTTCAGTATCTACTCTGTGGACAGCAGAACCTCTGTCATCTGTCACCAATTAGCCCTACCTAATGGGACATTCAGATGTCATCAGGGAGAGGATCTGATAGAGGGAAAAGAAATTTAAAAGACCACATATATTATCTAATAATAACTTATCTGAAGAGACTTTTATTTTGGCATGGATTGAGTTAAATGAGTTGAAATATACTTTTTATTTCTTGCACAATTCAGTGGATGAAGTTCATGAGGAAGACCGTGACAGCTACAGATAAAATAAAAGGTACATTTCTTAGCATATCTCAGCAAAGTGCAAATAAATCTACAAATCTTACCTTTTTTGATTTCATTACTTAAATCTCTACAACCATTAAGCAAATCATGGAATCATGATGCTTCTAATTCAAATTTAACTATAAAACGCAACTACATTTTAAAAGTTCGAATTGCAAACATTCATGGAATATGGCAGACAGTGTTTTGCTTGGTTCACTCTACATTTTCTCTGTTGTCATAACAGTGAAATCTTCAATAACAATTTTAGAACTCAGGTGGGTGGAAATACCATAAGTCTGGATGATAAACCTTTAAAACCACTCTCAGGTATAATATACATGCAGAGGAGTGCACAATTTGCAAGTATTCATCTTAGTGATTTTTTTCTTCACAAATTGAACACAATGCAACAATCATCCTGATCAAAAATAGAATGTTCTGGGAATCCTAGTAGCCCCTCTTAACCACTATCATCTTCCCTAAAGGTGAGTTATCCTGATGTCTAACACCACCTATTAGATTTTGCCTCTTTCTGAAGTAAAAGAAATAGAAGCTCACAGTATGTACGTTTTTAGGTCTAGATAACGTCATCCAAATTTTCATTTATGAGATCCAGTGCAGTCGTTTTGTGTGTGTTTTGGTTAGCTTTTTTACTGCCATGACAAAAAGACCTGAAAAGAACAATAAGAGGAGGAAAAGTTTATTTGAGGCCTCTTGGTTTCAGAGATCTTAGTCCATAGATGGCCAACTCCAGTGCTCTGGGCCCAAGGAGAGGCAGAACATCATGGCAGAAAAGTGTAGTGGAGGAAAGTAGCTCACAATATCACACCAGGAAGAAGAAAGAGAAAGAACTCTGTTCAACAAGGACAAAATATAAAACCCAAAGATACACACCAGGTGCCCACTGCCTCCAGCCACACCCTATCTGCCTATAGTTACCACTCAATTAATCCCTGTCAGGAGATTAATGCACTGATTGCACTGATCAGACTTTCATAACCTAATCATTTCACCTCTAAATTTTCTTTGCTTTGTCCCACACATGAGCTTTTGGGGGACACCTCATATTTAAGTACAACGGTGTTGTTGGAGTTTTTTTCCTAGCTGTAATATTCCTCTTTATAAAAGAGGAATATTATATTCATATATAATATGAATATGCCACATTGTTGGATATTTGGAGTTGTTTCCAGATTTTCAGTTATTCTGAAAAATGCTTCTGTGAACATTCTTTTACCTGTCTTTGGCACATGTGCTCACACATTCCTATGGAGCAGAATAGGAGTGAAATTACTAGGTATATGCATGTGTTGAATTTAGGAGAACATCTACTGATTTTTAGACATTCTTTGTACTCCCTGGATACCAATGATTTGCCAGTTATGTGTGTACAAATGTCTTTTCCAAATCTATGAATTGAATTTTCACGTTCGTAATTAAATATTGAATGACTGAAAGTTCATAATTTCAACAAAGTTCAACATCAGTCTCTAGAAATCTACCTAACACCCCCAATCATAAAAATATTCACTTTTATCTTCTAGAAACTCCCATTATTTTGTCCTACACTATTAGATCTGCAAGTCATGTGATGTCTATTTATAGGTATAGTACAAGAAGTGGGCTAAGTTCCTTCTTTTTCTCCTATGGAGACCAATCGACATAGCACCATTTATTGATAAGTCCACCCTTGCTAACACTGCTGTGCCAAATTCATTTTAAGTCAAAAGTCAATATATGTGTGGTTGTGTTTGTGGAATCTCTATATTGACCTGCTGGGCACTACATTAATCCCATATACTATCTTAATTGTTGTTTCTTTACAATAAATCCTAACATGACATATAATAAATCTTTCCACTGGTTAATCTTCTTCAAGATGATCTTACTGTTCCTAGCCCTTTAGGTTTCCATACAAAAATTAAAGTCACCTCATCAATTGCTCCCCCCCAAAATTGTCTTGACTATTCTTAGATCTTTCTATTTCTAAGATGAGTTTTAGGAACAGCTTGTAAAAAAACAACCACTAAATCTCTTGAAATTTCAATCAAGATTGCACTGAATCTATCGATCAATTTGCAGAGCACTGATGTCATGAGAATATTGTGTCCAATCCATGAAAATGGTACATACCATTTTTATTTATGTCTCCTTCATTTTCTCTAAATAAAAATGTACAATATTTTTTATGGAATTCTTACTCCTCCTTTGTTAGAGTCATTCCAGTATTTGATCTTTTTTTAACTTTATTTTTATTTTTAAAAATTGTTTTAAAACAAAAGAATGCATTTTAATTCATAGTATACATATGGAGCACATTTTTTCATTTCTCTGTTTGTACACAAAGTAGAGTCACACTATTAATGTCTTCATACATGTACCTAGGGTAATGATGTCCATCTCATTCCACCATCTTTCCTACCTCCATGCCCTTTCCCTTCCCTTCCCCTTTGCCCTATCCAAAGTTCCTCCATTTCTCCCATGCCCTCCCACATTATGGATCAGCATCCACTAATCAGAGAAAACATTTGATCTTTGTTTTTTTGGGATTGGCTTACTTCATTTAGCATGATGTTCTTCAACTCCATACATTTACTGCAAATGCCATAATTTTACTCTCTTTTAATGCTGAGTAATATTCCATTGTGTATATATACCACGGTTTCTTTATCCATTCATCTATTGAAGTCATCTAGTTTGGTTCCACAATTAAGCTATTATGAATTGTGCTGCTATAAACACTGATGTGGCTGTGTCATTGTAGTATGCTGTTTTTAAATCCTTTGGGTATAAATTGAAGAGTGGGATAGTTGGGTCAAATGGTGGTTCCATTCAAAGTTTTCTAAGGAATCTCCATACTGCTTTCCAGATTAGTTGCACCAATTTGCAGTCCCACCAGCAATGTAAGAGTGTGCCTTTTTCCCTACATCCTTGCCAACACTAATTGTTGCTTGTATTCTTAATAACTTCCATTCTGACTGGAGTAAGATGAAATCTTAGAGTAGTTTTTATTTGCATTTCTCTAATTGCTAAAGATATTGAAAATTTTTTCATATATTTGTTGATAGGTTATATTTCTTCTTCTGTAAAGTGGCTGTTCAGTTCTTTAGCCCATTTATTGGTTGAGTTGTTTGTTTTTTTGGTGTTAAGTTTTTTGAGTTCTTTATATATCCTAGAGATTAGTGCTCTATCTGATGTGTGTGTGTGTGGCTCTCTCTTCACCTCATTGATTGTTTCTTTTGCTGAGAAGAAGCTTTTAAGTTTGAATCCATCCCATTAGTTGATTATTGATTTTGTTTCTTGTGCTATAAGAGTCTTGTTAAGGAAGTCGGGGCCTAATCTGACATGATATAGATTTGGGTCTAGTTTTTCTTCTATTAGGTACAGAGTCTCTGGTCTGATTCCCAGGTCCTTGATCCACTTTGAGTTGAGTTTTTTGCATGGTGAGAGTTAGGGGCTTAATTTCATTTTGCTGCATATGGATTTCCATTTTTCCCACCACCATTTGTTGAAGAGGCTATCTTTTCTCTAATATATATTTTTGGTGCCTTTGTCTAGTATGAGATAACTCTATTTATATGGGTTTTTCTCTGTGTCCTCAATTCTGTACCATTGGTCTACCAGTCTATTTTAGTGCCAATTCCTTGCTGTTTTTGTTACTATTGCTCTGTAGTATAGTTTAAGATCTGGCATTGTAATACCATTTGCTTCACTCTTGCTAAGGATTGCTTTGGCTATTCTAGGTCTCTTAGTTTTCCAAATGAATTTCATGATTGTTTTTTCTTTTACTATGAGGAATGTTATTGTGATTTTGATTGGAATTGTATTAAATCTGTATAGTGCTTTTGGTAGTACCGTCACTTTGAAAATATTAATTCTGCCTATCCAAGAGCAAGGGGGATCTTCCCATCCTCTAAGGTCTTCTTTAATTTCTTCCTTTAGTAATTTTCATTGTAGAGGTCTTTCACCTCTTTTATTAAGTTTATTTTCAAGTATTTTATTTTTTTAAGGCTATTGTAAATGAGACCGTTTTTTTAGTTTCTCTTTTAGAGAACTTGATGTACAGAAATGCATTTGATTTATGGGTGTTGACTTTATATCCTGCTACTTTGCTAAATTCATTTACTAGTTCTAGAAGTTTTCTGGTGGAATACTTCAGATCCTCAAAGTATAGAATCATATCATCACCAAATAGTGACAGTTTGAGTTCTTCTTTTCCTATCTGTATCCCTTTAATTTCTTTTGTCTAATTTCTCTGGCTAGAGTTTCAAGGACTATGTTAAATAGAAGTGGTGAAAGAGGGCATCCCTGTCTTGTTCCAGTTTTTAGAGGGAATGTTTCTGTTTTTTTTTTTTTTTCTCCATTTAGAATGAGATTGGCCTTGGGCCTAGCATAGATATCTTTTACAATGTTGAGATATGTTCCTGTTATCCCTAGTTGTTCTAGTGTTTTGAACATGAATGGGTGCTGTATTTTGTTGAATGCTTTTTCTGCATCTATTAAGATGATCATATGATTCTTATCTTTAAGTCTATTGATGTGATGATTTACATTTATTGATTTCCATATGTTGAACCAACTTTGCATTCCTGAGATAAACCCCACTTGATCATGGTGCACTATCTTTTTAATATGTTTTTGTATTTGATTTGCCAGAATTTTATTGAGAATATCTGCATCTATGTTCATTAAAGATATTGGTCTGGAGGTTTCTTTCCTTTATGTGTCTTTGTCTGGTTTTGTAATCAGGGTGATATTGGCCTCATAGAATGAGTTTGGAAAGGTTTCTTCTTTTTCTATTTCATGGAATAATTTGGAAAGTATTGGTATTAGTTCTTCTTTGGAGGTCTTGTGGAGCTCAGCTATAAATTCATCTGGTCCTGGACTTTGCTTGATTGGTAGACTTTTGATGGCATCTTCTATTTCATTGCTTGAAATTGATCTGTTTAATTTGTATATATCATCCTGATTTAGTTTGGGTGAATCATATGACTCTAGAAATTTGTCGATGTCTTCTATATTTTCTATTTTATTGGAATACAAATTTTCAAAATAGTTTCTAATTATCTTCTGTATTTCAGTAGCATCCATTGTGATATTTCCTTTTTTATCACAGATTTTAGAAATTTGAGTTTTTATCCTTATCTTTATCTTTATTAATGTGGCTAAGGGCTTATCAATTTTATTTATTTTTTCAAAGAACCAACTTTTTGCTTTGTCAGTTTTTGAATTGTTACTTTTGTTTCAATTTCATTGATTTCAGCCCTGATTTTAATTATTTCCTGTCTTCTACTAATTTTGGTGTTGTTTTGTTCTTCTTTTCTAGAGTTTTGAGATGTAATATTAGGTCATTTATTCATTGACTGTCTATTCTTTTAATGAAAGAGCTCAATGCAATGAACTTTCCTCTTAGTACTGCCTTCATAGTGTTCCAGAGATTTTGATCTGTTGTATCAGTGTTCTCATTTACCTCTAAGAATTTCTTAATTTCCTCTTTGATGTCTTCTGCTATTCATTGTTCATTCACTGGCATATTATTTAGTCTCCAGGTGATGGAGTAGCTTCTATTTTTTAATCTTACCATTGATTTCTAATTTTATTCCATTATGGTCTGATAGAATACAGGGTATCTCCATTTTTTTCATATTTGCCAATAGTTGCTTTGTGGAATAATATATTGTCTATTTTAGAGAAGGATCCATGTGCTGCTGAGAAGAAAGTATATTCACTTGTTAATGGATGAAATATTCTATATATATGGGTTAAGTCTAAATTATTGATTGTCTTATTGAGTTCTATAATTTGTTTAGTTTTTGTTTGGAAGACCTATCTAGTGATGAAAGAGGTCTGTTAAAGTCACCCAGTATTATTGTGTTGTGGTCTATTTGACTCTTGAACTTGAGAAGAGTTTGTTTGATGAACATAGATGCTCCATTGTTTGGAGTGTATATATTTATAATTATTATGTCTTCTTGATGTATGTTTCCTTTAAGCAGTATAAAATGTCCTTTATCCCTTTTGACTAACTTTGGTTTGAAGTTTACTTTATATGATATGAGGATGAAAACCCCTGCTTTTTTATTCAGTCCAGGTGAGTGATATTTTTTTCCCTAACCTTTCACCTTCAGTCTGTGAATATTTTTTCCTATGAGACAAGTCTCTTGAAGGCAGCATATTATTGGGTCTTTTTTAATCCAATTGGCCAATCTATGTCTTTTTTTAAAAAATTATTTATTCTAATTAGGTATACATGACAGTAGAATGCATTTTGATTCATTGTACACAAATGGAGCAAAACTTTTCATTTCTCTGGTTGTACACAATATAGAGTTACACTATATGTGCAGTCATACATGTACCTAGGGCATTGTTGTCCATTGCATCCCACCATCTTTCCTGTCCCCATGTCCCATTCCCTCCTTTCCCTTCCCTTTGACCAAAGTTTCTCCGTTCTTCCCATAGTCTTTTGACTGAAGAATTTAGGCCATTCACATTCTGGGTTATTACTAAGACATGGTTTGTATTCCTAGTCATTTTGATTTATTTTTGGTTTTTAACTTGACTTTGTTTCTCCTTTGAATGGCTTTTCCTTTAGTGTAGTTCTTTTCTTTGCCAATTTTCATTGTTGTTTTTTATTTCCTCCTCATGGAACATTTTGCCATAGATGTTCTGTAGTGCAGGCTTTCTAGTCATAAATTCTTTTAACTTTTGTTTGTCTTGGAAGGTTTTTATTTCATCATCAAATCTAAAGCTTAATTTTACTGAATATAAGATTCTTGGTTGACATTCATTCTTTCAGAGCTTGGTATATGTTATTCTAGGCTCTTCTACTTTTGAGGATCTGTGTTGAGAAATCTGCAGAGATCCTAATTGGTTTCTTCCTATATATAATCTGATCCCTTTCTCTTGTGGCTTTCAAAATTCCCTCCTTATTCTCTATCTTAGGCATTTTCATTATAGTACATTTGGTGTCCTGTAAGCCTCTTGTATTTGATTTTCCAATTCATTCTTAATGTTTGGAAAATTTTCTGATATTATTTCATTGAATAGATTGCTCATTCCTTTGGTTTGTACCTCTAGGCCTTCCTCTATCTCAATAATTCTTAAATTTGGTCTTTGCATATTATCTCATAATTCTTGGATGTTCCACTCATGGTTTCTTAGCATCTTCACTGTGCAGTCAACTCTATTTTCAATATTATATATTTTGTCTTCATTGTCTGAGGTTCTGTCTTCCAAGCAATCTAATCTGTTGGTGATGCTTTCTATTGAGTTTTTAATTTGGTTTATTGTTTCCTTCATTTCAAGGATTTCTGTTTGTTTTTATTTTCAGATCTCTATCTCCTTATTGAAGTAATCTCTTGCTTCCTATATTTGCCTATGTAGCTCTTTATCAAAATGATCTTTTGCTGCCTGTTTGCTCTCTTATATCATCCTTTAATTCACAGAACATTTTAATTATGTATGTGCTGAACTCCTCTGATATTTCTTCTGCTGTACTGGCCATGGATTCTAATGATGTAGTACCTTCGTTTGGGGCAATTTCTTCCATTGTTTTTAATGTTGTTTGTGTATCTTCCCTTCTAGCACTGCAGATCTGAAATGTAACAGATTTTATCCCATAGGCTTATAGTTTCCCTGAAGGCTTCTAATACCTTTTCTTTAAGGGTGAGATCAATATTAACAGATCTCAATACAAACAATATGCAGCGTTAAACCAAATAGCTCCTATCAAGATGTTTATGGTTTTGTCACAATATACAGAAATGGTGAGTTCAGTTATTATCTACAATATAAACAGTAGGTTTTCCAAGGGGTCTACAATTTCTGGTGGTGAACAAAGAGAGAACCAGGGGTGGGATGTAGGATGAGATGTTAAGGAGGTAGGAAGTGAGGATATAGAGTTATTAGATCTAGATCTTAGAAAGTATAAAAGAGGAATCAAAAGAAGTTGGCTAGAACAGGAGAAAAGAGAGAAAGAGATTTGGGGGATACAACTAAGTGGGAAGAAAATACAGAGAGTACAAAAAAACAAACAAACAAAAATTAAGAAAAATAAAAAATGTAAAACTAGAAAATAAAAGATTATATAACACAACTTTAATATATTATTCAGACATCCTGGTCCTCAGCAGCCTAATGCATGAAAAGTACTTGGTTTCACAAATGTTGGGGATGTGAGGGTGGGAAAAGAGAGAGAGAGAAAAGAAACAAAAAGAGATAACAGAAAAATCTCAAAGATAAATTAAAGGATTGCTTCTGTTGGAGTTCAATATCTTTCCTGCTTCCCTTCTCATCCAATGGGTGGAGTTGTCAGTTGTTTGCTGGTAACTCCACCCCCAGGATGGTGAAGGGTATTAAGGTGGGAGAGTTGGTTTGTAGGTGGAGTTTCTGGAAGTGGGGTAAAGCACTTACCAGTTCCTGTTGAAAGACTGCACCCCAAGGATCCCCTTGGGGCCCTCTCCTGTGATGTGGGCACCTGGTCTTATCTCTTCATATTGCCTGTAGACCTTACAATTTCTGGTCTCTAATATAGTCTCTAAAGTGTATCTCACTCACCCCTTCCCTTTCTACTTCCCATTCAGGAACCTCTCTCTCTAGAGGTCTTGTGGGCTGTGCTCTGGGCCTGTGCACCTGTCACAGAGAGCTGTTATACGTCAGGCAGATCAGAATCAGGCTTTGCAAGCTGCAAAACACTGTGCAGGGTTATTCACTGTGAGGGGAAGGAGTGAGTTTGGTAACTATAGGTACCTTGATATTTCTTCTAGGCCCCAGCTGGTGTCCCAAGCTGAGAGTTGCCCCAACTAAAGATGGTGATGGTGGTAGCGAGTATAACCCAAGATTGTGACAAAGGTGTCCCAAGATGGAGGCAGCTACTTTCATAGATGGAATGTCGGGACAGGCCAGGCAGTGGCGTTGGGTGACGTATTCAGAGGTACAGCTCTGTGGTATGCAGTATTGTGGCAGGCGGCTGTCTCCAGACCCTATCCTGTGTCCCCAGGTGCAGGTTACCATGTGAAGAGGACTATCGCAGCAGTTGCAGTGTCCCAAGATGGAGGCAACTGAGAGAGCCCCAAGCGGGTAGATGGAAGTCCGCACAGAGTGGTGGTTGGGGGTCCTGTGTGGGCGAGTGGCTGGGGTCCTGCACAAACGCTGAGACTGGAGGACCTGTGCTGGCACGTGGCCAGGATTCCTGTGCAAAGCAGCTGTTGGGGGGCCTCTAATAACTCGCAGAGAAACAGTATTCCCACTGCTTGGATCCCAGGTCATAGAGCAACAAGGGATGCAGCCTCCCTCTAGCCTGCCATCTTGGATCTTGACTAGTATTTGATCTTGTTAATATTAATATGTACTTTGAATTTTCTTTTCTGACCATTGTGTTATATATGAGTATAATATCTTTTGTATACCAGCCATGTATCTTTTTGTTACATAAACTAACCCATTTCTTATGGACTAGGGATGCCCAAATGTTAAAGCTTGTACTGATCTTTCAATTTCTTCAAACTTCTGATGGAAAACTTGACTATGACCACAGAATTGGTGATATATGGTCCAGCCATGGAAACCACCAGCCAGTTTCCATGTAGGAATCATAATGCCAGATCCCCAGAGCTGGCCTCTTCATCATGCCACAGAAGAAGTAAGTGTACTTGAGGTGCTGGGTGATTTCAATCTTCTTCACCATTTTCTGGAGGAAGGCACCACAGGGGTCCTGTATTTGCTGACCATCCCAATTCTGGTGTGTTTAGCCATGTCACTGCTACCTGAGCCTGAACCCAGGGAGCCCAGAAAGCCCAGCCATGTATTTTAAAAATTTGATAAATGCATTCATTTATTCTAATAGAGATTCTTCTGTATGTTCTACATATATAATCAGAACATCTGCAAAGAATGACCATTTCCTTCATTATCCTCTGATTTGAACACATTTTTATCTTGCCTCTTTTCAGCTGTCTAGGTCTTCCACTACAGTATTGAATAAAGTAGAAAGCATCTTTCTCTTGTTTAGCAGCTCAGAGGGAAAGATTTTATCATATCTCCCTTAAACATGTGGTAGGTCATCATAGTGTTTATGAGATTATAGATGTACCCTGTATTTATAATCTGTTAAAAGTATTTATCATGAATATATGTTGAATTTTATTAAATGCTTCAATATATAATGAAATGATCATATTTCTGATTTCTTTTATTCTTTTCTTTTTACTTTTTTTTGGGAGAGAGGTTTTTTTGTTTTTTGTTTTTTTTTTTTTTTTGGTTTTTTTTATTTTTATTTTTATTTTTGTTGTTGTACCAGTGATTGGACCCAGAGGTACTCTACCATTGAGGCTATGTCTCCACCCGTATTTTTTTTTTTCCTATTTTTTATTTTGAGACAAGGTCTCACTAAGTTACTGAGGCTGTCCTCAAATTTGTAATCCTCCTTCTCAGCCCCCACCCAAGTAGCTGGGATTATAGGCATGAGCCACAAAATCTGGTTTTATGTCTGATTTGTTTAACATAATGTTTTAGAGATTGACACACAATTCTTTATTCATTTTATTCATTTTCCTATTCTTGGACATGTTGATATGTTTCAGGTTTGGGATGATATGAGGAAAGCATTTGTGGATATTCTTTATGCAAGACTATTTGTGACTATGCTTCCATTTTTCTTAGATAAATGGCAAGAAGTGGAACTTTTCCTTTTCCTTTCAACCTTTCTGTCCTTATTCTTAAGGCCTTTCACTTGTTTTTTGTTGTTATTTTTGTTTTTTGTTTTTTTGGTACTGGGGATTGAACTCAGGGGCACTCGACCACTGAGCCATACCCCCAGCCCTATTTTGTGTTTTATGTAGAGACAGGGTCTCGCTGAGTTGCTTAGAGCCTCGCTGTTGCTGAGGCTGGCTTTGAACTCGCGATTCTCCTGTCTCAGCCTCCAAAAGCTCAGAGATTACAGGCTTGGGCCACCACGTCCGGCTAAGGCCTTTCACTTGTAAGCATCATTAAAGTGGCTTAATTTTTTTCATCTAATCTGATCACATTTGCCTTGTAATTGGAAAACTTAGGTCAAAATTAATGCAATCACAGACATATTTGAGTTCTCATTTATCATGTTTCTCTTTGCTCCACCTCTTCCATCTCTCCTCTTTTCTCCTCCTTTGATTACTCAGGAATGTATTTACTTATTTTTCCTTCATCTGCGCTTCACTTTAGCTTGGCAGTTATTCTTTCTTTTACTGTTCTCTTAGCATTAATCCTAGAGATCCCAGCAGATATCCTTGGTTTGTTAATGTCTAATATAAATTAATATTACTGCCCAAACCGGATGTGAACTTTAAACACACTAATTCCATTTATTCTAACTATTTCCAACACAGACTTCTGTTTTTTTGTTGCCCTTAGTTTTCTCTTCAGTCAGCTGCCAGTGTTACTTTGATTTCTTGGAAGATCATGTTTCTTTTACCTATGACTGGTTTTTAATATTTTCTTGCTGCCCTTAGTTTTCAATGATTCTACAATGACAGGCCTCAATTTCTTTTCTGTATGTTTATTCTGCTTGACATTCAAAGCACTTTAACCTGCAGCTTAATTTTTTTGTCCATTTCAAAATATCTCAGCCATCATTACTTCAAATATTGCTTCTTTTCCATTCTCTTCTTTCTTTGGGGGAATTCTATTTATATTTATGTGCAATAAACCTCTTGTTGGGGTTTTTTTTTTTTTTGGTAACATTTATCCTTTTCTCTGTCCATGCTTTAATCTGTAATATTATTTCTGGTATATCTCATATTTCACTAAGCCAGATCCGTCTCTCACTATAAAAGGAATATTTAGCCTGGTGTAGCGGGGCACATCTATAATCTTAGCTACCTGGAAGGCTGAAACAGGAGGATTGCAAGTTCAAGGCCAGCCCTGAGCAACTTAGTCAGAACCTATCTCAAAAAATAAAAAGGACTGGAGATGTAGCTCAGTGGTAGAGCACTCCTAGATTCTATTCCTAGTACGGTGGGTGGGTAGGGATCTCTAACCAACATGTCAACAGTATCAAGCTATTCTAGGTCCCATATCATGTCCTCTGTGTCCCCACCTTCATTTTATTTTTTTTCATTCACAACTTAGTATATGCAACTTCAATCAACCTAAAGAAAAACAATGTTCCAAATGTGAAAAAAAATCCACAAGCTCAACTAACACCAGCTACTTTTCTGTATAGCTATATAAGTTCAAAAAAAGCTATCCTACGTGTAACGTATGAAAGTTGTTTATACACAGGTCTGTACGTAAGGGCCTATACATTTATTTCCTCAGAACCTTTAGGTGCCACTTCTTGGTAAAGACATTAACACTTCAATCACGTATCTTACAAAAAAAGAAAGACTATTTCCAGAATTGACAACACTGTGTATCCTGTATTCAGACTATGTAGGCCCCACTCAATGAGTTAAAATCTACCCTCTGCATCCAAAATGATCTTCCTGCTCTCATCCACCTGTAATATATCCATGTCTTTTAGTATTGATCTCTAGCATCATCTACTCCTCCAAGGTGTTTTTCTTGGACTTCCCCAAACAGGACCAACTACTTTTATGTCCCCACTGGCTTCATTCAGACAAGCCAAGGCCCCAGCACTTTCCGCACTTACTTCCCTACATGTCTGTCCCCCCCTCCCAGTAGCCCAGGAATTCCTGAGCCTAATTAAACCTCAGATCTCCAAGATCCATCCCATCTCAGCATTCAGCACAGAAATAGCTGCTAAGGAAATTGCTTCCGAATGAATTAGTATAATATAATCAACTCAAGTTACACATTGAATCACACAAGAGGGGAGTATTTTTCAAAATACTGATGTTTAGGAAGGATAGCAAATCAAATCTAGAAGTGTGAACTAGGTATCAGAACAGGTTTCTTTTTTTATTTTTATTTTTTTTTCTATTTTTGGAATTTAGGGAGAGAGAGTACTACTAACTACAGATGATTCTAATGTACCACATGGGTTAAAGATTGCTTATGTAATGAATCTGCTTCAAAATGATTTCATGACCAAAATTGGTGGAGGGCTGAAAATATTTTCTTGTAAGGAACAGATTGTATCCTGTGAAGAACATGATTAGATATGCATGTTGGGGTGATGCATGTTGGGGTGATGCATTAGATATGCATGTTGGGGTGCAAGTGTTCTCAGATGTCTACTATAGGGAACCATGATAGACACTGTGTGCATATGTTTGTGTGTGTGTGTGTGTGTGTGTGTGTGTGTGCATGCACACTTGGGATCTAAGAGTGTGGAATTCCCAGAGTCACAGATGCAGCAAAGCCTGGGTCTATAATCCAGATGCCTGTGTTGGTAAAGAGTCTAAAGAAAATTGATGTTTTCTACTCTCCTCTGCAATAGGAAGAGCCAAGTGATATTGGCAGGCATCATCCCTGTCTGCTGACCAGAGAATACACAGTCCCCATCCATTTCAAGACTTCAGAGAGAGAGAGAGAGTGACTGATAAAGGCACTTTGGATAAGGGAAAATGTGATGACGGGTTTTAGGTGAAGCTGTCAGCAACTCCCGCCCTGGCTCAGACCTCTCACGGTGCTGACATGTGCAGGCCTCCAGTTGTCATAGAAACCGGATCTTTCCCTGTGACTCTCATCCCCTTTGCCGTGTGTTTGATTTCCCACTTCTAATGAAATTAGGTATGCAATGAAGTACGCGCAGTCCCTCTCACATAACCAGCCCCTCCCAAATTGTTGGGTGCCCTGGGAGACCAGCAGATACTGTGAGGAGCCCTGGTCCCCTCCCTCCACAATTGGTTTAATACCAGAAATCTACAGGTTCAAATACATGAGCTATCTTTGGATTCTAAGATCAGGCACAGGAGAAGAAGGTGGATTCATAAAATATAAGAAAGTAGAGAGAACATTCTGTTGACCCAAAGCGGATATTTGTGATGTTCTATAATAATTAAGAAGATGTCCTAATTGGAGAAGTATAAAGCAGTCCTCTGTTAATATCAAATTGAGCTTAATAGAGTGTTAATGAGGACACCATATTTGCAAGATATCTCAACTGTCCTCTTGACAAGATTTCGGGTCTCCAGCTATTTTCACTGGTAGTATGCTGGAACATTTATTAATGATTTTTTTCTACAAAGAAGAGTTTTTAAGGACACCAGCTGGTTACTCATATCTCCGCTGCTTCCAGTTGTTAAGATCAAGATAGAATTATCTTATGAAGTACATAGTGTTTTACAAAAGTTTGTGTAATGATCACTTTCTCATTTCTTCTTATAGAATAGTAATAAATGAGGTGGCTTCTCTCTCTAAGAACCAGTGGAGGTGGGGAGGGAGTTGGCTGTGGAATCCCGGGTCCATGTGTCCAAGATCCTTGTTCCCTTTGTCTCCACTGGTCAGCCACATTTCCTCAGGATAAAGCCAGAGCCAATTTTATTCATTCTGCATACTAGAACCCCTCTAAGCTTTATCCACTGAAGGTACTCATATCCTCTCCTTCCTCTTACTCTTCTGAACTTGTTTATACCAGAAATTGCTGGGACCCCCCTCTGAGGCAAGACAATGGCCCTAAGTGTTAGAGAAAGTAGGTGGTATGCATATCTCAGATGTCCCTGGAAGACCACCATGACTGAAGATGGACACATGCTTGTCTCACCCACCAGGTAGCCCAGGCCTTTGGAATCCATAGTTCCTGTTCTTTAATGTCAGTGAATGAAGTTAAGGTCATTCATAGGTCACGTGTCATTCAAGATCTTAAATAAAAGTCACTTTGCCCTTGGTCCTTTTGGTGGAAGCATGTGAAATGCAATGGAACCTATTATAATCACCCTCCGTTCAGTTGTTTGTGTCTCTGGAAAATTGCTGAATTTACCTCAAACTGTGTAGAAATCTACTCCTAATATCCTGACAAAAATCTTTTGAGTTGGGGTTTTCTTGCTCTTAGAAGTCAAAGATCTTTTTTTTTTCTTTATTGAGTGAGCCTTTTTATTCACTTGCAGCAAAAAGAAAAAAGAAAAAGAGAAGGAAAAGAAAAGAAAAAGAAAAAAAGAAAAAAAATTTTTTTAAATAATCCAAAACCACTGAAGTAATCCTGATTTATTTTGCTACATTCAGGCCAAGAATCACATGCAAATACCAAACCTGGTACAGAGGGTCAATCTTCCAGGAAAGATTCGTGACCTGAACAAGGCCCAGGTTAGCCTGCTGCTCCATGTGGGGTATTGGCCATTGTAAAGAGGTTTCATAGCAGATCCTGAGAAAGAAAACTTCCCTGCAGGGTGCTACCTTACATGGCAGCTGAACACATCAACACTCAAATCTTTATGCAGAGACTTGGTGTACAGAACATTGTAGGAAAACATCATTATTTCTATCCAATGATTTACCTGGAAATTCTTTTGACCTTAAGCCTAGTGAACAATGCAAACTTATCCACAATCTCTGGCCCAGAACTTTCTATTTTAAAATCACAGGATGTGCCAGTCTTCAAAGCAGCAACACCCATCCACTCCTGCATGTCTACTTCAACCACCCACTAATTTTTCCAATACATCCTGACCCCCAACAAACCAACCTCTGCATTTAATAATTAGATTTGAAGATCAGTTAAGAGATACTCAGTTTTAGCTGGGCCATCTATCTTCTCTTGCCTTGGATGTCAGAGCTCCAGGTTCTCTGGCCTTTGGTCTCTGATGGGAAATTGGCTCCCATTGGCTCCTCTGATTCTCTGCTGGTTCTTCAGCTTGCAGACAGCAGTGAGTCACATAATCATGTGCTTCTGTTTCTCTGGAGAGTCCTAACTAATTACAACCCGAACGGTCTAAGATGCCATCTTGGATTTGAATCTTACATGTTAACTCACTTATTTGTTCTCCATGACCTTGAGAAAATCAAGGTCAGTATTGTAACATGATGATGGTAGTCTCTGTCTTCCATAATTAGTTAGAATCAAGTAGGGTTACGAGACAAAGGGATTTGGAAACTAAACAGCAGGGATTCACACTGTTATCATTTGCTACCATATTATGAGATTCTTGAAACCTAGTGTCAGGCTCACCTTCAACTCAATGTGTACACCCATCCACAAAGGCATGAGAATTGCACATTCCGAGATCCAAGCTCAATGTTCAAAGGGATGGCCTCTTCCAGGCCTTTTGCTTAGGCAACAGGGCAGAAGTCCAAAATTCTTCTTTTCTACTCTTCCAAAGTACATCCTATAATATTGTACAGAGTGGACCCAGTTGAACATTGGCAATGGAATAACTTGCTGAGCTAAAGAAGATGAACAACAACAACACAGAAGGCCCATGCTATGGTTTGGGCCAGTGTCTCCCAAAGATTCATTTGTTAAAGGCTTGGTCCCAAGATGGCAGTATTGAGGGGCAATGGGACTTTTGAGACGTGTTTAGAGAGAGGTCCTCAAGTCAATGGGGTTTTTGAGGCTCTAGTCTCTCATTTTCTCTCTTCTTCTCAGTCTTTGTCTATTTCTGATATAAGCAGTTTGTGTCACCTTTGCCAAAGGCCCAAAGAAAGGGATCACTTGATCTTAAATGAGAAACCTCAGAACTGTGTGCCAAAATAACACTTTTCTCTCTATAAGTTAATTTTCTTAGGTATTTTATTATAGTAACATAAAGCTAACTAATACAGTACACTACCTCTTTTTTAGAGGTAAAATTGCTTTTATAAGTTCTGCAAAATTTTGCTTCCCACATTTTCCCTCTTAGTGTCCAGGAGAGTTTCGTTATCTCTTAAATAGCTCTTTTGAGCCTCTTCAATCCTTGTGCTTTTGTTAGACCGATGTGATATGCTTTAACTTCGCTCTGTTTTTAGTGCCTGGGAAAGGAGTGAGGGTAGAGGGAGTAGGCTAGAGGTAAGAGGAGAGGCCAGAGGTAAGAACAAGGGAGCAACAGTTCCCAGAAGCATTCAAAGGAAGGGAATTAATGTTCATTGAACATTTTCTTTATGCGGCTGCATTGCATGCATTATCAAATTTTAGCCCCCCAATAGCACTGCATATAAAGTTTTGTTATTTCCATCAAAGACACTGAAACTCAAAGAATATAGGTAACATATCCAAGACCCCAATAGCTAGGAAGCACAAAGCCAAGATTGGAAGCCTGGTCTGCTTTTCAAGTTTGTGTTTTTTCTCCTGCTACCAGGCTGTGTCCTCTATAAGTCAACTGCCCAGATGCATTTCTATGACCTTTCTTCTTTCCAGGGCAGTTCACTGAATTGCCTCTTCCACTAAGGGACAGTTCTGTATCTATAGAGCTTCTCTGCTCCTTTGTTCCTCTCCTATTTAAGGAGACCACTTCATAACCTGCACTTCCTTCCTTCCTTCCGTGCAGATTTACATCTGAATTTGAGAAACCAAGGATTGTGTTCTGTCAACAAAGCTCCCAAAATCAAGGAAAGCCTAAGAAAAGGAGCATCAGTTAAAAAACATTATTAAATCTAGGATCCGATAATAACAATAGTGAGTAATAGAAATAGCAAATGAGCAATAGGAAGTTACTATTTCCCAGCTACTTTTCCAAATATCAACTCATATAATCCTCACAACAATCCTATAAGGTAAATACTATTACTATCTTTTTTTTGATGGGGGCTACTGAAGATTGAACTCAGGGGCACTCGACCACTGAGCCACATTCCCAGCCATATTTTGTATTTTATTTAGAGACAAGGACTCACTGAGTTGCTTAGAACCTTGCTTTTGCTGAAGCTGGCTTTGAACTCACGATCCTCCTGCCTCTGCCTCCCAAGCCGCTGAGATTACAGGTGCACCATGGCACCGGCTTATTACTATCCTCTTAAAATCAAGGCATCAAGATAAACTGCAACCCACCCAAAGTTGCACAGTTAGTAAATGGCAAGACTGGGATTTCTAACTACTCTGCTAGTAATTTCAATAACCTGGGAGCTTTTCCAAAATCCCAATGCCTGGCCCTCAGCCCCAGGTACTCTAATGAATTTTATATATGATAGGGTGTGGTAGGTCAGGACATCTGTACTTTCCTTTTTTTTTTTCCAGTGATGATGTTTGGGCCCAGGGCCTCATTCATGCTAGGCAAGTGCTCTACTACTGAGATACACACCCCAGTCCCAGGATTTTTTGAAAGCACTTCCTGGCATGAATCCAAATCCTATGCGTGACTTAGTCATTCCACTTCTTGCATTCCATTCAAATAGGAGAATGGTGGAGTAAAAACTGTGAGGGATATTTTGGGATGTCACAATAAATAAGAAGTCCTGTTAGCATTTTGGTAGGCAGCTTTGAGAGATGCTAAACATTGAGAGATACTGGGGAGCATATTGCCTAAGGAAGAATTTTCTTGCCAAAATTTCCAATAACATCCCACTGATATAAAGTGCCCTTCAGCTTTCAGATTCTATGCATGGCTGATTTTAAATCCTGCTGAGTGTCAGAGTTGGAAGGTTTTCCCTCATTGCTGACTGGATTTCTTCTACTTGAAAATTTTTAACAAGTAAAGAGGGAGAGTCCACAAGTTGACCTCTTTCTGGTAAAATGCCACAGTGATCCTGGGAAAATGCATCCTAGTCTGGGTCTAGGGTTCCTCATTTACACAATGGGATTTTTAAAAAAAATTTCAATGGTCACTTTTAAAAATTAAGCAAAACAGTATGCAAATCACATGCCTGGCACATAATAAATACACATAAAAATACATGCACATGTTGAAATTAATCTCACTTTCCTCATTGGGATGATTTGAGAAGAACTGATGTGATGCATGTTAAACATGATAAAAATAACAAATAATAGTCATAGATGACTGCTATGATGCAACTACCTGACTGAGTAGGTACCGTCCTTCTAGCTCCACAATAATTATTGTTCCCTGTGTTCTTGGCACCAATGAGCAAGGGAGTCAAAGGGAAAATCTATTATAAGGTACAGCTAATTTCTCCCATAATAAATGCAAACATGTTAATGTATTCCTATTATCATATTAAAATAAGCTAAAGCCAAAACCATGAAAAGTCATACACATCTTTACTTACACTATGATAGCTGTAATCCCATGTGCAATCCTAACCCCTGCCCCACCCAGCACACATCCCCTTCCTAAGAAAAAGACACCTCTAAGGGATCCTGTGTTTGTAGAGCAGAGTGAAGAATGTGAGGAGGTCTGAGAGCTAATCAATTTATACTTGCAAAGGGTTATAAATGTTGGGGTTACTGGAAAGGCAGGGAACTGAATTGCTGTCAGGGAACCTGGAGATAGGGGCAGGGGAATGAACATATAGTGCATCCTTATCTTCATCTTTCCACAGAATCTTCAGCAAAATGTTCGTGTTTGCCAGGCGCGGTGGCTTACGCCTGTAATCCCAGCAGCTCAGGAGGCTGAGACAGGAGAATCACCAATTTCAGAGCAGCCTCAGCAACGGCGAGGCGCTAAGCAACTCAGTGAGACCCTGTCTCTACAAAAAACACAAAATAGGGCTGGGGATGTGGCTCAGCGGTCAAGTGCCCCTGAGTTCAATTCCCGGTACCAAAAAAAAAGAGTTCATATTTTCCCTTAAAACTTTGTCAACTTGAACCTACGTATTCATTGAATTTGTTAGAGGAAAGAGTAGTTTTGCCTTCAAGTTGATTTTGAGTCTGGACAAATCTTTGTGGGTTTTTGTACTGGAAAAGTGAATTGTTCATGTCCCCATTGCTGCAGGGAATTCAGGATTGGCAACAACCAAAGTGCTCATTGGTGAGAATCCAGTAATCCAACATGGTGGAAGACAGCCATCTGGATGCTATTTAGTAGGGAGAAGCAACAAACTCGGTTGTTTACAGCAATGGTTGGTGAATATAAAAACAGAATGAAGCCATTAGCATAAGGCCATTTAAGTAAATGTAACACATGCTCACAATAATAAGAACATTACACGTTTTAAAGGATACATAAAATTCTAGGATACATATTCAACAATTTCTAATTGGTGTAATAGGAATGTGCAATAGAAATAAGATATGACTAGATGGATAAATGGATAGATGAGTTTTAAAAATCAAACAAAAATGAGAAGCCTTCAGTGGACCAATGGTTATGGAACTGGGGTAAATGATGAACTCACTCTCCGTACCCGCCCACTTCCCCCTTTTCTTGTTTTCTTGTTACCACTCAGAAATTGGCAGCAACTATAGAATTAGTGCTCTCTTCCTGCTTGTTCAGAGAGCTGGGGAAATTCATGTAAGTTGCTAGGCCACTTCTGGTGAATTTGGGAGCTAGTTTCACTGATTTTTAAAAGTTAACATAATATTTCAAAGCTAGTCTAAAAAGCCTATGTAATATAGGGTTTCAACTATTCTGGAAAAGATGAAGTTATGGAGACAGTCAAAGATCAGTGGTTGCCAGGGGATTGGGGACAGAAGAAGGAAAGGAGAGAGGAATGAATAGATGGAGCAGAAGAAAATTTTAGGACTGTGAAGCTACACTGTATGATATTGTATAATGGATACCCGTTATTATATGGTTGTTAAAACCTGTAATACAAAATCTACAACATAAAGTCTTAATGTAAATTATGGATTTTAGTTAATAATGATGTATCATTACTGACTTATCAATTTAACACCTATACACACTAAAAATACTATTTTAATGCAAAATATGGTACATGAGGACATAAGAGCACAAGAAACAGGGAGTGACATCAAACTGAGGATAAGGTGACACTCATGCTGGGAGACATTAATATATTTTGTCTCTCAGTAGACCAGAACCAGACTCTGAGCAGAACACATTTATTTTCTCAGTAGAAAAAAATGAAATAGATGGTTACACTGCTCATAGAAGCTAGAGCTGTTTATGCAAATACTCACTTATACCCACTTTGCACTTAGAAAATAATTTTAGCAACTGTAGGATTGTGGGTTAGGAGGGGATGAGGCATTCATTTTATTGATTTATTTATTGATTAAAATTCCCCGTGACATTTCAAAACCAGAGGAAGCACATCTCAAAGGCTGAGGCAGACATGCAGAAATGATTTTGGCTCTTGAATTATAAGCTACATCTCTTTAACTTTCCACATGTGGATCTCCTTCCTCCCTTACCAGGGTAACTAAAAGGGCTAACTGATAAGGAGTCACTTGAAAGCAATGTGAATGTATATGAGTGTGTTTCCTGTGTGTGTGTGTGTGTGTACATGTGCGTGTGTGTTGGTGGGGACAGCAAGGTGGACGTGGAAATGGATCTTGCCATTAAGAAGAATATGATCTGAGCTACCTTGACAGCTGGTAAAGGAAGCGGGTATAGAACAATGTCCTAAAGAATTGTCTTGAAACCTTATCCAAGCCCACTAGTTCCACCAGAGACTATCATAAAACCCACTCACATTACAAATCTTTCCTCAAGCTCTTTGACAGCAGAGCATAGGACCATAGAAGGGCCCTGTATGGTGACACGTAACTGGCCCAAGGGACAGAACCGTGCTTTGACACAATTCAGCACATACCATTGTTCCCCTCTCTACCTCAGAACTCAGAGGGTGGCAGATAGTCTCCGTGCTTGTGGAGGAAATTCAACTTCTTACTCTTATTTGTCACCAATAATCTCCATTTTCTTTGCCATCACAATAGCAGTAACAAAAGTGCCTCTCATCTGTTTAACATTTTCTTAAAAATTATCTGAGGCTCTCTGGTCCTCAAATTTTCCTGCCTTTCCAAAGGAAGGCACCGAATGGCTGATAGTGTTGCCGTGGGTGATTTGACATTTCCCTGGGTTTTCATGTCCCCATCTTGCAATGGGATATGAAATGCATTTCCCTGGGGAAACAAAAACCAAAACTATGCCATTAGTCCCAATAACGCATTGGCTCTTCCAGGGCTGCCCTTCTTCAGTTCAGTCAAAGTTATGAGAAAGCTGGCCTGAGAAGAAAACTATCATCCTTTCTCCAAGGGGTGGAGTATGGGGAGATGGCCAGAGTCTTGTTGGGGGGGTTCTTCTTCCTGCCAAGGAGAGCGTGAACCACCTGAGAAACTAAAGTCTAGAACAATCAATAAAGAAGAAAAGACAAAGTCAGAAAAGATATTTTCAAAAGTTGGAGCCCCTGATGGGTCCAGTTTGCACAGGAGCTGGAGTTAGACCATTAGAAAATGGCTCCCATGGTTTATTGAAGGGGGTACATCAAAGGGCAGGGATAAGGTTACAGGGGTGGAGACTTGCTTGTGATGTCTTGCAGTCAGTAGGTTGACTGACATCTTGGCAGGCCACACCCATCTCAGAGGGGCTGTGCACTGGATGGTTGTAGCAGGTCACCCCATCTCTGATGCTGTGTGGGACCTTGGGCAGAGCTGAACAGGGCTCACAGTGAGTCAGGGCAGTCAACCAGAGGAAATGTCCACTGGTCATTCCCAGACATCAGACTCTCCTATTCAGTAGGCTGCGATGCACAACAGTCTACACACAGCCCAGGGACAGCTCTCTACAGTGGAGTGCTATCTGAATTCCAATAAAGTGACCCAAGGGAACCTGTGGAACACATTCTGCAGGCCATAGTCTCTGTCTTTGGGCCAATTGCTTTACTTTCAACAAAGGCTGCACAAATCTACAGAATCTCCACTGCATTCTATCATGTCTGGCCCACTGGCAAGGGACATGGGTCTTTAGCCTCTTCCTTTTTGTGAAACCAAATTTGGAACTTCTCTGCTCACTCTCCAGCTTGCGACAAAGCTCTATGCCTAGTCTTGTGGGCATATTCTTTTCTAAGTTAATGCAAGTGGATCACTCAATAGGACCCAGGGAAGCTATTTCCAGAGAATCTGCAAATGTGTTCATATACTCACAGCTGTGGCTGCATCTGATAGAAGAAGAAAGGAACTATCCAACTAGGAGGTAAATGTCTATCAAATGTCTCTTTCTCTGAGCTATTAATTTTTCTTTTACAGTTGTAGTCCCAGAGTTCTTCATCTCTTATTCTAATACCTTGAGATTCTTCAATTTCTTGAACAAATACAAAATTAAAAAAGAGTGACATAGTTTTTCTATCTAAGTGGCAAATCCTAGCAATATGTCATTTTATACCCAAATATATATATACTTGTGGAATAGGTATTATGCCTGCTATGTAGATTAAAAGCACTTAAGATTAGAAAGAACTGAGAATTTGTTCAAGGTCACCTAGCTGGCAAGTGACAGATTCATAATGTTGTTCCTGAAGCCAGTCTTATCTGACTCCAAAGTGTATATCTCTAATCAATAAGCTACAATTATCTGGTGATTTATTTATTTATTTATTTTTTTATTTATTTATTTATTTATTTTGACTGGGAATCGAACCCAAGGGTGCTTAACCACTAAGCCACATCCCAAACTCTTTTTTTTTGTAACATGCTTTTGTTTATTTATTTATTTATTTTAATTTATTTATTCTACTAGGTATACATGATAGCAGAATGCATTTTGATTCATTGTACACAGATGGAGCACAACTTTTCATTTCTCTGGTTCTATGTGATGTAGAATCACATCATATATGCAGTCATACATGAACCAAGTTCTTTTATTTTTATTTGTTTATTTTTAATTTTTGAGACAGAGTCTTAGTAGGTTGCTTCCCTTCTTACTAAGTTGCTGAGGCTGCCTTCGAAAGTGCAATCCTCCTGCCTCAGCCTCCCTAGCTGCTGGGATTAATAGGCATGTGCCGTAATGCCCGGCTGCTTTATCATTTTTTATGTGCATCATTTTAAAGATGTAGAATTATTATTTGCACTTCCTTCCAGTTCTGAGAGGTAAGCTGGACAGCCATTTTATCTCGACTTGGCAGCCGGGGACCTGGGAGTGTAAGATAGGTGAATGACTCTGTCTCAGTCATCACGCAGCATCCGGTAATGAATGGAATAAGGACTTTGCACTTGGACAGTCCTAGAAGGGAGACGCCCTGACTTGGTAGCTGTAAAAACGTTTTTTTTTGTTCTCAGTGGTCTTACCTGTAAAATGGAGCAAATAATACTTCCCTTGTAGGAAGCGTTTCAATGAAGATCATTACAGGCCAATTCAACATCATGATTAAAAATGAGCCCTGTCAAGTTGGATGCCTATTTAAAATGGTTCTGTGATTTTGAGAAAGTTATTTAATCATGTTCTCCCTTAAAAGGGCATAACAATAACACCTCACTGGAAGGGTCATATAATTTATACGAGGATAGGGCAAAACAACCAGTAAGAAAAAGTGCTCAGTGGACATTAGCAGTAACATTTCTGCAGCAGCTCACAACATGCCTAACAGACAACAGGCAAGCCACACATGCTAATCCTCCATGTCACTGCATGTTGTGCTATTCAAGAATGTGCAAGTCAGGAAGATAGCCTTGCTAGCTCAGTGGAGGTCCCTGCCCCTGTGACTTTCAGCTGCTTGAACACAGGCCTTTGGGAACCAGGTAAATGAAGGCTAAAGATGCCATTTTCAAATTTAATAAACATACAGTCACTCACAGGGGCATCTTTCATTCCCACTGGCAGTTATAGACAGTCTTCTCTCAATTACCTGTAGCTAATTTTAATACAAGGCCAGCTTTTCTCACCCTGCTCTCCACATTCACCCACAGCCTCCTCCTGGGTCCCTGGTGGGATCTCCTCAGAGAATGCAAACCCATATTAACATCATCCTGAGCAAAACATAATTAGAAAACTAAATCAGCAGCCACAAGAATAGCATAATGCCTTCCAAAGCCATCTATTGAGCCTGTGAAACGTTAGGGTTTAAACATTTTCCTTTGTTTTGGATTATTTGCATTGCTGTTTCCCTTTATCGTATAGAAAATCAAGAGGATTGCACACACATGCCTGAATCCAGCCCTACCTTGCCCACCTAATCCAGCCCACTGCCTGTTATTGTAAATACAGTGTTCGGGCATTATTGTAATGCACCCCTATCCATTCATTTGCATATTGTCTATTGAGATATAATGGCAGAATGGAGAAGTTGTTGACTTAAACCAGATGGCCCACAGAATCAAAAATATTTACTATCTGGCCCTTTACAGGAAGTTTGTTGACTCCTGTTCCAGTTAATCTGTAGAAGAGGCAGCTCCTGGAACAGCCCCCAAGAAGACAACTTCCTATCCAACACTGACAACCATCACTTGCCCCTAAGACCAGCAGGTGCCCAGGGCTGCATAGGAAGGATGCTGGTGAAATAACCTAGCAGATGGTAAGAGCAGAGGTAGGAGATCAGGGCTCCACATGACCCTCCTGGACCACCTTGTGCTCATACCTCCTGAAAGACAGAGGTTCAGGGAAGACTGGCCGC
Organism: Xerus rutilus; assembly: GCA_028644305.1. Taxonomy (NCBI): domain Eukaryota; kingdom Metazoa; phylum Chordata; class Mammalia; order Rodentia; family Sciuridae; genus Xerus; species Xerus rutilus. The sequence goes on from CM053402.1 coordinate 28,129,161, forward strand.
AACCTGCATGGTGTAGAGTTTGCCTTACAGCCAATATGATCCTTGTGGTGGGAAAGCTGAGTGCTTGGGGCCAGAGAGTTCCATCAGCTTTGGTTGGCTCAGACGTCATTTATCCAAGCCCCACTAATAGCTAAGCGCTCTTTCCAGATGTTAGAAGCACCCAAGAGTTGGGTAAGATCCTTGTTTTCAAGGAATTTCCAGGCTGGGACAAAGTAGGGACATGTAGCAGACATGTGAACAGAAAAAGTGACTATTACATGACAAGAGGGTCTTGCAGTGCTAAGCAGAGGCACCCACACCAGGATTTGAGAGAAAGACACAGGGAGGGACAGGATTGTGGGGCTCAGGGAGGCATTCTAGAGCCAGAGAAGATTCTTGCAGGATGAGTAGAACTCAGGAAAGCAAATAAAGGAGAGTGTTCCTGGCAACGAAATCACATGTGGGTATCACACTCAATTAAGTATTCATGGAGGGGAAGCAAAACTGAGCAGCAGCAGAATTTGGGGTTTAGGATGTCAAGCAAGACCTCTCATGGGAGTCTATGCTAAAGCTTTATCTCATATTACTCATTTTCTATCTCTGCTCTAACACATTTGCTACAAACTTGGGACTTAAACAAGTGCATTTCCTTACAGTTCTGTAGGTCCAGGTCCAGTGCAAAATCAAGATGCCATGCCTTTCAGGAGGCTGTGGGTGAGATTTGCTTCCCTGCTCACTGGAGCTCTTTCAGACTCCTGTTCCTTCCAGTGATAGGACAGAAGTCCCTGTTGGCTTGCTACCTGCACATGGAGGGTCATTCCCAACACTGAGCGGCTGTTACATGTTCTAACTTACAGCCCTCTTTCTCCATTTTCAGAACAGACAATCCTGGGCTGAACGCCTATCCAGTTGTCTCTCTCTGCCCAGTTTCTGCCTCCCTCTTTCACTCCTATGGTTAGCTTGGGCTTCCCTGGATCATCCAGAATAATCCCAAATTTAAAGTCAGTTAATTTCCATCTGCAAACTTAATTTCCATTTTCCATGGAACCTAATGTCTTTTCAAATTCTGGGGTTAGGACACAGGCACCTTTGGGGAGTCATTTTCTGCCAACCATACCTGACATAATAGAGAACCACTGAAATGTGTCATCAGGGGCATAGATAGGACTTGATGAGATCTTACTTTTAAGATCACTCTATTGGCAAAGATTGTGATATGGAGAGAAAAATGCATACCAAACACCCAGATGGTAACCAGGTGAGGTAGCAATTGCCATTGAATGCAATAGCGGAGGTATTTGCAAGTCCTGATTGGATAGATGTAGGCAAAGGAGGGAAATAGGAGAAGGAAGTTATGGGGTTATAGCCACAGCAAGGCTGGGTGCTGGTAAGGAAAAGGCTCCATCCAGTTAGCATTTGGGTGTGTTTGCAGCAGTGTCCTGGCACGGGACTGCCATCCCTATTACAGAGTCCACAAGAACAAGGCGGCGGGTGGGTAGGCTGACAGGGCATGGATACTGGTTCCTTTATCAAGGGAAGAACTTGGGTTTAAGGGAATAAGGTGAAAGATGGAGAAAGACCGATCATAGGAACAAGGTAAATTTTCAATAAAAGCACAAGTTAAGAACCAGTTTAGTAGAAGCAAGATTATCTTGACCCTTAGAGAAGTGACTGCTAAATCAGATCTCCTTAAATATACTTCCACAGCAGCAAGGTGGCCCAGGATCCCCGGGTGGAGCTGAATCTGCTGTAAACGTCAAGGGGGCAGCCATGGGACTGGAGAGGCCATGGGAGAAAAGTGTCAGCTGGTTCATCTCCTTGCTCCCCTTGAGAGTCCAACAGGGAGGCTTTGTCACTGTTGCTTAGGCCTCTTGCCTCCTGACTTCCTTCCCTGTGTGTGCTCCTAAAGTCAGGTCACCACTGTTTTGAATTGGAAAGATTGTCTGACCTCCATACTGATTGTAAGATGCTTCAGGTGGAACAGTAGCCGACTGGATATTTAATGCTTTAATATTCAGAGTATTGGTCAATTATGCTGGTTGAATGAGTTCTGTCTTTGGATTGTCCTGCCTTTCAAGTTGTACTAATGTGCTGGTAGAGTTCAATTAATTCACTCACATACCCATTCACTCAGTAAACAGATCTTTCTTGAATATCTCCTCTATGCCAGGCTTTCTACTTTTATCACCAAACCTGCCATCTCCAGTATCATTCTTTCTGTTGTTCATATTAACCATATTTTTAAATTCCATCCATGATCTGGAAAACTCACAAGCCCCTTTTATATCCAGCTGCCTGTAATAAACATCATTTTTATTCAAGTTCATTTTCAGAGGCAACTTAAGCACAGACTTGAAGCCAAAGAGTTCTGGGTTTGAATTGGTAACTGATTGCCAGCTGTGAGCTTCAGTAAATTATTTAGCTTTAGCCATTGGTAAACCCAGAATGTGAAAAAAATAAATCCTTCTGGTGAATTGTTGTAAGATTCAAAAAAATGTATTGTTGTTGGTATTATCAAATCAATATGGTGCATGGAATCTGATCTGAAGCTGACTAACACTAGACTGTCAGCCTAAGGCAGTCTTTATTGCTTTTTACTTTTTAGGCTTCGGTCTCCTACTGGCTAAATACCATGAGTATCCACATCAGCAGGCCAATATCCTACCGTAAATCCCAAGGAAAAGTGTGGCAGGAGTAGTGAGGTGGTACAGGATTTCTTATCCTGCACCAATAAAAAATGTCGAAGAAAGACAACCAGCTAAAGCCAGAAGCTGCCAGTAGCAGTGATGCACACGGGTAATGCCAGCAACTCAGGAGGCTGAGGCAGGAGGATGACAAGTTCAAGGCCAGCCTCAGCAACAGCAAGGCCCTAAACAACTTAATAAGATGCTGTCGTAAAATTTTAAAAATAGATAAATAAATAAAAAGGGTTTGGGATGTGGCTCAGTGGTTTAAGCACCCCTGGTTTCGATCCTTGGTACAAAAAAAAAAGTCTGGAAGCTGGAGACCTAGCTCTTGCCTTCCTCTGGGAAACTGAGCCTCAGTTTCCTAACTTGGGCAATGAGAAATGCTTCATGGGGTTGCCTTGAGAAGCAAGTAAAATCATGGACATAACAATATGGCATATGGTTTGGCAACTAAAGGGCAAGGTAGGGGGTGACGTGCGCCCCCTCCCCACTCACATTAGTCCTCAGCTTCAAGCTTCTACATAGCATATCAGCCTAAGGATTCACCAGAACTGGGCACATGCTACCTTCAACACACTGCAGCCACCTCTGATCCCTGGAGAGAGGTGGAGTTTGTTTCAAAGAAATGTCTCCCGTCAACAGCTGTGAGAGAATGTATGCTTGAAGTGTTCTTTACTCCTGTCAAAGAGGCCGTGGCCCAATGAGCTAGAGTACTGTGATGCTTTAAATGGAGAATATAGGGTAGAAAGCAGTATTTCAGGAGCAGGGAATACGTCCAACTTTGTGAATACTGCACGTATTATTTTATCCTAGGGAGTTCAAGGGACATTTTTAGATTGAGACTGAGAGTCGTATAAAAGCGAAGCTAACTTGATGGATTCGTATCTGCTGAGCAGGGGGCCTGCCCTTTTCTCACCTCCAGAGAAGTGATTTTTCATCAGAGGAGAAACCCATCATGCTTTGAGCTGCCAAGCCATAAATTCCCTTTTCCTCCAACTTGCTAATAGTTTTTCTTGCCACCTTCCCCGATAATCCAGAGTAATTGTTATGAAATATGGGCTTGTTCTGTCTCTCCCAGCTGCGGCCCCTCTGTCCTCTGCAGGTCCTGGGGAGAGACAGAGGCTCTGTTTTTGTCACTGGGTGTTCGTTAGAAGAACAGCAGATGCTGTTCCCAAGAACGTGACATCCTGATGAAACCAGAGGAGCCACACAGCAGCCCTGAAATCTGAGAGCCACCTGCCCCTCCCACCCCAAACCCATCAGCAAGTAGCCTCTGGTTTATTTAGAGTGTTCTCTTTCTTGAGAAGACAGACAGAAAATGACTCCTATTTAATCATGAGGATGAAAACACTCTTCTTCACGTGCTTTTACTTATTTGCAGAGAAATATATTGAGCATTTGAAGCCATTCATCAGAGTACTAGGCTAAATGAGCAAAGTGACTTACACATCTTATGGAAGTCGTCATTAATTGAAATCGACTGAAAGGACAATTTTTCTGGAGAAAAATATCAGGAGATGTTGGGCTGGGGGAAGCTCTTTTTTGGGAGGTGAGTACCAGAGATTGAACTCAGGGCATTCAACCACTGAGCCACATCCCCAGCTCTATTTTGTGTTTTATGTAGAGACAGGGTCTCACTGAGTTGCTTAGCACCTCACTGTTGCTGAGGCTGGCTTTGAACTTGTGATCCTCCTGCCTCAGCCTCCCAAGCTGCTGGGATTACAAGCATGCGCCACCGCAGCCAGCTGAGAGAAACTCTTAAGTGTGGCTTAAATAGTATCGTCCTGTTCCTTAGACAAAGAATGCTTTGATCAGTGGCCATGGGAATTTCCTGACCATCACAAGCTCCTACCACATCTCAGAAAGCCCAACTTCCAGTGTGGATCCTGAAAATTCAACATGGTTACCTTAATGGCTGCCAAAGCTGTATGATGTACAGCCTCATCTCCATGGTGTACAATGGGGCTAGGGGTCCAGTTTCTGAGTCTGCATCTAAGTAATATCTTTCTACATGGTCCCCAAATTCTATAATGGTAACTTGGCGTCGCAAATACACAACTATGCATCATTGCGACTCTGCAATGATGGATAGTCATTGGACACATGCACTTAGTTATCTCTAAGGTCTAAGTGGGACCAACTGTGGTAGGAAAATGCAAGGCCTCTAAAAGCACGTGCAGTTGCTACATGCTGTGCTAATTAATCACTGAGGATGGTAAAGTGGAAGACAAATCCATGCCCCGGAAGCTCAAATGTAAAAGGATTTGTAAAGTTCATTTGGCTTTTTTAAAAGAAGAAAAAGAAAGAGTAGCATCCTTGGCACAATCAGCCCTAGTCTTAGATCCTGAATCCCCTGAATAAGCCTGTACCTCACTCTTGGCTGCCAGTCACCCATAACAGAAAGTTGGCAAGTTAGGACCTGATTGGATTACTTAACAATTGCTTAAACAATGATGTTTGCATTAGAGTTAAAACCCAACAATTTAATTCCAATTTTCATGGCTTAATAGGTGGAGTGCATTGAGTCCAGTGATTCAGTACTAAATCAGTTGAGGATTTTAGGTACCTCTTTCTGAAAAAAGTGCTAATACTGAAGTTAGTCAGCTAATATTTATCGAGCTCTTCCCCTGTACCAGGCATAGGGTTAAGAGATTTGTACAGATTATCTCATTTAATTCACAAGCCTCTGAAGTAAATCTATTATTATCTTCCATTTTATAGATGAAGAAAATGAGTTCCAAGGCAGGACTTAAGCCCAGGATATCTGGCACCAGCCTTGCACCCTAATCCTCATGGTAAAAACATTTCCTCCTGCAAGATTGACTCAGCCATGTTATATCTTTCCTGATTCTCACGAATCCCCGGTGATTGCAGAACATCTGAATGACTTATTCAGCAGAAGCCTGAAAGTCAGGGCAAGGGACACTCATGGCAGGACACAGGGACAGCACAAGCAAAGAAACACAAGGACATTTCGCAGACCTCACTCAGGTTCTTCCTTTTGTCGTCTTCTGTATACAATGCCAACAGAGGGAATTTGAAACCTGAATCTCCTTCCCATCCTGAAAGTGAAAAAAGATGAGAACTTTTAAATTTTCAGAGAATAGGAAGAGAAATTATATCTAAAGTTACGTTTCTACACATTCTGCCCCCCCGCCCCCCAAATCTCAGTGTGTTAAACACAATCCCCTTCTGGCAGGTTTTTTATCTGTCCAGGTGACATTTTCTCCATTGGGGTCACCCATTCATCCCTTTTCTGTCTTTTGCCCCTGACAACTCTCTTATTCTTCAATATTCAGCTTAAAAGTCACATCCTTCAAAAGGTCATCCCTGAACCCTAGACCATATCAAATGGACCTCCTATTACTACCCCTATAGTAACATCATAACTGTCTGCTGTATTCCACACTAGGATATGCACTTCTTTATCACACAGATTGTTACTTTTATTTGTACACTTAACATATAGCACAATGGCAGATAGGTAATAGGGAATGAATGAATGGATACGTTAATTAATACATTCTAACATTGGCCAGGTTGGTTTGGTCTGCTTATAAGTACAGTCCACCTGTTTTAACTTAATAGTCACTTGGTTACTATACAGCCCATGTCACAGAAACTTAAACCTGGAAGGGATAACAGATAAACTAGTCCAACCCCTTCTATACATAGATAAGGACACACAGGCTGAGTGGATTGAAGAGCTTTCCCTTAAGGTCTTCCCGATGTTCAAGAACAGACAAGAAAGAAACCTAGAATATCTGCCTGCTGAGCCAGAGGTCTTTGCACTTTGCTGGAGTTCTACCACCCTTCCCAAGGGAAACTTGAGAGATCCTCAAAGTAATAAATGAAAAGTCACAAATGAAAAGCAAATACATTTTCCACATGTCATTGGACACAACTCACAGTTGTGATCAGAGTCCTTGGAGACCCCCAATGCTCAGCCACTAATCTTGAAACCTATTTCAAAATTCAATTGTTCCAAGGTTTTTCTTTGGAGGATGGGGTTATACTTTTCCTCAAATAATTTCGTGCACAAAAAAACATTTAGAAAGCATCAGAGAAAGTTTCTTATCTCCATATGGGAAGTCAAGGACAACTGCCACAAGTAAAATTCTCATTTCAGCCAGAATGTTGATTTCCAATAGATCTATTCAAAGGAAGAAAGAGGCCATTCCTCCCTTTGGTAAAATACACTCACAGCTCACAAAGTATTTTTCTGATAGAAATGTTAGCAAACAATGACAATCGTGTTGCCTGGAGTCACTGAAATATAGCAGTAGACCCACTCGTTACTAAGAAGTTAAAACATCCCTTTAGAATTCAAGTCCACATGGTCTGTGCAAAGCATTGATAGAGACACAGGGCATTGGAAAGAACTGCATCTGAAAGCAGAAAGATTTGTTTTAATTTAGCTTCATCGTAGATCAACTCTGTGACCTTTGCCAAGAGATTTAATTATTTTAGTCCTTTTCATTAATTCTAGAAATATTTAATGACCATCTACTTGCTTGGTGCAAGCTCTATTTCACACACTAGGTAAGCAGTGAGGAGACAAGAGATACAAAAAAAAAAAACTTTCTTCAAGTTTATATTTTAATACAGGGAGACTTGGGGAGACAACACACATCAAAAATAGGAAATATATTATTTGGCGATTAGTATTATGGAGAAAAACACTCTTACGGGGAGGATGAGCTGAGAAGAGAGCAACTTTAAATAGGGTGATCGGGGAAGGTGTCATTGAGAAAGTGACATCAGAAAGAAGTTTGAAGGGATGAACACATGAATCCAGAAGCTACCTGGAAGTAGAATGCTTCAGGCAAGAGAAGAGGAAGTTCAGAGGCTTTGGGGTGAGTTGCATGGTTCAAAGACCAAGCAGAAGCTTTGTGTCTAGGGCATTGGGGAGAGTAATAGAAGAGCTTAAAGAAGTGGAAGAAGAGATGAGGCAGAGCGCTGGCCTTCATGGGGCCTTAAAGCCATCATATGGACATTTAAAAATTTTTTTAAATTTAAATTACTATCTTGTAAATTGACCATTTACAATTGCATATGTTTATGGAGTACAAAGTGATGTCATGATTTACGAATACAATATGCAGTCATTAAATTTAGCTGAGTAACACATCCATCACCTCAACTACTTACCTTTTTTTTGGTACTGGGGATTGAACTCAGGGGCACTTGACCACTGAACCACATCCCCAGCCCTATTTTGTGTTTTATTTAGAGACAGGGTCTCACTGAGTTGCTTAGTGCCTCGCCGTTGCTGAGGCTGGCTTTAAACTCGCGATTCTCCTGTCTCAGCCTCCCAAAGTGCTGGGATTAGAGGTGTGCACCTCAGTGCCCCACAACTACTTATCATTTTTCTGCTATGAGAACATTAGGAATCTTTCCTCTTAGCAATTCCAAAATGTATAATCCACTATTGTTAACTGTACTCCCCACTCACCTCTGGTATTCTTTTTTGTTTTGTTTTGATTTTTATTTTTGGTTTTTTTCTATTTCTGAATGAGCCAGGAAGCTTTGGGAGGGTTTTAGCACAGGAGTGTTGTGATCTGACTCCAGGATTGGAAAGATCCCTGTTCACTGAGAATAGACTGGGGCAGGGCGGTGGGGGGAGGGACAGAAGCATGCACAACTGTTAAGAAGTTACCTAAGTAATCCACGTGCAGTATCACGGTGGCCTGGACCAGGTGAGCAGCTGTAGATAAAGTGAGAGATGATCAAATTCTGGATATACTTTGCCAACTGACTGCTGAGTTTGGGGAATATAAATCAAGAATAACTTCATGGTTTTGACCTGAGGAATTAGAAGGATAGAATTGCCATTAACTGAGATGAAGACAACTGTGGGAGGAAAAGATGAGTGAAGAGCAACAGGTAGTTGGCCTTGGATATGTCAAATTCGATATGCCTATAAACTATGTAAGAGAAGATACTAATAGGCCATTGGATTGACCTTGAAGGGAAAGACCTAGACCTTAGATTATAATCTGCCTCTAGATGTTGGTTAAAGCTATGAGACAAAATGAGATTGCTCAGGCAAGAGCAGTTGCCCATGGACCAAGGTCTTAGATGCTCCATGTAATATGGCAGATGATAAAAATAGCCAATGTCTGGAAAGTGCTTACCCTATACAGGCCCTGTTCTAAGGACTTGCACAAATTAACTCCTTCAACTTTTCAGGCAACCCCATAAAGCAAGAATTATCATTGTCCTTCTCTTATAGATGAGAAAACTAGGGGGAAGAGGTGAAATGACTTTGCCAAGGTCATACGCCTGCTGAGCTGCACAGTCCAGATTCCAACTCAGGCTTCCTGGCTTCCCCGAGGCTGGCCTTCAGAACCCTAACACTGCCTCTCAGGAACTAGAAAAGAGAGGTCACCCACAGGGGAGACTGACAAAGGACAACCAAAGAGGTAGAAGGAAACCAGAGCAGTGTGGACTCTTGGGACATAAAAATGTTTCAAGAAGAAAAAAAAAGAAAGTGGAGCTCGGTGCCAAATGATGTTGGTAGATCAAGAAAGATGAGGGCTGACGCTAGCAATATGGAGGTTATCAGTGACTTTGACAAGAGGAGTTGGGTGGAGAGATGGCAGGAAAAGCCTGGCTGGCTCCAGAGAGAAGAGTGATTTAGATCATGAGTTTTGTCGGCTCTAGAGAGGATTTTTGATTTATAGGGAACATGTAACTGGGCAGTAGCTGGAGGTGAATCTGGGATCAACTGAACATTTCTTTTAAAGATAGGAGAACAAATAGCATAAAGCTAATGAGAATGAACCAGCAGAGGAGGGACAACTGATAAGAAGGACAGAGAATTGTAGCTACAGTGATGTCCTCGGGCAGTGGAGAGAGGTGAACGAAGATGAGCAAATGAACAATTCATTCTCAGTAAAACGAGGGACCAGGGTGTCCAGACACAGGTGCTGGTAGTTGGGCTAATGTGGTGGTGGAAATTGGTGAACTTCAGATTGCTTAAATTCTGGTGTCTTGATTTTCCCAACCATCCATTGGAAATTATCTCATTTAATCCTCACAGCCCAAAATTGCTATGAGGATTGAATGAGATGACCTATACAAAATGGTAGCATGATGTCTGACATCATCTATGAGGCCAAATTATAGCAATCTCTTCATATTCTTCCTTATTGGTTACTGCTGGGATTTGTAATTACTGACATTTATTAATCCTTTACATGGTAGCTGACAGTGTGCAGGGTACCTGGCCTACATGCCTCTGAGTGTGGGGCTTCCTTGTTTACGAGATCTCATTGAGGTTTCTTAGGCTCTTGGAAGGAACCAGTATGTAACTGGGTTGACTGACTACTTCCTTTCCCTTCCAGTCTTTCCTGCCTATCTTCAATTCCCTCCCTAGATATGGATATCCCTTCATTAATCCCTTCCCATGAGAGCACACTTCTTCAGCAACTTCTTGGATCCAGATTTTTAGCAACTGTTCACTCACTCTGATTCATCAAGGCAACCACATCTGGTCCAGAAGCACACTTCCCATCTAATGCGTTTTATGGGGTAGAATGGAGCCTGGTAGGCTGGGCTCAGCTATCTGCCAACCTTGCATCTAGTTTAAGTTGGCACCATTGAAACTATTTTAGCATGTCATTATCTGAGTTAGAAATTCCCCCTCAAAAAGTAACTAGTGTTTACCCAAGGGCTGAGACTTAGCACACACTGTCTTCTACAGCTTTGGTGGTGACAGGAAGAAGGAGAGAAGACAGTGATGCGCTGCCCCTGAGCATCAGTGTTCACAGTTGGAAATAGAAGTTAGAGCAAGAATGTCTCAGATGTCCACTGGGGCACTGACATTCTGGATGGTTTCTCTCAGTCGGATATATTCCCTTTTACTTTGCGATGTGAATATGTATTTCCCTACTGAGGATCCTCTTGTCAAATCTGTCAGTCATTTGAAACCCCCCGTGCACCTAAGTGAAGAACTTCAGTGAGAGCTGGGCTTCATTCTGTGCTAAGAGAAAGCAACGAAAGTTGGTGTCTTCTTCCTCAGCAATTTTGATCAATCTGTACTTGTGTTTCCCAAATCTGAGAAACAGACATCCCAGGATTCTTACTTGCTTGAGTTCTATCAGGGCTGCCCTAAATATGGAAAGTACCATGATCTTTTCCTCTGAGGAAACAATTCATTACATGGACCATTGGCATGCTCCTGATGTTTGATAAGAAAACCACAAGGTCCTTCATTGAGAGGAAGGGTCCTCAGAGTGGAGAAACACTGTTATGGTATGAGGAATCCTTCTGAGAGTTAGGCAATACTTGCTGGGTGACACTCACCAAATGACATTGTTTATATGTACCCCCTCACGTCTGTAAGAGGGCTAAGCAGTCCTCGTCCTAAGGCACAGGTGAAGAAAGAGGCTCAACAAGGAAAACAAACTTTGTCCCAAATCACACAGCCAATAAGAGATGAAGTGCACATTTGAACCTAGGCATACCTAAATTTATATAAGTCCTGGTCTATCTAAAACCCCTTAACTGTAGCCAACAAATGATATTGCTTCTTTATTGATTTTGACAACATTAAACACATCTGAGGGTGGTAGAATCCTGTGGTGTTATGCTTTTTTGATGCCCATATGCCTTTAGCTGGAATCCTTCTGGAAGGTATAAATTCATAAATAATGTGTCTTCAACTTGGTTAGGCTCCCAGGGCCAATGGGAGACAGATGATCCACGGCTTCGTGAGGTATCACTGAAAGCTAAAGTGTTACTTCATGGTCTTGGTTGCTATCCCCTGGAGTGTGTTGTTGCGATCAGTTGTCAGTTTCAGGTCTGTTGTTTCTCTCACCAGAAACCCAGACGGTGGAAGATGACAGCCCCAAAGCCCTGCCCGTGTTAGGGGAGCAATCAAACTCAGATAATGACATAAACGAGTCCGTGTTCTTCTGGGGAATCTCAGACAAAGCAGCCCAGAGGAAAACCATTTCTGCCGATGAAGGTTCCTTTCGCTTGCAACAGGAGAAGCAGCAGCCGCGACAGGAGCCCGTGCACAGGCTGGGAAGAGGTAAAGGGAGGCTGAGGCTGCCGCGTGTGAGTAGCATTTGATGATTTCTCTGCAGCTGGGGACGGGATGCTGGGGAGGGGGCTTGGCCATGAGCGGAGCATGCATGTGCTGATTGGGGCTTTTTCTGTGTCTGTGTACATTCAGCAATGTACACAGTTAATAAGTGTATTTGGGGTCTGCCCTCTTCTTCCTAAGGAGGTATAGAAGTGCACCCACACGCACTTGTATTTTCTCTGCTTTCTGATTGTGAAACGTGTAAACAGCAGGTGGGGAATATTTTCTTTCTGTTTCCTCTTTTGCTCCTTCATCTTTGAGAGTGGGCTGCAGAGCATAAAGACACTTCAGCCCAGAAGAGCCTGGCAGGCAGGAGGACTCTCGGGGGGTATCCTTTCCCAAGTTTCTTTTGCAGATGTGTGGATCTCTGTTGCTTTGCCACCCAGCTGCTTCTCCTGGGTAGGGTTTTGGGGGGGGGGTGTTTACATCCCTCTCTCTGCAAAAGAGTGAGGGTGACTTTTGTAATCTCTCGTCCTCAGCTCCAGTTGACTGTAGTAAACAACACCAAATTCAACAGGATTTAACCTCTCAGTTGCTACTGTTCAAAGAGTTCATAGTGTGCAGTTCAGGTATGGAAAAACATTTGCTGCGTTTTATCCATCCCCTCAGCCTGGGGCAAAGACAGGGGTCCCGCAGCATCAACACCATTTTGAACTTTGGGAAAGTTTTTGTTGTTTTTGTTCATTTGTTTTGTTTTCTTAAACCAAGCCCTAGGATTTGCTGTCTGTGAACATCAGATAGATTGAAGTTGAAAACGGACAGAAGAGAATGATTTTGCTTTAAAGTGCTTGCTCAGCCAGCATCAGGTTTTCTTGGCATAGTGAGCTGCTGTGTAGCTTTAGACAATAGTTGTTACTGGTGCTAAATAATGTGCTGGACAGAAGTGTGGACAGAAGCTTAGAAGCATAACCTTGCTTGCATTCTGGTTGTCTGAAGATGTGGGGCACGCTCACATGTGCACACACACACACACAAACACACACACACACACACACACACACACACACCCTTTTTTCTTTCAAGGCTTTGATGTTGCTGAGCATGTCATGCATGACATCTGCAGTAAAAACATAGGAGCTCATCTTCTCCAGGAGGAGGGCTAAGAGAAGAGGGTGGGAGGAAGAGAGGGATGCCTCACTTATCCTGAGAATCAGCTTTGAGCAGCTGTATATAACGAGTGTGAAAGAGTCTTAGGTACTTCATGCTGGGACTTGGCCTGGGGAGAGCAGTCAGTTGGTTGCTTGGGTGCACAGTGCATGCTCTTATGCTGGAGCAAGGGGCAGAGCCCCAGCTCCCAAGCTGCTATGGAACATGCAGTGAAATATAAACCAGGACAGGGCAGTTGGGGAGAGGAAAGAACCACCTGTCTGCTACACAGAATCCTTCACTCAGACAGCTCTTTCCAACCGTTCTCATGCCATGGTGCACCAGGATAGGCAGGTCAGATGCTTAAACCTGCAAATAAACAAGAGGTTCAAGCAGCCACTCCAGTGGAAAGGGTTCAATATCTAGGACCATTACAATATCTGGACTCATTTATTGTATAGTAGCGTGCCCTCACAGGCAGGCCGAGATCTAAAGTCAGCAACCCAGGAAAGCAAAAGGAATATTGCAAGATGAATGATCTTTCAAAGCTCTGCTTTGGCACTTGTGTATTTTTGCCATTACTAGTAAAGATACATTGCAGAAACATTACAAAGTGTCTAGTCTCACCTCTTAGCACCTCCCATTTTTCCCTATTGTCTCCCAGCTTTGTCCATGTATGCCTTTTGGACACAATTATAATCATAGACCAGATGTATCCATTTGTTCCTCCTTTTTCCCCAGTACCATTCTATCTTCTTTGTCCATATTCCAGTACAATTTTCAGACAGATGGTTAATTGTGGCTGGATTAAATGGATTAATCCCTTAAGTGGGTGTGCCTTAATCTATTTAGCAATTGTGGAGGATTTAAGTTGCTTCCAGCTTGTCCATAATTGTGAGGCTACTATGAATATTACTGCAGTCTATGCATCTTTATTTTCCTTGAAAGAACATTGGGAGAAATGAATTCTCAACTTTCATGTTACTAGGGTAAAAACAATGTGTGTTTGTTTATTTTTCATGGCTATGATTATTTTGCTTATTTTTCATGGCTATTATCAAACTATTATCTGGAATGTGATTTTACTGTCTAAAACAATCATCAATGTAGTCTAAATAACATCAATTTATCTTTATCTATCATGTGCCTTAAGCACATGAGATTCTATCTTTATTATTATTATTATTTCTTCCTAAATTAGGAGCCATAAAAAAATACTGGTCACTTTTTCTATTTTTTTTTTGGGGGGGGGGTACCAGGGATTGAACTCAGGGGTGCTTAATCACTGAGCCACATCTCCAGACATTTTAAAAAATTATTATTATTATTTATTTTGAGACGTGTCTCACTAGGTTGTTTAAGGCCTCCCAAAGTTGCTGAGGCTAGCTTGGAACTTGGGACCCTCCTGCCTCAGCTTCCTGAGTCGCTGGGATTACGGGCATGTGCCCCTCTATCCTGCCCTGGTCACTTTTTTTTTTTTTTGGTACCGATGATTGAACTCAGGGTTACTTGACCACTGAGCCACATCCCCAGTCCTATTTTGTGTTTTATGTAGAGACAAGATCTCACTGAGTTGCTTAGTGCCTCACATGGCTGAGACCCTGGTCACTTTTTTGAAGCTGGCATTTGAGACCTAAGGGGTCAGGTAGAGTCACTCTTTATAGGACAAGCCCACAGCTTCTTAGATTCCCCACTATGAGGAAGCCATGCTCTGCAGCCTCCCCTGGCCGTGTCTGTAACGGATGGAAAAGGAAAGATGAAAACTCTCCATCCTCTACCAGGCCACTTAAGGAAGAGAGGTGCAGGGGTCACTGGAGGGGAGCCAGCCTAGAATTATCTCCAAGCCCTGGAGCTCAATCCTGGAAGACTCTCCAGACCTTACTGCCTTCCTCCCCGATTCTTACAAAGTCAGCAGAGCAGTAAAAACCCACTTCTTGAGCAGGATTTGAAGCTGACACCTGGCAAGGTGGGACTGGCATCCTTGGGAAGGTGAGGACTAGCAAATTTCTTAGAGAAAAAAAAAGGAACATGGTTTATGTTCTCCACTGCCTGTGCTTCAGTGAGGGGGTCAGAGAGAGGTAGGGGATTCTGAACACCAATCCCTTCCCAATAAGAGCTGTAGTAAACTTTTCATTTCCTACCTCCTGTAAGGATAATGTTATTGACAAATTGTTTTCTCTTTTCTTCCTCCCTTGTATCACATCGATGTGGAGATTAATCTGTGCTCTCCTGACCTCTCGTGTAGCTCACTATAAATTGCTTCAGGGCTAATCTCTTTTGTTCATTGGATAATTATTTGTGCAAAGGCCAAAAGTGCCCAATGGGATTCACACTGCAGCTCAGCATACATTTACCCACCCTGACCTGCCCAAGTGGGAAATAAGAGTGTCCTGGAAGCAGATTTCCCATCCATAGATATGCAGATCAGTGGGGGGTTCTTTAGAAGCTTTATTGACTTTCTCAGTCTGCAAACACTTATTGAGACACTGCTTCACCAAACTGGGGGCCACTGGAAGCCTGACGTGGATCTGAGTGTCAGGCCTAGCTGCTTCTTCAGAGGATTGACAGACCTTACAGACTGGGTAAAGCATTTATTCTTTAAGGAAAGGACAAAAAATTTGGAAGTTAAAAAGTCCAGGTATTTAGGCAAGACATTCAAAAGGACTTCCCATGTGCTCACCTCCTCAGTCTTTCTTGTCTTAGTGGCTTACAGTCTAGCTTTCCTGCAAGAGCAAATAGAGCTTCTGATTTCTTCTCAGTTGCGTCACCAATCCTCCATCTAGCAAAATTGTTTCTACTTGCAGGTCTGCCCTGGGCTAGGTCGTGCTTTATGCGTTTTCGCTCAATGGAATCCTCACAGCAACCCAGAGTGGTTTGTACTATTGCTACTCTCCTCTTATGGATTTTAAAATTGAGAGACAAGTAGGTTATGCTGGAGAGCAGACAGGGTCTTGCGTTTGGGGTCAGGGAATAAAAGAGGGGCATTGAGGCTTGTGGCGCTTGGAAGTCAGAACCATAATTGGAGCCCAAGGAGACTAGCTTGCTCCACAGTCTGCTCCTAATAACTTGACTGTGGATGCATTCGTTGTTGGCTGGGAGAACGGTTGAAAGTCTAAAAGAAAGTTGAGACACTACGGTATCACTAAAACATACTGCTAATGGCAGCGATGATTACAGTGATATTTATCACAATAGTGACTGACACTATTCGCCATGCATCGGGCACTTTATATAGAAGTTTTATGCAGTTATTTGGCTTCATCCTCACAACTGCCTTAGGAGAGAGCCATCATCCCTATTCCTATTTTATCAACAAAGTGACTGAGGTTTTGCCATATTAATGACTTGTCCCAGGCCATGAGCTAGTGAGTCTGACTTTGTGGTCTATCGCCTCTGATCACACCTCACTGATGGACCAACAGGTTAATGCAGCACCAATAGCTGGGATAGGAACATCAAAGGCTTTTTTAGGGACCATGGAGCAGGGCTCAATAGACTCTTCTGATCTCTTTTAACTTCGTGTTCTGGGTAGCTTTTAGATGACCACCGGTGCTGCATAAAAACTTTTAGGTCTCAGTCCATTCCTATGAGTGCTTGGAAGGCAAATTCCTAAGGGAACATGGTTCTGGAAAAACATAACCTTCAGGCAAGTCATTGATGTACCTATAAGGAAAACTAGTCTCAGTCAAGCACCTGCTTTGATGCTATGCTCTAGAACTGCTGTGTCCAATATGGAAGCTGTTAACCACATGTGGCCACAGAGCTCTTGGAATGTGGCTAGTCCCAGCACTGGTGTTCCCCAAGTATGAAAATACACACTAGACTTAAACAGTTAAGAACAAAAAAAAATGTAGAATACCTCAGTAGCTTTGTACTGGTTCCATGTTAAAACAATAATGCTTTGGACATAATGGGTTACATAAAACATTATTAAAATAAATATTCCCCTTTTCTTTTACTTTTGAAAGAGACTGCAGTAAAATATGCACAATATGAAATGTATCATCTTAACTATTTTTAGATGTGCAGTTCATAGTGTCAAGTAACATTTACATTGTTGTGCAAACATCTCCAGAACACTTTATCTTGCAAACCTGAAACAGTGAAGCCCTTAAATAACTTCCCTTCCTCCAGCCCCTGGGAATCACTATTCACTTTCTGTCTTTATAGACTGAACTTTTCTAGTGAAATGTGAGTGGAATTATACAGCATTTGTCTGTATTTGTAAATGGTTTATGTTACTTAGCATAATGTCATCAAGGTACATTCATGTTTTAGCATGTATCTGAATTTCTTTCCTTTTTTTGTATTCATTGTGTGTGTGTGTGTGTGTGCGTGTGCGTGTGTGTGTGTGTGTGTGTGTGTGTTTTACTCAAGATTAGCCCAGGGGAACTCTACCCCTAGCTACATCCCCAGCATCCCTTTTAATTTTATCTGATTTTTTTTGAGTCAAGGTCTTGCTAAATTGCCAAGGCTGGCCTTGAACATTGTGATCCTCCTGTCTCCACCTCCCAAGAATTTCTTTCCTTTTTAGGGTTACATCTTATTCCATCATATGTATATAGCAGATTTTATTCATTCATCCATCCAGCCTTGGACACCTGGGTTGCTTCCAACTCTTTTCCCTTTTTTATTAGTGTGGCTACTGTGCAATTTTAGATTGCATATATACCTTGCATTTGTGGTTTACATTTTGTCTTCACTGGACAGAGCCACACCACACTTTTCTCTCTTCCTCATGCTTCCTTCTTCTCATTCTTTCCCATTTCCATGTATGAGGCCTCGACTGCCACCCCCAGGAGTTAGTTTGGCTTTCGCTTCACCCTTCCCCAAGACCTGGGCCCTGGATCAAGCACACCCTTGTGCAAGGACCTATGAAAGACTTATAGTAATGTTCTTTGTAACAGAATGAAACTGTGACATTTCTCCAGAGAAACATTCCCTGTTTTCCATAATACAGAAGGAAAAAGCTCAATAAAGGAGGACTGAGAAGGAAAAGCTTTTGAAGCCATGTCATTTTTAATTTTTTAAAAGTCACCAATTTGACTCAGATCACAGACTGCGAGTGAACTTTATTAACCACCAAACAGGGCAGAGTGCAAAACCAATGATGCATAAGTTCAGGGCAGAGATCTACACCAGCAGCTCGTTTCTAAAATACATTTTTCCTACCTGGGGACCTAGGGATTCAAGGCATTGGGATGTTGTCAGCATCTCTGAAATTTCTTGTGACTTGTGGGATAAAACCCCAAAGCCTTAGCATCCAGATGTTCTTTCCTGGCACTCCCTTTATGAAGATTTGAGTGCCTTATTAGTCCTTAATTGTGCAAGGAGTTCCCTGGACACCCAGCCTTGACCATGCTTTTACCTCAACCCTACCCTTCCCCTGTATGCACCTGGTGGAACTCTGCATGTTCTTCAGGACGTGGTGCCAAGCTCCCCCGCGCCCCTTGAAGCATTCCTGAGCTCTAGTATCCACTGGAGTCCAGTAGGAAACAGACCTCACACTCCAGTGAATTTTTACCAGGGGCTGAGTGATGGGGCTGTTTTAAAGGCCTGGCTAGGGTTAGGGGAAACCAGTACAGGCTGGCAGTGTAGCCCCGGCTGCTCCTGGACACAGGAAGGTAAGGCAGTTGTTGAGACATGGCTAGACCAATCAGAGGGACCTCAGAAGTGCTGGCCTGTTCCAGAGCCATGCAGTCCTGCCAACCTATGTGATAGGGAAGGGCCCTTTCTCTTCCACTCTCTCATATCCTGTTTCTGTGTTCTGTTGACTGAAGCCACTTGAAAGCCGGAAGACATGCCCAAGGGGAGGGTCTTCACAGAGGCCCCCTCCATGAACACAGAGCAGGTGGAGAGTGGATCCAGAGGGACTGGTGCCCCTACCCTGTCTCCAGAAACATCTCTTCTCAAGCCTCCATGGCAGGATCATTTAAGCTGCAAGATCATTATCATTATATGGCACTTGTGTTATCCAATGAAATGTTTGTTCCCAACTACAATTGATACAGTGAGCTCTTGGATTCAGATTTCTTCCTTTCATTCATGCATATATTTCTAATACTTAGCAAAATACCTGGTAGAGAGCAGACAGCAAACAAACGCCATCCTCTATCACATACCTTTTCCTCGAACTCTCTTTGGAATCTAGATGGTCTGTAGTAAATTCTGGAATGGCAATTTCTCAATGAATCAAATATAGAATGTTAACCTTTGCCTCCTTGGAATCCCAGTAAGGAAGTTAAAGTGATTCAAAGAAATGATTCCTGGAGTCTTGTGATGCTGCCATTGGTGGCACAATAAATCATAAGGAATCGAGGATCCTAAATTTAAGTGGCAGAAATCAGCAGTTGGTAGACCCACTATGAAAATAAGTGTTTGTGCAGGCCCCAATGAAATATCAAGCAGATATTTAAATGCAAGTCAGGCAGAAGAAGCTATATATGTACATATAATATCATGTGCCTTTTTTTCCTGGCTTTTTTAGTTGGAATTTTATAGAAGCCTTCGTGGTTCAGAGACACAAGCTAGAGAATTTAATGCTTTGAATCCAAACTGGCAGGGGCAAGGTTTTCCTGTGCACACTGAACTGTCCTCTGGTTCCAGACACTCCTTTGCTTGGGGATGCCCACTCCAATCTGCCTCCATCTTCATATGGCTTCTTCCCTATATTTCTTCTGTGTCTGCTTGTCTCCAATGTCCCTCCTTTTTCTTATGACACTGACCATTGGACTTAGGGCTCACCCTATATCCCTAATGATCTCATCCCAAGATCCTGAATTAAATCTGCAAAGGCCCTGTTCCAAACAAGGTCATATGCACAAGTACTAAGGCTTACAAAATGTATGTATCTATTTTGAGTCAGTATTCAACCCACTCGGGAGACGATGGTAATTTTATTATTCAGCCTCCTCTCCAGAGCCAAACCTTCCCCTTGAGTCCACAGCCTCTCACCTCTGGAATCTAAGACCTGGCTCCATCAATTATTTCCATTTTTCCCTTTTGTTTGCTTAACATCTTCAACTTGATCTTTCCTTTTGGCCTACCAATATGTTCTAACCTTAAACAAACAAGCTTCTCTCCAACTTTAGATTCAAAATAAAAGCCTTTTCTCACACTTCTGAGCTCACAAAAGCCTCCCCAGCCACCACTCCAAGGAAGGATCCTCCTCTATTTCATTTCTCACCCATTTTGGAGCTGACTTTTTCTCTCCATGCAAAAACGGCCTTTTAAAGTTACTAGGAAAGTTCAAGATGCTCAACATCCTAAACTTTGGTTCTCTTTGATAGTTCTCTTCTGATTCTATCCACAATGTTGAGTTCTCTTGACCATCTCTTCCTGTCCAAAGTTTCTTTCTTATCCTGGTGTGTTTAGTTAGGGCTTGCCAAGAGCCAGTACCTAAAGGAAAACTCCCTCAATTACAATTCTGCTCAGGTGTAGATGGATCATTTCCCAAATTTAGTGATTTTATATCCTTTCACTTCCCTGTCATGTGGGCTGACTTTTCTTTAAAAATCTACCTAAAGCAAAAGTAACATTTCCAACCATCTATAAAGAAATCCAAAGGTGGCTTCTTATTTTAAATATAAGAATAGTTATTACAAAACAACTTTATCCCCATCTGTTATATTTTAGATATGATATGGTCCCCAAAACCTCATCTGAGAGACAATGCAAGAAAGTTTAGAGGTGAAATGATTAGCTACAAGAGTCTTAATCTAATCAGTGCATCAATCCACTCGAATGGATTAACCAGGCGGTAACTGCAGGTAGCTAGGGTGTGGCTGGAGGAGGTAGGTCCCTGGGGCCCTGCTTTTGAGGTATATATTTTGTCCTTGATGAGTAGAGCTCTCTTTCTTTCTGCTTTCTGGTTGCTATGTCCTGAGCTGCTTTTCTCTGCCACACTCTTCCACCACAATGTCCTGCCTCACCTGGTGCCCAGAGCAATGGAGTCAGCCCTTTTTGGACTGAGACCTCTGAAACTATAAGTCCTAAATAGACTTTTCCCCCCTATAAAATATTTCTTGTCAGGTCTTTTTGTCACAGTTGTGAAAAAGTTAACTAAAATACCATCCCTTAATGTAACGTCATCCCCGTTTAATAGTATTGAGCCTTCCTAATCTCAACATGTTATTACCTGCCTTGGGAAGGCCACCAAGGGAAGGACTTGTTCTGATGTTCTGCAATTTCATAAAAGACAGATTTAGACTCTGACAAACTGTGACTTCTATGGCAGGGTTTCATGGATTCTGAAGAATAAGGGACCTGCCATTCACAGTGGCCCCTAGCCAGATACTAACTGGTTAGTTTGAGTGTGTGTTGCATCGACCTTTCAGGTGTTAGGAAGAGAAGTGGAATTTGTGAATCTCACTAGTGTCCAGACTCCAGGCAACGTCTATGATTGGCTGCTGCTCCTTTACTATCTCAATCTTAGCATTTTCTTAGAATAGCATCCATTTCATCAAGATTTTCAAAGCCATTGGAATAAAACTATATGGTATTCTACTATAAAATTTCAACTCTTTCTACATGGGTAGTTGTTTCTTTTCTTGTTTGTCATCTCAAGTGTCCCTCTACTTTTTCTAATAATAACACAAATTATTGAAGTTAAGGCTCACCCTAAATCCCTTATCCCTCCATCTTCTTTTTTATTCTTTAATCATTTTAACAAAGTGGATTTGGTTTTGCTGATATATTTTACTGACCTCTCTATTTTACTTGTAAAAGAGATGCTCACAGTGGAGTTCAATGGATTTCTGTGAGTTAAATGTATTTGTGCAATCAACACTATACTGACACAGCACTCCAGAAGATCTCGTTATGAACCCTTCCAATTAACTGCACACCAAAGGTAGCATTATCCTCCCCTTCAAACAGCTAGATTCATTGTGTCCGTTTCTATTTCTACGTCATATACAATGTACTTATATGAAACATGAAATTTTTCCTGTCTGCTTTTATTCATCCTATGTCAGGGTTCTCCTCTGGAACCTACTCTGCATGTTAACTGGATTGGAGACAGTGAAAGTAAGTCAACGGGCAGGTCTGTCCTCTTACAGGATGTGTGTAAGAGTCAGATTTATCACACACACACAAAACATAGCATTTTCTGCAGATCAGTGAAGTGGGGACTGGAGGGGAGGTGAGGAATGCACATAGTGGACGAAGCCCAGCACATTTATCCTGACAGGTTCCCTAACATGCCCTGGACAGGACTAAGGGCATAAGAGCCATGTTGGAGAACAGGATGTTGGTACCTGCATTCCAACTGTGTGATGAGATGAGAAGTACCAAGTTTCATTGCCTTTCTACCATCTTGACATTTTATTATAAACGATTTTAAATACCCTGAGACATTGACTTTTAATAGCATAATAATATCCATGGCCCACCACCTGGTTAGACAGTTAACATTTTGCTCATCATGCTCTATCACATAGTGATTTCTGCCCTTTCAGCACACCATCTTTTTAAATGAATTTCAGTCATCTTTAAAAAATTGACATGAAATCACATAATATAAAAGTCACCATTTTAAAGTGAATAATTCAGTGGCATTTAGTACATTTATGATGTTGTACATACAAACCTATATTTAGTTCTAAAACATTTTCAATGCTCCAAAATTAAGCCTCTTACCAATTAATCAGTCCTTCCCCACCTCCCCAGACCCTGGTCGCCAGCTTTTGATTTCTGTTTCTATGTACTTTCCTATTCTGACAATTTCACATAGATGCCAACATGTGACCTGTGTGTCTGGCTTCTTTCGTTTCCTACAATGTTTGCAAGAGTCATCCACTGCTTAGAGTGTGGCTGGACTTCATTCCTTTCACGGGTGAAAGATATTGCATTGTTGAGGTACCGCAACTCGTAGATCCATTCATTTGCTGATAAGGCCTTTGGGTTGTTCTACACCTTTTGAATATTGTGTATTTGAGCCTTTGTGCAGAAGTGTTTGTTTAAGAACCTGTTTTCAATTCAATTGGGTGCATATCTAGCAGTAGAATTGCCAGGTTGTCTAGTAATTCTAGGTTTAATATTTTTGAGGGACTGGTAAACTGTTTTCCTGGCAGATTTTTAAACCCTGGGAAACCTTGCTCAGTATGGGCGTTCCTGTCCCAAGATTAGATATTGCACTTCCAGGGCCAGGTATTAGCAGTGGTTGAGCACCCTTGAGGTTCCTAATTAGCCTCCTTTCTGGATAAAAATTTTCAGGGACTTGAGTAACAAGTATGAGAAGTTGGTTAGACAGGCAATGTTTTTCTTTTGTCTCCTGTTGGTATTCAACTCACCTGGCATTGGAAAGGGCCAGGTGGGTAATCTACTGGGACACAGGTGGCTCAGTGGATGGTTTCTATTGCATGATCCATGAGTCTCTATTCTGGAAAACTGCCACATGGAGTGACACACCTCTGACACCACATGAGCCACTCATGGCTGAAGCATGGCCAGGCTCCCTCATGGTTCCCTGGGTTCTGCTAGGAGCTGACTACAAGAAGTTTGGGTTGGAGAGAAGAAGTTGCCAAAGACATGCATGGGAGTGGCAGCCTCTGGAACAGGCACTGACAGCTGGAGCAGGATTTCAGAGGGCTGCCCCTGCTCCACTAGCCTGAGAAAACAGGAGAAATTCCAACTATTGCATGATATCATCTGTGCCTTAGAAGCATTTGTTTTTAAACTATGGATTTAATTGCTGTTCCATTGGCTCCTATTTCTTCTTTCCCCAAGAAAAATGGAATTTTTGAAATTCCCATGAAAGCACGTTCAATTGCCATTTCTGTTCCAACTTCAAGACAGAATCATCCCTAATAATGAAAACAAATCTGCTATTGGCAAAGCAGACCCAAGTGTTGCTTTCAGAGAGTCAGGAAAAGGAAGCAACAAAATATCAGAGAAAGGAACAGAGGCAGGGAGGCAGGCTGTGAAACATACCGATAATTTACATTTTGTGCAGCACCTGGTCATGTGCAAATTCAGTTCACAACAGCCTTGTTAGGGAAGCTGAGAAAGTGCTGGTGGGTCTTAGATTTGCAGATGAAGTACACGGGATTTAAAAGGATTTTGGAGGGGCTGGTTGTAGCTCAGTGGAAAAGCACACACTCATTAAGTGCAAGGCCTGGGTTGTAGCCCCAGCACCAGAAAAAGGGGAAGATGGATATGGAACATAGTCAAGGTCATAGAGATAGAAGGAAACAGATTCAGAGCTGAAACCTAGTGCTGTTCCTCCTCGTGTATGTTAAAATAATCACGATCATCCCAGGTGCTGGGGAAATAAGATTTTGGAATCACATGGAACATGGAATTGGGCTATTTGAATTATGATTTGACTACTGACAAACTACAAAGTCACGAACAGGTCATTTGGCTCTTCAGCTTCCTTTCAATGTGCAGATAAAGTGAAATCATGTATGTGAAGTACCTTGCACACTAGCATCTGCAGGTGTTCAAACACTCGTAGACTCCTTCCCCATGTGAGAGCATACGAAAAGATTCCAGAAAATCTGATCCTACCACTTCTCCAAGTCTTGCTCTTTTTCTCCAAAATATCCCAAACTGCATAACCTCCAACCCCCAAGCAGACTTCTTCTAATTGAGGAGATGTTATCCATGATTTAATAACAATGAGGGTTCTTGGGGATAAGGGGACACTTTGCAGGCAGAAGTTACAAAGAAGAATCGATGTTCATTATCTAATTGGGATAAGCATTCGTTCACATATTCAGCTGTCAGGAAGCAAAACCAGATCAAAGGCCCATTAGTCACAAAGCTAGTTTTACAAAGGGCCATTTTTGTCAAGGGAGTGAATTTAATGTGAAAGAGGGGCCAGAACACTGTGGCCTGGTACACTATGCATTAGTGATTATTTGGGTCCTAGTTTTCTAGCAGAGGTTAACCCAGATCCTGAAGGCTGACAGTATCAAGCATCAGTGGCAGGAGGGTGCAAATGGTGGCTTTTAATGTCATTTTCTGAACCGGAAAAACTTGAGAGTGATACAGAGAAGCAGAAATGTCTTGACAAATTTTGCAAACACTGCTGGTCCTCAAAGACAGCACAAATCTATTGTGCCACCACAGGGCAGAACAGAACGGCTTCGCCCTAGCATATTTACCTTTCTCTGCTGCAGAATTTGCCAGACTTTGGAAAGGTCATTCAGTCTGGAGCCTGTCAAGTTTGTTCTGTACACTGATGTTCCTTCCAGTGGCACTTTTTATCTTTAATATGGAATTCTTATCTGTGACAATTATACCGTTAATGATATTTCTGTCATTAGGTTCTGTGACCAGTGTGAGCCACAAATTAATAAGCATTCACTCAACACCCACATGGCACCAGGTGCTGCTGGTACAATAAGAAGAGATATTGCAGAAGTGCAGGGAGAGAGAAATGATTTTCCACATTTTGTAAGGAAATTTGCATTACACAAGCTTTCAGCGCATTTGCATAACCTGCTACTTGAATGAGTAAATTGACTACACATTATGGAATTGCCTGTAATATCTGAAGATTTAATTGCCATTATGGTTATAATTGGCCCTCATTTACTGAATACCAACTGTGAGAATACCACATAAGGACAGCAAAACACAATGGTTAAGACCACCAACTCTGAAACCACATTGATGCATTTGGATCCTAATTCTACTGCCTACTAGCTATGTATCCTTCAAATGCAGCTTGATTTCTCTATGCTTCAGTTTCTCCATCTGTAAAATGGAGATGGTAACAATAGTTCCCACCACAGTATTATTAAGAAGACTAAATGAAGTAATATTTGTAATGTGATCAGGACAGTAGTTGCCACAATGTAATGACAATAATTATTATAATTATATTAATTATGGTAAATAGGTAATTTGGTGGGAGAAAGCAAGAAAACAAGAAGAAATAAAATACTTTGGAGTACCCATCATCAAATAGAATTTCTCTGCTGTTCGTCACCAACCTACCATAGTACAAACAAGAATTTCATTAGTACCAAAGAAAAGATTTCATTTCTGGAATATTTCAAGAATGGTGATGCTAAAGTCGATGGAAACAAAGCGATCTTCACTAAGATTCTGCATTCTTATTTTATCTCTTTATTTTTAAACATGAAAATAAAACTTTGATCCAACACTAATCAGTAATAACCAGATGAGATTCATTGACTCAGACCAAATTTTATCAATGGCTTTGTTATTTGATGCAAATAGATAATATTGGAGATAGATTAAACTGTGTTTTATGCTTGCTGGCCTTGGTCCTGAATTGGGAAGGTGATGTTTCTTCACCTAGAACAGCCACTGGATTTTCAGTTTTCCTGATTGAGGGTAATGGTAACTTTTGAATTAACCTCTGAAGTGCTTTCCCCTGAAAGGATAAAGGGATAAAGAACCTGGAATCCAGGGGGTCTTTCTCGGATAAGTAATATATTTCTAATCATCACAAGGGGGGATATTAGCTGCCATCTGTGGGCCTGATTCAAATTTGTCTTGCAAAACTCTCAAATCCAGGACCCTACCCAGCTTCCACCTAGGTAGCTCTGCTCTTGTCTTTATTTTAGCCCTATCATGTACTTAGCTCTATTTTGTATTTGACCTCTCAATAATTTTTTGAATTGGTTTCCTGACTCCTGTTTCCACAATTGTCTCCTTTTGTGCACTCGAGTAAAAATTCTTTTATCAGTTTCTCTGGATAACTCATTGGTATCCTTGACAAATAACTTGATCACTTATCTCCCTGTTAGTGTATGTCTATCCCTTCTTTGTTCTGGAGCACAAATGTTCTGGCAATGACATATATGCTTTCTCTTACAAATCAGTTCTTATTACATTTGACAGCCTTTGGGTGGCTGCTTCTCATGATACCTTCTCCAGAACCAAGGAGATGTAAGTTGTAAGCCACTACTATGCTTCACTGAGATAACTATATCATTGTGTTTAAGCCTCTCTCAAGAAGCAGTTATTATCTCTGTTTTACAAAGAAATTTCAGATTGTGTTCTAGTCATTCTGGTGGTATGAATTGGAGGTTCTGTATTCTGTTATATTTCTCTGAAGGGTGTTGATTTTTGTGTTTGTTTTAGCAGGCAATGAACTTTGCTTAGACTCAAATTACATATTCTTTTTACCTGTGGTGGATGGCAGTTCAAGTAATTTTTTCACTTAGCAAGACTGTTTTCAGTCTACCTCAAAAATGTATGGTTTAAGAATCAGCTAGAAACTTAGGCAGAGTGACTCATAGAACTTGAGGTTCCCCTGTTATTATTTATGGACTTTCCTTTTCACTCTTTGAAGTTGTGTCCAGCCACCTTGACTTTCTCTCTTCAGACCAGAAAAGTGACAGGTCTTTGAGTTAGCCTGTGTCACAGGACTCTGGCTTACCTTCAGGACAAAGTTATAATAAAATAGAAAACTCATATTTTGTTGATATCTTCTTCCAAGTTTTAGCTGCCATATAAAAGCCACTTGTTTTTGTTGTTTTCCCAGTATCTCTCAGTATATTTTGTCTTTTACTATTTCATTCAGAGTTTATAGCTACCTTTTGGGGAGGTCAGTCTGCACAGCACTTTCTCCACCATACTGAATGCAGAATTCCAGAAATTGAGCAATAAGTGAATAATCTCTTCATTATTCTCCTCATGATCAATACAATCATAGATCATCTAGGCAGGCAAGTGAAAGAGCCAACCTGTATCTCTGGAATGTAGGGTTTACATCCCTCTGCTATGGTTCTCTCCAGAAGCTGTAATGGCATCACCTTCCTCAAGGATATATATATGAAGAAGAGTCATTGTCCTGCATAAAGTACAGTTTGTGACAGGTTCAGTCTCTCCTACCTACATATCCTACACAGAACACAAAGTAATTACTTCTTACTTTGGAAGCAGGATGGTGGTTAAAGTACATCACATCAATTGGATGAAATGGGACAGAGTTGTGTAGTGACTGAGAAGGCAGAAGCACCCCTGTCTAAGTTCCTTGTGGCTCTTGTATGTGTGTGAGTGTGGATGTGTGTGGGGAGTTATCACAGAAGACCACTTTTTTTGGTATTGGGGATTAAACCTTGACGCACTTAACCACTGAGCTGCATCTCAAGCCCATATTTTATTTTTAGACAGTGTCTCAATAAGTTGCTTAGGGCCTTGCTAAATTGCTGAGACTGGCCTCCCATTTGTGATCCTCCTTCCTCAGCCTCCCAAGTTGCTAGGATTACAGGCATGCATCACTACACCTGGCTCTAGCTCATTCTTATAAACACTATCGACAGAGCTTGGAGTCTTTCTGTGGGACAGAATCTATATGATGTGTTTCTTATAAGGAGCATGGCAAAGCAAAGGCCACAAGGAGAGGCAACTGCCTCTGAGGAAGGCCCCCACACCAGAGTGTGGTAGAAATGGAGGATGCTTAAAACCCAGGCCACCTGAGATGCCTCCACATAAGCCAAAAACACTTTAAAATTTAGTGTACCAGTTTGAAAATAGGGACATGTCCTTCCTGTCTGTCTGTGCTGGCCCTAACAACACACAAAGTAACTAGTGAGAGTTGAAACTAGAATCATTAATGTCAGGATCCAACAGAGGGATGACACTGCTGTGGTTGCTGGCAGAGAAGTGACCACGAGGCAGCTGGGGCCTGACCTGCCCCATGTAACCTCCCGCCTGGCACTGTCAAAAGAAACAAAAAGATGAAATAAAATCAGAAAGAAGAGTAGGGAAAATCCATGTGGACAATGTTGTGAGAATGAGATTGTAGGCCAGGCATTGTCTACGATTTTAGTAACCAGGGCTGGGTTGGAACAAGAAAAAAAGAAAAAAGAAAGAAAAGAAAAATAGGAATGACACAAAAAGAAGCCACCTGCTCTAGACAGATGGAGAATTCGGGGCCAATAAAGGAACCCACAGTGGGGAGGAGTAAGTGGGCCGTGCGTCAGTACATGACAGAGAGGTAGCTCCTTGGACACCACCTACGAGCACAGAACTGCAAATGGAGGTGTTCTGCAGAAGACCAGCACATGGGAACACATGAAAATTTAACCTCTGCTAGTACAGAAGCACCTCAACAGGCTAACAGATAAGTAAGAGTCAGACCTATTCCTAATATATAAGTTTAAAAATGTGTCAATGCACTGTTAAATCACAAAGCAGGTGCGTGATTGGCTAAGAAACAAGAAAAAAGTCTGAGTGATTAAAAGAGAGTGATTCAAATGCAAAATAAAACACAGAAATACATTTTTACATCTATCAGACTGGAAAGAGTGTGAAAGATTTTTAATATTCAGTGTCAATGTGGAGGTGGGGGAGAGGAGGACTCTGTCCCCTCATGATGCTAAGATCCCAGCTAGAACTCCACAGGCTTCTCAGAGAGCAATTAACAGTACCTGCCAGGATTTCAAATGCGTTCATTCCTTGTCGAACAGTCCCACTTTGAGGAATCCTTCTCACTGACATTCTTCCAACTGTCTAAAGATATATGTATAAGGAGTTTTCACTTTTCTCTCTCTCTCTTTTTGAACCCAGGGCCTTGTGCATGTGAGGCAAGCACTCTACCAACTGAGCTATATTCCTGCCCAGGAGTTTTCCCTTTTACATCACTAGTAATTGTGAGAAAGCCAGACACAAGCTAAACACACAACAGAAAAGGCACTATTAAAGAAATTGTGGTCAATCCACACCATTCAGGATTCAGGATTCAGAAATGCTATTCTGCTGCTAAAAGAATAGAGTGCATCTGGAGGAATAAAAGAAAAAGTGGTCCAAGATAACTGGAGGGAGACACAAACTGCCTTTGTAGGTGTCAGGCTCCACTCTCAGAACTTCACATTAATTCACCCATTTTATCCTTTTACCATCTCAGTGATTGATACAATTGTCATTGCCATTTGAATCAAGGAGCCACGTGGGTCTCAGAGAGCGTAAGTAAATTTTTTAACTTGGCTCCAGAGTGTGTCCTTAACTACCAAGCTCTATTGCTGTTTTTCATTTTGTGTGTGTGTGTGTGTGTGTGTGTGTGTGTACATATAGATATAGACAGAATGTGTGTTTTGGGAAAAAAATACAGTGTATTTTTGACATGTGATTCTCCCTTGAGGAACACGGCACATCTCACCCACATGCTCGAAGCTACTGGTAGCTCATAGCCACATGCTTCCTCAGGAACAGCCCTCTGCCAAACGCAGCTACTTCCTCCAAATTTACAAGCTCTTTCTGCAGGAACTGAGGGGCAACTCACTTCCAGGAATGGTGGAAGGGGGTGGCACGCAGAGGTCTTGCTCCTTTCCTCCTTCTAGAATAATTCTGAGGGTCCATTCCAGTTCCCAAGCTCCCCTCTGAATCAGATAAAGCCTCTGTGGAAACTACATTGCCATTCAACCTCTCCCTCTGTCCAGCTCTGCTCCCTCCACTCCTCCCCGGGTCAGGTGACACAGGGCACCTCGTAGTAACTGTGGTGAATGCTGACTTCCACCTGATTCTATTCTCAGGACCTGCAAGATGGGAGGTGAAGGTGAAGGTGAGAACTTGACTTTCATTTAATCTATATTCCTATTTTGGGTGAATTGTGTTCAATGAACATGCATTGCATGTATTCCTTTAAAAACATAAAACATACAATCAAAAAATTAAGAAATATATCTCTTATTCCATAACCAACCTAGAATAAAACTGAGACCTCAGAATTGGGCTGCAGATTTGTATCCTAGAAAGGAAACAACATGGTCCTTAATTGCTTTATGGGTCCTCACCTAAAAACTACAGTGTTTTTCCACTCTCCCCAAGTTTCCCCCACTCCTGATACAACTAAAAAACAATTCTCTTTTCTCTTGCTTCTCCAAGTTTTGTCTAGAAGATGTGATTTTTTTTTAATCTCTCCAGGCTCTGTTGTCAGGTTGATAGAAGCCTGCTGAATTTTCTTTCAAATCCCTGCTATGAAAAATGTGAGATACTAAGCTTTGTCGGAATTCTGAATTTATTGAATAAAAGCCAACAAAAGACCTATGCATTTAGATCACTGACAGAGAAAGGTATGCTGATGGAAAGGAGAGGGATTGAATTGGTGTTTAGAACAGAAGCCGGGTGATTTTTCGGTCTCCATTTTACTTGGAAAATCAGCACCCAGTTTGTTCATTCACTATCTGTGCATTCATTCATTCATCCATTCATTCATTCATCAAGAGTGGATGAGGGACTTGTTCCCTGCCAAGTATCATGCTCTTGGGTGGTATATTGGCTTGATCACAATCTCATGAAACAAAGTAACAATTTACTGATTGGTGACTTACTCTCTGGTTGTTACCAAGGCATGGTTCAGTAAACTTATCTAGCAGAGGAGAGCCTGCCATTGTATCCGTCACAGAGAGCTTTAGGGTTTAGGTTAATTTGAGAGGTGAGTCACTCCAGCCCATAGGAAAGCCTACTGGAGAATTTTCTTTGCTAACTGATTACAGAGAGTTTATATCCTATCATGTGGAACTGATACAGGAGGTTTTTGTGTCAAATTTCAGTATCACAAATATTACAATGACTGCTCATGATAAGAGCGACACTTTGATCTTGAAGAATCTTTGCACAAGTAATGAGATTCTGAGCTGACCATCACGGAGTTGAAGTCTCACATGCAAACGGGAATTGCGGGACAGCCAAGTAGACACTCAGAGAATGGATAAATGAGCAAACAAATGAAACTCAACTGGGCCTAGGCCCAAATCATTGGTGCTCCATAAAGATCACAAAGGCAAAATGGAGAGACTGAAACCTATATATGGAGCTACTTGTTTCCTCCCCTCTCCTCCATGTATTGTGACTACCTGCTCTGTGCCAGACACCATGCTTGGTAATGATGGCTTCCCAAAAATTGCGTCAAACTGTGCTGTATAATTCCAGGCAGAACGTGTCCACTGTCCCTCCTACTATTCTCCCATAAACATACTTTTATAAAAGAACTTCTATTTCCAGAGAGAAAGAGAGAGAGAGAGAGAAAAAATACAAAAGCTCAGAGTCATTTCCCATGTAGGTGTTGGACTTAAGCCTCATTTACTCTTGAAAGCATCATTTTGATAGAGAATCTGTTCTTGGGCCATCAGAAGCCTTGCATTAGAGCAGTAATAACATCTGGGATACTTTTTGATGCTCATATATTCTGACTCTTGATAGAATATAAAAATAGGAATGTTTAGGACTAAGAAGAAACAGACATCCAGGGAGCAGAAACCTCTGGCATTATGGAATCTCAGAGCAGGGGAATGCTAAGGAAAACCAATGGAATGCTTCACACTCAAACCCTTTCTAGAGATTAGACAGGCCAGAGTTTGAAAAAGGTCCTCATCTGAAGGTTGAAAGGTCATTGGGTATGACTTCTGGTTGCCTCTTTGTGAATAATCCTCTTAAAACAATGTGAATACCATATTTAGTTGAATGGATATCAATTGACGAAAAAAAAAAAAGGAAATTCAAATTCAAGTGTCCTCAGGCAGGTGCCATGAAGGAGAGAAGCAGGCAGGTGGAAACAGTGGCAACCTGGAGACTCTGTGCTCCAAGGAAGGGTTCATCAAACATCTAGTTCAAACCTATTAAGTAGCCTAGTGGGAACTGAGACTATGATATCAGAGCTCACACCATCTCAAGAAAATCAAGACATCTTAACTTTTACTGAAATCTCCCCACATTATTTTCAAAATAGGAACCATCCAAAGACACATTTTGGTGCAGTTTCACCAGTGGAATGACCAGAAGGCAAATGGTCAGCACAGTCCACGTTGAACATGGAAACCCAGAGGACTGAGGATGAGTAGAATGTGCAGCTGTGGCATGTTGCCATGGCAACAAAGGATGGGTACCAGGAAAGGATACTGAGGGAATTATAACTTCTTTCCTTTTCTGTTGATTAGCTTCAGCGTTTAGAATCAAACCAAGAGAGCTATGATGTGAATAAAGACCCAGTCTTACTTCTGAGGCATGTTTGATTTTTTTTCCCCCTTGCTACATCACTTTCCTGGCCTTGTAGCAACTCTGAGATTTTGGTAGACTCTCAGGGTTCTGAGACAGCTTTGCTCCTCATTTCATGGGCTGGGCATGTTTCTGAGCATATAAAGACATGCTCCAGAAATTTTTCCACTGAGGAAGGACTTGGTCTTTCCTGACTATTAACAGTATGTATTGGGGGAAATTTAAAAGAAAACAGGGAAAAATAAAATAAATGATCCTGTCACCAAAAAATATACCACATGCTCTCCTTCAGTTTCCTCTTTTATTTTCTGAGTCTTCATTTGACTTTTTGAGATTTCTTTTCCAAGCCTGGTGACAGAATGCCTTCAAGATGTTAAGATGAAGTAGAGCTAGCCCTGTCCTGGGAGTCTGGGGTCCTTGGGCCTGTTCTGATTCAAGTTTAATTCAATGACTGGGCAACTGTCTCTCAGTTTTCCTTACTTGTAATGCAGCAGCCACAGGTCCTAGCCTACTACGGATTCAAAAGCCTCAGACTGAGGGCAGGAAATCTAGGCTCTGTTTAAGCTTTGATATAATAAAGATCTGAGATCTTGGCTAGATCATTCTCCAGGCCTGTTTCCCCATTAATAAAATAAAGATGCTGATATGTTTGTTCATTTAGCAAATATTTGCTGGGTTTCCAAGATGTGCTGAGATGTTTAGGGGTTAGACTCACGTTCAATATTTCATTGGTGCCCTGGGTTGAATGTTGACATCTTAACCTTGTGAACCTGTGAAGGTGACTTCATTTGAAAAGATTTTTACAGATATAAATATGTTAAAGATCTTGAGATGAACTCATCCTGGAGTAGCTGAATAGCTCCTAAAGCCTATGACAAGAGTCCCTGTGAGAATCACGCAGAGGAAATATCCACAGAGGAGGAGGCCCTGGAAAGAAGGGAGCAGAGATGATAGTAATGCAGCCAGAGCCCGAACAACACCTGGGGCCACCAAAAGCCAGATGAGGCAAGGGAGGCTTCTCCTCTATAGTCTTCGGAGGGAGGATGGCCCTGATGATACCTTGATTTCCAATTCTGGCTTCCAGATCTGTGAGAGAATAAATTCCTGGTGTTTTAAGCCACCAAATTTGTTATGGCAGCTTTAGGAAACTAATACAACTGGGTTCAAGCCAACCAGCTGGCAACTGATTTCTCTTCTTTTGTGGGACAGCCATCTGTGGATGCTCACAGGATGTTTATGAAGCAGCAACACCATTTGGTTCCACTCAAAGTTCCCTACTGAGAGTGCAATCCAAAAGGGTTCTTTCTGCTCAGGTTACCAGTGTCTCTGCCCCGCTCTGTCTTTCCCTTTCCTTCTTCTGGGAAATGTCCTAGAGAAACTTCGTGAAGAGTCACAGAGACCTGTAGTACATGCCTATCTGTTCTAGTTCCACTCCTAGTGCCTTGTTTATACTGTTCCTGAATGCTGATTAATAAAAAAGGTAATAACTTCATAATGTTAGCAACATGTCAAATGCTAAACTGGGAAATTAGCATGAATTTTCCTTCCATCATCTCAATAATTCTGTTAGGGGATATTGGCATCTTACTTTTAGGTATTATTAACAATATTTATCTGGGAGAAAGTTATAATGACCACAGACACAGATAAGGTGTCTAAAATGGCAGGGAAGGGATACTTCTGTTTGTTGCTGCTGCTGCTCCTGTCACTACTGAGAGAGGTTCAGAGGATCAAGATTTCTCTAAGGGCCACAGAGATCACCCTGATGAAGCCAGGATCTGATTCCTGATAGGATTGATCCTGTGTCCATACTCCTTTTGACTACTTCCCAGGCTTAATGACATGACCTGGATTGTCCCCAAAGGGGACACTTTAAGCCACGCAAGAATTTCTCACCACCAGTATGAAAGTGACTAGCTCCCCATGGGAAACACCAACCACAATGCCCTGCTGACCCGCTGATCTTGGCACATGCACAGAGTCCAACAAAAGGCCTCACTGCCTTCCCAGGAGGCTATGGATTCTCTATCTGGGGACCCTTGTCCTTTCCTCACCCACGAAACCCCCACCCTACACTCTGCCCACCTATTGCTCCCGTTGCCCTTGAGTACCATTCAATACCTGTGGACACACTGGGTTCCCCACACTGGATGATGATGATAATATTTCTATGCTTGGTCCCAAGAAAACTTTCAGAAGGGCCCTGCTGATCCATCTGTCCATAATAGTTTTTGTTGGAGCACCCTTCCCAGTCCTCCAAGTTAACACTTTGATGCTGTTCTTCTAGACCAGAGGCAAACCACAACCGCAGACCAGGTCCAGCCCACTGGCTGCTTGGGCACTTAAAATGATGGAATTGGGTACAGTATGTGTAGCCCATGAAGCCCTTTACACAGTTTGCTGACCACTGTCCTAGTCTACACACCCATTTCTATGTGTGCGCCTCTATGAGTGCGTGTGTACATGCATGTGTGTGTATGTGTGTGTGTGTGCTCACATGCATAATCAATTTACTGAGGACTCTCACCTCTTTAGGAATAGGCATAAAGGATTTTATTAATTGTACTAACTCTACCTGGATTATGTTGGTCTTCCTTCCCCTGTGAGTAGAAGTTCCCTGAATGTCTATGTCCACTTCTATAATTTTCAGACATTTGGAGTTGTTTGAAGCTCAATCTTTTAAATGGAAAAGTGCACCCTTATTTTTGTTTCTATTTTTAATTTCAAACTCAACTTAAAGTTCACCTCTTTCCTCCCTGATGTCAGCTGTGCCCCTTGCTACTTATGGAGAACATGTAACCTGACTTTAGCATGCTTTCTCTATCTCTCCTTCTCCTCTCGCATAATTTCCATTTTTGGAGGGAAGAGGAGGATAAAGAAGGGAAAGCTTTAAAATTCCCTTGCTTTTCTGTGTAACACAACATCCAGAGCATCCCTGTCTTTCCTTGACCTACTTTCTGATCTGCCTGTGTGTCTATCAGCCCTGTGAGGTTGGCAAGGTGTCCCGTGTGTGGTGTGGGCAAGAGGTGGGTT
Source organism: Xerus rutilus (assembly GCA_028644305.1). Lineage (NCBI taxonomy): Eukaryota > Metazoa > Chordata > Mammalia > Rodentia > Sciuridae > Xerus > Xerus rutilus. The sequence continues at coordinate 28,164,960 of CM053402.1, forward strand.
AATCACTGGGCTTTGGCAGCCTCTGGAGGCGTTGGTCACTGTAATGCCCAGACTCGAGACCACCAGAGACCACCAGGAGTCCGATTCCGATGTAATCACAAAAGGGTCTTTAATTCAAACTCAAGTAGGGTCCGCCAACCCACACCTACGCAGCGGGTTAGGAAGCACGGCCCTGAGTCTAGGGGAGCAAGGATTTTTATGGGTTACAATCACAAGCAGGGGAGTACATGCCTTGGCGTTACATGATTGGGTAAGGGAAAATGCACGCAGGGGGAACAGCAGTAGGATTGGATGGGGATGGGTGAAGTCACTGGGTGGTCAGTGGGCCTTTAGACTGATAGGTCTGGCTACAATGGGCCCAGTTGACCTTTAGGTTATTGATAGGTCTGGCTACAGTGAGCTCATTGCCTGGCCTTCTGATTAGCTGACTCAAGTTGCAGAACCACTTTTTGGCGCCAGGG
>CM053402.1:28165920-28270384 GCA_028644305.1 Xerus rutilus
ACAGCAGTAGGATTGGATGGGGATGGGTGAAGTCACTGGGTGGTCAGTGGGCCTTTAGACTGATAGGTCTGGCTACAATGGGCCCAGTTGACCTTTAGGTTATTGATAGGTCTGGCTACAGTGAGCTCATTGCCTGGCCTTCTGATTAGCTGACTCAAGTTGCAGAACCACTTTTTGGCGCCAGGGAGGGGTGCCGTTGATTGTGTTGCAACGTCCAGTAACTGGGTGGGGGACCTAGGGCTCTGGACAAGAGGCCTAGAGTCACAAAATGGCTTTAGTCTGGTCCTTTTAGTCACTAGCTGGTGACAATCACCCCATGTATTTCTGATACATCCCTCTTTGTCTCCCTGCCCCTAATACTACTTAGGCTCTGTCTCCAGCTTTCATTCGCTCCCATCTCCCCATCCTCCTTCAGAGGCTTGACCCCTCCGTCAGTTTTTCTCCTGCTCTCCTTTCTCCTGGCCTCAGTCCCCACTTTCAGCAGACCCAGCTTGCCTTAAGATGGTGCTCTCCCCACCCCCCTGGCGAGAATAATAATAACAATCTCTCACTTCAGCCTCTAGACACTTCTTAATCTGCCTGGAGGGGTCAGAAGGGAGGCTAGTGGAATAAGTGGGGCTAGTCCAGCTTGGTTCATAGGGAGGTGATCACAGCCTCTCTTTAGAATGAAGCATGCTTAGAATCAACTGTCCTTACCTTTGGCTCATCCTCACTATTTTGAGAGGAAAGAAAGTTCCTACTCAACAATTTAAGAAGTTTGCACATATGTTTTGTGTGTTTTCTTGTTACCTACTAGAACAATATCTATTTCTCAATGCACAGTGAATATCTTTCCTGGTTTGTGCATACAGATCTCCATTAACCTTTTTAATGTCTACATAACACCTCATCATACAGTGTCCCCTGATGTATTTGTCCATTTGCCTAATCATGGGCATCTAGATTGCCTGAGTTTTCACTCCTATAAATTGCACTGTGCTAAATAAACACATACACATATGCTTGCATACGATTGTAATTATTTCCTAGAAAAAGATTTTTAAGATCAGAATCACATGTGAAGACAGACGCAAGACTTTATTCCGATAGGCAATTCTAAAGTACTACTTTAATTAACACTCCCAATAACAACATATTAAAGGTTTTTTTTCTTTCCAGCTATTTGCCAATACAGAATAGTCTCAGTCATTTTAAACTGTACCAGTAAAAGCTGAGGGTCATGGCAAAATCTCTTCCCCATAATGTAAGTTCAATTTGATGAATGTATTTTGAGCAGCTGTCAGGTATGAAACACAAAGATGGGAAGGAGATGCAGCTCTCTCCATCTCCATGAAGACGAAGAGGAGGCTGCAAGATGTCGGGGAAACAGCACCGTCTTTGGAGCTGTGAGACTGGGGTTCCAACTGTGGCTTTGCTGTTCAGTAGCCAGGTCAAAAAGCAACACCTCTCTGAACTTCTGTTTCCTCCTCTGAATGATCCGAGTTGCTCTGGGCATGTACTGGCTAGTAAAGGGCATCTCCTGCTACCCACCAAGGCAAGAGATTTTGCTAAGGCTATAAAATGAGAGCAGAGGAGGATTCACCCTGATTGTTGAAAGGAGAAGGTATGAGGGAAGAGTCCTGAATCTGAGTTGCATTTGCTTCTTAGAAACATGGGGCAGCCAGGGAAGAATCTGTCACGGAAAAGGTAGAGAAGGCTGGGTGAGGTGGGGTGGGGAGGGATGGAGGATGCAGTTCAGAGCAGCTGCATTAGGAAGCACAGGACTGTGCACAGAGGGGGACTGGAAATTTTGCAAGATAAAAGTCCCCAAAGTGAGCAAGCAGGGCTTGACCTGAAACATTGACTTTGAAAGGGCTTCGAACACACCATGCTTGATTGGTTTATATACTCATTTCTAACAGAATGAGAACCCCGTACCATAATAAAGTGAAATAATAATGGCCCTTTTCCAATCTATAGAAAAAATTTGTGTGTAGAATAACCTCTGTGTTCACACTTTTCTGCTACCTTTTTCTTTCTTCTTATTTTAAGTCCTTGTTATCTACAAACACATGTCTGCACTAGATTCTAACGTCAAATCATGTCTGGCTTACCCTACAATTATAAAATGTCTGTTTTAACTTGAAGATGCTAGGCCAATGCTTCATGGTATTTGCAGAGAGTATGAGGAATTCTGGTCTCCATCCCTGGGACACACTTGAGAACTGTCATTATAAACTATTAGCATCTTCAGGACAGAAGCTACACAGGACTCACCCTTAGGTCCCTCCCAACTGATGGTCCAGAGCACAGAATGCAGGAGCTCCTCAAAGAATGTTTGTTGAAGTAAATAAAATACTCCAAATTCTGTAGATAATGGTTAGCCACCAAAATGAGAGATATAATTAAAGCCTTGTACCAACCTAGCAAAGAAGCCGGCGAATGGTTCAACAAAAAATTATGCAGATGATAAAAATGTGTTAATCAAAACCATAAAACACAATGAAACTGTAAGCATGATATAGAAAAAAATTGTTCAATTGGTGTCACAGCCTGTATTTTAAGTAAAGAGGGCTTACTTTTCTATTAAAAGCACTTTTTCAAATACTTCAGTTTTCTTCCAAACAGAACACACACTCACATGTGTGCACACGCACACAGACACACACATGGTTCACTTCTCACCAACTCAGTACAAATTACCCATAATACTCAACATTCTTTTCTCCCCAACATTTGACACAGGAATGGAAACAGATTGTTGAACCTGTTTTTCAACAAATCTGAAGCAGCAGGTTCTTTGTTGAAAAATAAATAAATACTTGCACTTATCAAGAAATGCTTTTCCCCGAAGGAAACTGAACACTGTATTCAAAGCATTGACTTCCTCCTAAAGCAAATGGGAAGCAAGTTTATTTTTCCATGTTGCTAACATCCAGATTTGAATTACTTCAACCAAAGGGAGATGCTCAGGCCAGGCTGCCTCAAAGCAGCCAGAGGAGATGGGATTAATTTTCTATAGAAAACCATTTCACCAGAGGACTGTGGACCCATTCAGGGCTTCAGAGGTAAATGTATTAACTGCTCAAAAGGGGAAAAAATCCTCTCCCATCTATATGTAACCACCATGTTGGGGTTAAGCATAGCAAGGACAACATTGCTTTTTCCCCTCCCTAGATCATTTTTGGAACTAAAGTTAAATATCTCACTTATGGAAATCAACCTTGCTTGATGACATTTCCAAATAATATTTACCTTGAAAGCTTGCAACAAAATACATAAGACAAAAGAAAAATTTTCCAAAGTATATGTTGACAGGAAGAAAAGTTATGCAGTCTTTCTGTACAACTGACCCTCAACCCAGCTGGGAGAAAGGGTTGATGCAAGTTAAAAAATGATCTGTGCTGTGCAGAGACCCACCTGCCCAGAGGAACCAATAAGGCATTTGCTCTTTCCTTTTCTATCCTTTGTCTGCCTCATAGTGCAGACACTGGTAATGATGTAGCAGACTTATTTTTTAAGCTGTGCAACAAATGACTATGAATTTAACAGCACCCATTTTATCAGCCCACAGTTCTGTAGGTCAGAAGCCAGGCTAGCTCAGCCGGGTTCCCTGTGTAGGGTCTCCCATGGCCAAAGTCAAGGTCTCTGTTGGCTGGAAGAATCTGCTTCCAAGGTCATTCAGGTTATGGTGAATTCAGTTCCATGTAGCTATAAGGCTAAAGCCCCATTTCTTTGCTGGCTGTTGGCTGGTGGAAGAGGAGGGTAGGTGGGATGCTCTCTACTCTTTGAAGCCACTCTCTTCTGGTCTTATTTTCAAAGCCCGCAAGGTGCATGGGACCTTATGCTTTGATTCTCTCTGCCTAGGAGCAGAGGAGAAAACTCTACTCTTTAAGGGCTTGTATGATTAGATCAGTTCACCTGGATAACATCTCTTTTGATTAGCTCAGAATCAACCAATTAGTAACCTTAATCACATCTGCAAAATCCCTTTTGCCGGGGAGCATAATGTAATCTCTTGGCATGAGACATCATCTTGTTCATAGTTTCAGGAGTCAGGGTGGGAACTCTTGACAGAGGAGGAGGGGATATCTCAGAATCCTACCTACCACTGTTAGTGGGATCACATCAAGCCCTGCCACAAAGGCAAGACATTGAGTCATTTGTTTTTCTTAATTTGTTTCTGGCACAAATAGTGCAATAGCTTTGTGGCCATAATTTGGGCCTTGGTGTAAGTCTGCTTGGATTAAGCACACAGCCCTTCCACAGCTTGACCTTCAGGAACCCAAAGGTTTCTGCTAGGGTGTTGGTTTTGCTCAGGTCAATTGTTTCAAAGACATTGATATTTGAAACAATTTGAAAATTACACAGGTTTTACATTTGCTTGTGGAATTCTAAGGGAATGCAGAACACCGTCCCTGCAAATAAAAATTGCCATGTAGGAATATCCAAAACACAGTTCAGACAACTCTCTCATTCACTGCATGTGTGATGAGCCACAACCATCCTTTCCTTTTAATTTCTGGGAGTCCTCCATCTGCCACCTCCAAGCCGCCTACTTTCACACAAGAACATTCGGTCTTTTCCACAAGTAAATGTTAGGTACCATATTTATTGAAGAAATTATGTATTTCTTAACCACCTAACATGCTACCTTTTTTATTAGTTTCTTTATCTTTACTTTAATGTCATGGATGAGGGTTGTGATTTCTCTCATGAGTAGAATTGTGTCCCCCAGAAAGGTATGTTGAAGTCCTAACCTTCAGTACCTTAGAATGTGACCTTATTTGGAAACAAGGTCTTTTCAAGGATGATCAAGTTAGAATGAAGTCATTGGGGTGAGCTCTGGTGCAACATAACTGTGTCCTTATAAGTAAGAGACATTTGGACCCAGTCCAATGTGCACAGACAGAAGACTATCTGTAGATGCCCAGGGAGAAGACCATGAGAACACAAAGGCAGAAATCAGGAGGTGTATGTACAAATCAAGAAACTGCAACTGCAACGGTTGCCAGCAAACAACCAGAAGTTAGGAGAGAGGCATGGGATAGACTGCCTCTTACAGACCTAGAAGGAGCCAACTGTGCCAACATCTGGATTTCAGACTTCAAGCCTCCAGACCTATGAGACATAGCTTGGTGTACTTTGTTATGGCAGGTCTGGGAAACTAGTATAGGTCATATCACATTTTCTTATAAGGCCTATGACTTCTATTTCATGATTTTTCTAGCAAAATCATAGTTTTAAAGATCATAGTATAGTATGTTTTAGGAATGCATATGTACTTAAATGCTATCTCAGTTTTCTATTAAATGTAAATGGGTCATTTTATTGTTTTTGTTTTGGTACTAGGGTCCCAGCCCTAGTAATTTTTTATTTTGAGACAGGATCTCACTAAGTTCCTGAGGCTGGCCTCAAACTTGAAATTCTCCTGCCTCAGCCTCCTGAGTTGCTGGGATTGCAGGCATGCATCACCATGCCTGGCTCATTCATGTAATTATTGTAAGGATTAAACAAGTGTTCAGAATGAAATTGGCACCCATGAATGCTGTCTATCATTACTATCACCATTAGACAGTCTACTTCAAGTCTAAATTTTGGGCAACTTTCAGTAGCTATGAGAGTTAAGTGATGCTCCAAGATCCAATTACACAAACTGACAGCTTTAAATGATGGGTCACTATACTATCTTTCAAATGGTGGAAACAACCATTTTGGAGATCTATGACTATGCAAGCAAGAGAATGAAGTTGCCCAAAATTGTACTGATAAAGAAAGTTGCCAATTTGGAGACCTTTTAAGACTAGCATCCCTATTTTCAACCCTTTGATTGACTAACATTACAACAAGTTGAGAGGAAACAAGAAGCCCACCCAGATGTCTGTTGGACACCTTTCCTAGAGAACTAGCAAAATCAGAAGGATTTTGAAGCCAGGCTTCACAGAAGCCAGGCTCTGTGTCTGGGAGGAAGACCTGTGGCCTGAATTTCAAGTGTGTTGAGTTCATTGTAAGGGCTGAGGGAGGGCAGGCACTGGATTACACAGGCATCTGGAGATGGTCTGTGATCAGCAGGAGTGTCCATGATGGAGGTGGGGATCCAACATGGCAGCTCTGAGCACTGTCCAGACATTGAGATGAACCACTAGATGTCCAAAGAAGAAGGACTTAGACCAGGAATTCCTGCCTAGGACCTAGCATTTCAGCCTGATATGAAGGACAGAACATGGACACTTTGGAATCAGAGAGGTCTAGTGCAAATCCCAATGCTGCTGCTCATTAGCTATATGACCTTGGGCAACTTTCCCTGGTGTTTCCAGGCCTCAGTGTCCTTACCCATGAAATGACCATAATAATGGTTTACTTTTAAGGTTGTAGTTAGCACTAAATTAAAGAAAATTTGTGGAAAGGGTCTGGCACATGCTAAATGCCCAAATATAGATCCACGTAAGTCTCTTCTTCATAGCTACTTTCCTACAGGACATAGCACTTCCTGTGCTGGCTGGAGAACAGGCTGTGGTCCAAAAGAAGTATCTGACCAGTGGCTGGGACTGTTTTGTCCTGTGCTCTTAAATGATTGGTTATCTCCTCTCTTATTCTTTCATTTCTCAGACTCCTTGGCTTTGGAGTTTGGCCCAACCCAAACAACCTAAAACTGAAATTTGAATTCAATTTTTTCTACCTGACTTTGGTTCAGATTTCAAACATTGGTTCTAAAGTGTTTGAATGGTCAGGACTGCTGTCATGCAAAGATGCCTAACTCAAGGCTGGTGTGTTTGATAGCAGCTTTATACTGAAGGTTTGCTATTATAGAAACAGTAGAGGCAAAACTCAGAAATAAAGATGAAATAAACCAGCCATAAAAAGCCATGGGCATTTGCTTAAGAAGGAGAATTTCTTGCTGGCCATGCCCCACCCAAATCCCACCCTGCCTACACTGCAGTTTGCCTTCCTCTCTAGCCCACCCTCCCCATTCCCTCCCTGCCACCAGTTTCTTCATTAACCTGGAAATGCCTGTTTCTTTATAGCTGTAGAATCTTAGTCCTTCCCATCCTGTGCCCAGCAGAAGTTTGCTCTAGGCCCATCTGCACATCTTTAAAATGCATCCATGGAACTTCTGTTAAGGTGGAGCTCATGTTCTCCCCTCAAGCCCCTGCCCCCAGTCCAAACAGAGTCTTATGAAATGCATGTCAGTTCATATCATTCTTCTGCTCCAAATCTTCCATCTAAGCATAGAGACTAAACTCCTTTCCAGTCCCCATGATCATCACGGCCACATGTCTTCAACCTCGTCTCTACCCTGCCCACCCTCCCTCTCCAGCCCAGCAACACCGACTTTCTTGCCCATCCTTTCACAGATGAGGCATACTGGGGGTCAGAGCTCTGGTCCTTGCTGTTTTCTCAGCCTGAAACACTGCTCCCCACAGTTTTCTGTGTCTTCCTTATATTATTTGGGTCTCATTATTCCTCATATTAATGAATGGTGGCCCCTAAAAAAATATGTCCATGAAACTTGTGAATGTTACATGGGGAAATGTGATTTGTTTTATTTAGTTAAGTTTAGTTATTTGGATGGCCACAGATAACTTTAGAGAGAGGCAAATGGAAAAAGAGACAGCAATCTCATTATGGACTTGGAGGTTGGAGTGATGGGGCCATAGGTCAGAGAATCACCTGTGACCATTGGTGACCACTGGTGACCACTGGTGATGGAAAAGAATAATCGCCCCCACATCCTTGCCAAGGAGGGTGGCTGTCTTTGGAAGCTTCATTTTAGGTTTCTGATTTCCTGAATGGTGAGAAAGTAAAGAAACTTATTTGTGCTGCCAGAGATGGAACCCCAGGGCCTCACACATGCTTGGTGAGCACTCTACCACTGCGCTGCACCCCCAGCACAACTTTTTGTTATTTTAAGCCACCCAGTTTGTGGAAGTTTGTTATAGCAGTCACAGGAAAATAATAGTCTGCTCAGATTTCATCTCAGAAAGATGTTCTTAGACTGCCTTATTGAAAATAGACCCCTACACACATGCACACACGCACTACCTTATCACCATTACATGGACAACTTGTTCTTCATAGTTTTCACACATATGAGTCTATGTATTAATGTCTGTTTCCTACTCTCTAATGTAAACTCCATAAGGGCAGGTGCCTTGTTTTATTAAGTGATGTATCTCCAGAGCCCAGAAAGGTACCTGGCTCAAAGCAAAAGTTCTCTAAATATTTATTGAATAAATGAACGAAAGCCTTCACCTTTCACTGCAGGAAGAAGCCCAGAAGCTTTGAAATTATAATTTGTATTTTAACACCTCATTGCAAACTCCCAACCTTACTCTATCTTATCTCTATTATCAGAAGAGTAGCAGTAAATATATCTGTTCTGCTTCTTAGAGCAAATCCCTTGAGGTCAGGAGTAGTGTGTGTGTGTGTGTGTGTGTGTGTGTCTGTGTGCTGGGTGATGGATGAAGGAGGAGGAGGACAGTGCATCTTTCTGGCCACATCTCTATTCAAGAGCACAGAGCCCCTCGTCCCTGAGATAAAGACGCACAGGGACTGCAGTACTCCATCCAGCCTGTCCACAGACTGCCAAGCTGTTCTCACCATTTCGCAATTTGCCCAGCAGGTTTGCAACAGGAGCAATAATGGATGGATGGTCTTACCTTTTCACAATTCAAAAGTGACATGTATTTTCCTGCGTACTTATTTACTACCCCAGGAGTCTTTGTGAGCAGGGGATTAAGCAGGAAGAAAGTGGTTCTGATTTAAACCCTGAGGCTTGCTACTCAAACAGGACACCACTGAGCGCTTCACTTAACGAACACGGGAAGAGAGTGATGGATCAGTTCACAAGTTACTTAAGGGCTTAATTTTCTGGCTTTATTCCTTCAACGATGTTTCTTTTAACATGTTTTGAAATTCTCCAGTGAATAGAATAGTGGTTTTCATACTGGGGAGAATTAGGAATATTTGGAATTCCAAGTCTCCTGCCTTTCCCTTCCTCTCCTTCCATCATTCTGACTCACAGTTCCATGATGATCCTTCCCGGGTTGCTCATCAAATATGGATTCATTGCCTACTGGTTTTGGACTTGTTGTGCTATAAAGATGCAAAGTGGATTCAACTCAGTGCCCTATTGCCAAAAGATTCTTGGTCTTCTGGAGAAGCCAGAAATGCAGGCACTGGAGCTCAGTCTTAAAGGATGAAAATTCTCCAGGAAGAATCTAAGGAGAAAGAGATTCCTGGAAGAGAACCAGTAAGATTCAGGGAAGTCTGTTCTCCATTTGAGAGGCCATGGACAGCTCTGTATGACTAGAGGGCAGCATGATAAGGGGAGTCACAGAAAGCCAGGTCACAAGGGACCCTTCATGCTAAGACATTTGGACTCTAGTCTCTGGGTGATTTCATGGAAGGACATTCAGTAGAGAGCAGCTGTCATTTCACCTTCCTGAGGGTATATGGAATATAGACGAGGGAAAGAAAAGCAATAGCAATATGGTGGCTATAGCAATATGTCAGAAAGAAGGGAAGAAACTGGCTTGGTGGCTATAGCAATATGTCAGAAAGAAGGGAAGAAACTCTAGCAAATAAAGTGGTGACAAACACATAGAAGATGGGACCAATTAGAATCCAGAAAGCATCTCATGCACTAATAACATGCTGGAAGTGGTTATTTTCTCCTACACAATGGCAGCGAACACAGAACCAAGCCCCACGGAGAGCCCACACACTCGCAAGCATTTTTCCGGCTTTGTCTCATATGCTCTGGAAAGGAGTCCTACGTAATAGGAGTTGGAGCCAATCAGATAGGCAAAATGAGATTGTGGAAGGAGTCCACAGTGGCTCCTGGGATTTTGAAGTTTGAAATTCGGGGTGACTGCCTTTCACCTTTTCTGGTGATTACTATAGTTGATGACGTGGAGTGAGAGGAACCTCTCTCTGCCTGCCATGGGACATCACCGTATGGAGCCCTGTTGGGTTTGGAAGTGATCTTTCCCCCTCAGCTTGTGGATTCTTCATTCGATTAGATGTGCAAAGTGTAGCACAGAGATACTTTAGCGAGTAATCACTTACCCTAACATACACCTTTGAATTACATAATTGTTTTATAGCATATTAATTAAGCAGTAATAGCAAATGGTCACTATAATGATAACTCTTATTTTATTTCTAAAGTTAATCTCAATAGCTTTGCCACCATTGATTGAGACAGGAGGGCCAGGTAAGGAACAATAGGGTGACAGAGTTGGCAGCACTCAGATATCACTTTTCTTTACCAAGTCCAGATTTCCAGATGAATCCCTAGGCGTAAGCATCCCTAGGCTTATCTTAAGGGAAAAAATTATTCCCTCATAATTCCCAGATTTAGAGTTTTCCAACCTGCTAATTATGACTCCTCAAAACTCTAGCTATGGTTTTGATGCTGTGGTTTGGATTCTAGCTGAGTCTTCCTGGGTTAAGAACATAGAACTCTTCAGAGAGGACTCCATACCATGGTTTTTATGAATTCGATGTTTGTGTCTTATCAAAATTCATGTTGAATTCCTAACCCCCCACTTGATGGCATTTGGAGGTGGGGCCTTTAGGAGGTGATTAGAATAGGTCATGAGTGGAGGAGGACACAGAAGAGCTCTCTCTTTTCTCCGCCATGTTCCAATACAATAGATAATACAAATGATAAGACAGCTGTCTGCAAACCAGGAAGTGGCTGGCCGACCCTCACCAGATACTGGGTGGTCAGCCCCTTGATCTTGGACTTCCCAGTCTCCAGGACTGTGAGAAATAAATGCCTATTGCTTAAGACACAGTACATCGTATTCTGTTACAGCAGCCTGAAATGACAAGCTGTTGTCTTCTAATCACAATCCCCTCCTCATCACCCCTTGTTTACCACATAGGAAAGGAATCAGTGTCACATACAAAGGGATTTCATTATCTTCTCCTGCAACTAGTTCAAGTGACACAAAACTTATTTCCTTGGCAACTTACATTTTAACCAATTAGATATTCATTTCTGTCAAAAGCCATTACTAGTCAGGCACAATGGTGCACACCTGTAATCCCAGCACTTTGGGAAGCTGAGACAGGAGAATTGCGAGTTCCAAGCCAGCCTCAGCAACGGCGAGGCGCTAAGCAACTCAGTGAGACCCTGTCTCTAAATAAAACACAAAATAGGGCTGGAGATGTGGCTCAGTGGTTGAGTACTTCTGAGTTCAATCTCTGGTACCCCCCAAAAAAACCAACCATTACTAGTTGGGCATGGTGGTGCATACCTGTTATCCCAGCAACTCCAGAAGCTGAGGCAGTAGGATTGCAGGTTCGAGGCCAGCCTCAGCAACTTAGTGAGGCCCTAAGCAAATTAATGAGACCCTGTCTCAAAGTAAAAAATAAAAAAGGCTGAGGGTGTAGCTCAATGGCAAAGCATCCCTGGCTTCGATCCCCACTAGCCCCTTCCCCCCCAAATAGTTATTACTATTGAGACTCCTAGGATTACTATGGTTAGGGATCTCTCAGTAACTCATACCTTCATTAAGTATTCTTACCATATGGTATATGGTGGTGCTCTAAGGACAAGTGCCAGTGTTTAGAAACTTGTAGCAAATTGTCATTGCCACAACGACCAAGGTATTTCCGTAGATATTTTCTCATGATATTGCACATAGACCAATTTGGATATAGCTAGGTGCCTGTGGTGAGCTGCATGAGGAGATGAGGGACCAGGTTTTGATCAGTAGAAAATGAAGATGCAAAACTTCACCAGAAATAGTTTGAGAAACTTCAGTTGATTGGCCTCCTGTATCCAAACACCTGGAGCGTTTGCTAACAATGCACCACCTGGGGCACACCCCATAGACCAGATCAAATAAGACAGAATCTCTGGAGGTGACTCTGTAAGACCTGTACTTTAAACAAGTGACTCATTACTCCTTCAGACCAAAGCTTGAGAAGAAATTAGTTATGTTAATTCAAATACCGTTTGAAAGGTTTTATTCCCACAGCAGCCATTTAAAATTGCTGTCCTTACAGATTGCATTTGTCACTGAGGAAAGCCCAGGGAAATCTACCTCCATCATTTGAAAATGCCTCTGATCCTTATTCTATTGAAGTTGTAGCTTAGTTCAATATAAAAAAAAACTCATTGTAGAAAGTTTGTACATATTAATTCATAATACTACACACACACACACAGTCACAATCTGAAGATTCTATTTATTTACTTATTTATATTTTTGGGGGGGATATTGAAGATTGAACTCAGGGACACTCGACCACTGAGCCACATCCCCAGCCACATTTTAATTAGAGACAGGGTCTCACTGAGTTGCTTAGTACCTCACTTTTGCTGAGGCTAGCTCTTAACTCATGATCCTCCTGTCTCAGCCTCCCGAGCTGCTTTTAACATCAATTATCTGGAATATAAACTGAGAAGCCGAATGCCAGCAGCCATTTAGTCAGGGGACAATGAATTATATAGTCAATTATGCATGAGCATATCATGAGGCTATAACTTAATGCTTTATGCTCAAGACAATATTTTCATAAATATGAAAGACAACTATGTTCATTACACTCAGGTTACATTTAATAAATCAAATATTATAACAAGGCAACATAGATGGTTAAATTGCTTAGATTCTTGAATTGGTAGACTTTATTTACATGGGGGATTCATGAATATGGGACACCTCATTCACTAATGGTATCATATAAAGTGGTGGCCCTCAGATATGGAGAAGCATTAGAATCCACTGGAGAGATCGCCCAAAGTACAGAGGTCTGAACCCCATACAAACCATCTTTAGAAACCCAGAAAGTGGGATTCCAGAAATGTGTATCTTCAAGTTCTCCAGATGATTAAAGTAGACAGATAGAGTTTGGAAATTACTGATTTAATGATTCTATTGCTATAATATTATAACCTGAGCATTGAAGTCCCAAGGAGATGGGGGCAAATCAAAGATTTGGGAAACATGTGTATTTGAGAATTAAATATTACAAAAATAGTGCACAGCCAAATGTGTAAATGAACATCTACTATTTGAGAGTTAACGACATGGGCCACTTCATAGGGGCTGCTACCTTGATGGTCATAGAGACTGTGTACATCCAGATGTTCATTAAATGAGCAAAAATGCTGATTGCATTTGAAAAGTCTACCAGCACTAAAAGTTACAGAGAAGCAGTTCAGAGAATGTGTGACTTGAGAAAGAATCTCATCTTGCCACTCTGAGCATCCTGCCTGCAATTGCCCTTCCCAAAGTTCTATAGGCTGCATCCCTGGCAGAGTGGAGGAGCAGAGCTGAGCAGGAGCAAAGCCACTGGACCTGGTCAGGGGCAATCCTACTTACCAAGAGTGGGAAGGGCTGATGGTAAAGGCACTGAAGTGAGGTGGCATGTCACGGTCCCTCCAGGAGAGCCTCTGCTGGCAGAAAGCTACATGGTTCCCAGCCATGGCTTATCCTCCACCATGACAGTCCAAAGGTGCTCTGAGGATGGCCCAGAGGGCCTGGCCCTTCCATGAAAAGAAAATGCTTTCTTTTCTTGATTTGCCCAGCAGAGGTAAGATCTGTGGAAAAGGGAATTTGATATAATTCAACCAGCATAATCAAGAGTCTGCTCTGTTCCAAACCCTGCATCTCAGGCTGATGATATGGAAATGAAATAAACACCTCCTGCTCCCGAAGAGTTCACAGCTGAGGAGGCAGACATAAAAGCAGCTCCCTAAAATAAAACAAGAAGTAATTGTGGAAAACTGAAGAGCTGCAGGTCATACCTGGGAAGCCACAGCTCATACTACCTGCATCCACAGGGAAATTTGCAGAGAGAAAGTAACATTTAAATGGGGCCTTCAAAGGACACGTGAGTACAGGAAGGTACATGGAGGAGGTAGGGAGAGATGGGGTGAAAAGGAAGGAAATTCTTGGCAAAGAAATTAAAGTTGTTGATGCCGTGCTCGGCAATGACAAACATTCTTTGACGTGGCTCCAATACACAATAGAGCCTGATTAGCAAAACACACTTCAGACTAAGCTGCTCATTTCATACATAAGAACACTGCGATCCAGAGGGGCCCAATCTGAGCAAGGTCACAGAAAGCCATAGATCTAAGTTCCTGTGTTTCTCCTGACACCTAGTTCTGTGCGACCCTTTTTGACAACCCTCAGTAAAGAAGTATAGTCCCCTACAGGCTGCTGCCTGGAGGTACCCAAACTAGCAGTTCCCCTGGTCCCAGTGGCCATGATAGTCCCAGAGACTAAAGTAATTTGCATGACAAGTACTATGTACTGGACAGATAACAGACAAGGGTCCTCTCTCTGTGGCAGTGCCCAGTGCTTCTCTCCTTCTTCCTGCCAGTAAGTGTTGCTGTTTCCCTGAGTGGCGATTAACGTTTGTAGTAGGGAGAGGAGATAACAGAAAGGCTGGACAGGGTGTTGCAAAGCTTCCCCAGGGGCATCTGAGTAGCTTCTCAGGCCCTGAAGAGAAGGATCACAGGACAGTTATATTCCAACACTCACTCACTGAGAAAACACTTAGCAACCATCTACTTCATTCAGCCAAGTGATGGATCAGGAATTGAGGATCGAAGATGGAATTGCCCCTGTTCCCAAGGACCTCACAGTCCCATGGGAAATGTGGACATAGGTCATATCAACATGATGTGATAAATAGTGGAAGGCTAGACAGTGCGATGGAAGTAGAGAGGGAAAGAAGTCATGACATTGCCAGGACAGGGAATGAGTGAGACGGCCTGGGACAGTATCTTTAAGAAGGAGAAGGCTGGTTCCAGAAGCAACAAGTGTGAATACACTTTTCAGGCACTAGAAACAAGAATCACGAGTGTGAATGTGGAGGAAATGCTGAGTGAGGCTCTCCGCAGACTGGGATCTGTGAGGGCTCAGAGGACTTGCAGGGATAGATTCTGATCAAAAGGATGCACACTAGCTGGGCATAGTGGCGCATGCCTGTAATCCCAGCACTTTGGGAGGCTGAGACAGGAGAATCACGAGTTCAAAGCCAGCCTCAGCAATGGCCAGCCTAAGCAACTCAGTGAGACCCTATCTCTACATAAAACACAAAATAGGGCTGGGGATGTGGCTCAGTGGTCGAGTGCCCCTGAGTTCAATCCCTGGTACCAAGAAAAAAAAAAAAAAGGATGCACACTGGCCCCACGGGAGTGTCAGCCACCCTGGCACATCTCCCTAAGACAAGTGAATGACATATTCAGCCTTACTGGTCCATCCAGTAACTTTGCAAGTAACATTCCTCCCTCCTTCTTTCTTCCAATGACTCTTTCACTTCCTATCTCTGTCTTTACTTCTTGGGTTTATTTTGTTTGTGCGTATTTCAGTTAATTTAGGAGTTTTGCGTGTGTGCATGTGCGCGCGCATGTGTGTGTGTGTGTGTGTGCGCGTGTGTTTGCGCCACAGAGAATAACTACATCACAGTGGAGTGCTTCTCAACCAGGCATGTCTTTACCTCCCACTCTCCAGAGACATTTGGGAATTCTACAGATATTGCTGGTTCTCACAACTGAGGTATAAAAGGTAGTTGTGGTGTAATGGGTATCTAGAGGGTAAAAGCAAGGGATACTGCTAAATGCCCTGCAATGCTCACGACAGCCCCTGCAGTGAAGAATGATCCAGCCCCAATGGTCAGGAGGACTCAGGTTAGATTACTCTCTAGACGTTGACAATGGTAATATCAACAGCATCTGTCATCCACTGAATGATTACTCTGGGCCTGACCCTGAGCTAAGACTATTGCTAATATAATATTTAGAAATAGTGTCTAAATATGACAAACCTCCACAAAACGATTCCTATTTCATCCATTTTACAGATGACCTCTGACACCTTGCTCAGGTGACATAGCCAGTATTCCAACCAGGAATGAATGACTGCTAACCTGTGGTCTAAGAAGTTCAGCTCTCCCAATCCTTTTTATGCCTTTGAAAATGGCAGTCAGTGACTCTAGTTCTGCCCTTTCCCAGAATGCTTATGAGGATAATGTGAAGCGAGATTGGTCTCCTGGAATCAATTGGGGAACCGAATGCAATTTATGCAATCTGTGTGCAAAAGTAAGCACTGACCTTCATTTCCCTCACCTGAGAACCACATCCATCTCAAGATCCCATCTGACTTCAAACACTAGGGCTTGTAGGTGGATCTAACTGCCAAATAATGAGAACACCAAATTCGTCAGTGGGTTCATTTTCCTTTAGCAGCTTGGATAGGTGATTTGAGTTGTAAGTCCTCCTTTCTGATGCCAGAACTATCATCATTTAAATGTAAGACTTTAGCAAGTGTTTCCCTTTTCACACCTTGGCATCCTCATCTTCTCATGTAGAAATAATAATATTTACTTCTCCTTAAAAATCTCATCATGAAGGCCATGCCATCCTACCAATTCCTCTTTCTGGAGTTTGGAGAGAAGTAACTAGAAATTCCAGGGAGAACACTTAAGAACATATAAGTGAGAAATAAATGTTGGTTGTGGTTTAGTATAGCAATAATTTTTATTGAGAGTCTTCTTAGGTGACTGAAGCAGGGGACATTTCCCTGGGAATCCTGAACAGAGAGATAAGTGGAGAGATGTGTATCATTGAAATACCACTTCCTTTCTGGCTGGCCCCCAAGAGCATCATGGGAAACTTTGATTTTGTATATGCCTCAGGCCTGGCTCCGAAGAAAATAGCTGAAATAAAAATTCGGGGGGCAAAGTTCTCCATGTCTTTAATGCTAAGCAGCAAGAACTCGGATTGCCAAATGACAGTTGAAACATATTGGTTTCCTCTCATCTAAGAACACTTGGCAGAGAGTGGATTAGCTCTGAAAAGACCTTAGAGCCAGCCTGCTGCTTGGGCTGGGGCACAGAAACTGGAGGCTGGGCTTACGTGGCCAGCCGTGAGTTACCTAAGACCCAATGAAGACTAAGGATGCCCAAGAACTTTGAAAATACATGGAGATTAGACATTCTGTCCCATCTCGGTGGTTCAGAACTTGTCAGAATAGCTCTCTCTATATCCACTTCACCAAATAGCTAAACAGCCATTTTTTAGACTCTCCTTTGTTTTCAGGCGTCAACATCATGATTTTTGCAGGGCAGGTCTTGCTAGGTGATATCCGAGTGAACTCAGGGCAGTTATTCCTTGTCCGCTCCCACCTGCCCAGCTTATGTGCCTGATTCTGTTTCCCTTTCTTCTAAGGGTCTGCATTTAAGAACTTTTATCAGGAAACTTCTATGCAAAATTCTTCATGACAGTCAAGATTCTTCATCAGCCAGCCCAACTCCAAAAGAGCTTGCTAGTGGTATTCCCTCTCACACCTCCAATCTAGTCAGCCCAGGGGCATTGCTCTACACTACCCAAACATGCCTTTGTCCTGGGCCCTCAGTTACCTTCTTCTGCATCCTCGTACCTGGCTCTACCCTGGGTCCACCTGGCAACTCCTACACTTCCCCAAAAACCTGGCCAAGCAGTAGTACCTTTGAGTAACTTTCTCTGAACTTTCCACCCACCCACCACCAGATATACTGACTGCCACTTCACACTGGTGGCACTTTGATTCCACTCTTTTTTTAATAATGCTATTGTATTTTTATACCTTTATTTCATTTATTTATATGTGGTGCTGAGGATCAAACCCAGTGTCTCACACATGCTAGGCAAGTGCTCTACCACTGAGCCACAGTCCCAGCCTCTATGCTTAATGACATTGAATCATCTTAGATGGCAACTAGGACTTCTTTTCTTCTAACATCTCCTATTTCATTCATTCACCCCAAACCGCACTTGTTTAATAAATCCCTATAACATGTTTACTATGTGATAATCACTCCAAATATTAGATCATTAAATGCCTCTGAAAACCCCATGAGAATCAGACCATTGCAACTCCTTCTCATTTTACCAATGAGTCCTGGAGGGGTGAAGTGACTTTGCCCATAGAGCACAGCTATTACAGTGCACAACTGATATTTGAACCCCAACCCTAGAGTTCTGGGAAATGTTTATGTGCCCAAACATTCTAATTTTGTGAAAGATAATATCATGTCTCCAAGTCACTAGAATTAGGACACTAGGAAAAATTTGTGTTTGTACAAAGAAGTATGAGGGACAAAAGCAAAATACTACAATGTTGAGATTTTTATCTTGCTTTATAAGCTAAACCTGTTTCTCAACGTCTTTCTGAATTCTTTCCACAAATAGCTCTCATACAAACAGAACTAATTTTGTAGGCCACCTTCTCCCCTGGGGAGGGGCTCAGTGGCTCTTGGTCAAGGCCATTCTCCCCTGAGGCCTGGGAACAGGGCCCTGAATGACGACCATTTGGTTAACTATTAATAGAGTGGTTAATACACAGACTTTAGAGTCCAAATGGCCTGGGCATAAGTCCCAGCTCTGCCTCGCTGTGCGGCTTTGGGTAACTTCCTTGCATCTCTGAGTCTCAGATTGCTGATTTATAAAAAATGAGAATAATTATTCTGTCTGTTTTAGTCAGGATGGATGAGCTTATGCTGAAGTAACAAGCATCTCCCACTTATCAGTGACTCATGTTCATTGCAGTCCAGCAGTGGAGATCTGTACTTTTAGTTACCCAGAGACACAGCTGATGGAGGCTTCATCTGGACCACAGTTCCTTGACCTTAGCACTGTTAATATTTTGAACTAGATGATTCTTTGTTGTGGAAGCTGTCCTGGGCATTGTAGTCTCTAATGACTAGATTCCAGAAGCATCCCCTCCCCCAACTGCAACAGAACACTGCCTACAGACATTTCCAGTGTCCCCTGGAAGCTAAAACCTCCCCAGGTTGAGATTCACTGACATAGGCACACGCTTTCATAATGAGAAAGGCTAAAAAAAAAATTTAAAAATAGAGGAAAGGTTGCATTCAAGCACTGGTAATTAAATCCTTCTACTCTAGCATGATTCCCTCACTTTCCCTCACTAAGGAGGAACTAAAGCTAGTCCTGTGGCCATCCCTAACTCAAGGAGGTAGGAGATGCCTATCATAAACCAGGAACTGAGAGACCTGGGATATTTGTCAACAGTCCTAATAAGCAACTGCCTAGAATTATTGAAAGGATAAAGGGAAATAATGTCTGTGAAGAACTTGGATAGTAAGAGTTCACTACCAGGGATGGTTGATATCAGAACAGAGTATACACCTAGCCCCCGAAGGGAGAGCGAAGAGTTGAGGGTTAAGCGGACTCTACCAACAGCTCCTTTACAGGAATACAGAATTCCCACCTTGCTTGTCCCAGCTTTCCTTTATCCAAAGGCCAGGAGAAAGTTGGTTAGTTTGTGGTGACTGATTTCAGGGAATGCTCTTATCAACAATACTGTAGGTCTGGAAGTTCCCTGTTATTTAATAAGAACAAAAAAGAGCCTGGCTGATCTCTGCCTGGTGCTCCAGCTTCACTTAGAGAGAGTTTTCCTCATACTCCCATGTTTAAGCACTGGGACCTTCTTCCCTAAAGATCCATGCACACCACTTTTCTACCTCAGGGACTTTGCACATGCTATTATTCCTCCTGTTTAGAATACTCCCCTCCCTTCACCTAGTTATCTTTTTGCTGATTTCTTCCCTTTCCAGAAAAACACTCTTGACTCCTCAGATAATGTATTCTGTACCCCACTCTCATTCCAATACATGTGTATAGCCCTGAGATTGTCCCTTTGTCACATTTAACAATTTGTGACTACATTTTCAATTGTGAGATTATTTGATGATTATCTGTCTTCCCTACTGGACTGTGAATTCAGTATTGGCTTTGTCTCTTCTACCTACCTTATAACCCCAGGACCTATCTCCTGGTATATAACAGACACTCAATAAATGCACATTGAATGAATGAAGTCCAATTTGAACGAACGAAGGCCAAGACTAAAATCTGAACCCACTGGTATCTGCCTTGAACTCCTTGCTTTAAACCATGCTGTGTCCCACCAAGTATTGGCCCCATTACATTCCCCAGGGCAGTAGAGAGGCAAAAATTCCCAAACTGAAATGCCACTCCCAGTAGAAGGCATGCCACCTGCACCCACAGGGACCAATGCCTCGCCCTGGCCTGCCACTCAGCAGTCGTGTTTGCAGGGAAAGCACAGAGCTCCCAGTTCCGGCTGGGAACCATGGTGAGGAGACTCTAAACAGAGCTGGCCGGGCAGCCTCAGGCTGGAGCCTAGGGAACAGCCCGCAGGCCCTGGGCACTGACAGCCGTCCCCGAGCTGCTGGAGGTAAGTCTGCTCTCGGTTCTTAGGATTTGAGCTCAACTCCTGGTCTCATTGATTGAGCCCACTCCCCAGCTCCTCAGCAACCTGGCCTTTCAAATTGAATGGGAATCTCTTTTCTTCCTTCTCTTAACCTGGAGGGAATCCAAATCTGTGGATCCCTGGCTGTGGCCCATTACCACCCATGTTCTGGCCTCCACCTCCCGGGGAGGGGTCATCACATTCTCCCTGGTTAACTGAGCCCCAGTCACAGTGATCCAGGGCTCACTGTGCCTGTCCTGGTGCCTCCTTCAGACCTGCTCAACGCCGCCGGGTCACTGCTCAAAGCCCTCTGCCTCTCCTGGTGTGCTGTGAATCCCTTTCTCTCTTTGAAATATGATCATATTGCTTTTCTCTGAGGCCATGCCTGACATACTTAAAAGTAAATCAAGACAAAACTCATAAATGGCAGAAAAGATCTGTTTTGGAAAAGCTGGATTACTAAGAACAAAGCCCTTAATATAAATGCATACTGAAGTAAAAATAAAACAGACAAGCAAACAAAATAATGGCCATTTTAACTGATTATTTTAGTAACTCTAATTTAACTGATTCTATAGCTCTGTTTTTAGAGATGCAAATGCAAATCCATGGTGTTGGCTAAAAAAAAGAGCCTGATAATTAATGTTGTAGGTACTAGCATACTTATAAAGTACATCTAAAAATTAAAAACAAAAGATGGCAAATCTCCAGTAGCATAACGCATTGAGTTTATTCCATTAAGTCAGAAGAACACTTTAAATCCTTACAGGCAGAGTGGCTGCTACTCCAATGGCACAGCCACGGAACCAAGGGTAAAAATGGCAATCTAAGGGAGAGATTTATGGTCTGAATTAGGAACATGCAGGCTGGCTCATATATTTTTACTTGAGTGAATGGCAGCACTCTCAAGCAGCTAACTACAGATGAAATCATCTTTGCCTTGTAGAATACATTTGTTCATGCAAAGTTTCTATCGACAAAAAAAATGGTTACAATAATACATAATTTATTCAGAACTTTTGGGACAATCACTAGCAGCATCTTGTAGTAGAGCAGGAATTTTTTTAACCAAGCCAAGGAGAGTTATGCATTGTATAATTCTAGAGCTTGTTCATGGACTAAAATAAATTGTAAGATCTTTCCTGGGGGAATTCCTTACTAAAAGATGGCCTCCCTCCAGGATGGGGAAGACAGAGGTTTAGCTGTGGTTTCTACTTTAATCTGATTTACTGCTTCTGAGTCATTAATGTGAGGATCTAGTTTGGCTGCCACTAAAATCAATTCTCCCCAAATTCTGGATCTTTTTTTATTCCTCTCATGTTTATTTGTTAATTACTAAAGTAATACTAAATACTAAAGTTCAGTAATACTAAAGTTAATTACTGAAGTTAATTACTAAATCATAAAATATACAAGCAGAACAAATGTACGTAAAAAGCAAAATTTTCTTTTTGACTCATATGTTCAAGTCAAATCTATTCCCTTCCCTTTCGTAAATAATCACCATCAACTAGAGTATATCTTGCACATAATGTTTTATAAAAATATTACAAAAATATGCACAGAGAAATTAAATAGAAAAACAAATAAACATAATGGTACTGGATTATTTTAAACTTGTATATAGGATCAAAGTATTATTTTGGTCTGTACCTAGATTTTTTTTCCATTTACAAATATGTTTCAGAGATATGCTGATAGGTTCAAATGCACTTAATTCCTCTACACTATTGCATAGTGCTCCATGCTATAGGTTATTATGTTTGTGTCAGTTTTCCCCTATTGTTAGGGTTTCTATCATTCCCATTTATTCACTATCATAACAACATATTAGACATACACACCCACACATGCATATGCGTGCAGGGTATGCGTATATATAACATGTAATATTTTTATAGGATATAGCGTTTCTGTAAGGACTACAGATGAATTATACCATCTCCATGCATGTCTGCATTCTCATCTGTAAAATGGGAACTGAAACATTGCCTTCCGCAAAGAGGAATTAACTGAGCTAAACAGTATGAGTGAATTAAACGTCAATCACATCCTCCTTAGAAAGAGCCTGCTCGCTGGCGCTGTGAGATGGTGTGTACAGCTGCCCATCTAGCCATCCCATTGCCTCTATTGGATAATATTCATCATTTCGTTTTTGTCAACCTGGTGCGTAGAATATCATGTGTTGTCGCTGACGTCAGTCACATTCCCTTGGTTGGGAAAGAAGTGAACCCAGGCTTATCTTTCAGCGTTTTGCATAAGGAATCTTAAGTCTTTCAGTACCGCAATAGAGCACTGTCCTGAATCCACAAGATAAAGAAAATGAGGTAATTTAAACTCCAAACTGCATACACGATGTAAAGGAGTCCCAGGTTGGCTTCCTTAATGAAGCAGTGCTCGTTATGTTAAAAGATGGCAAAAGGAAAACATGGAGAAATTTCCACATTCCGTTTAGTGTGGAAAATAAGCCCACAGAGCCATGCAGTACAAGCTTTGCTTTTGGGTTCAGACATGTCCTGAGAGACCACGGGCAAGGCGTACCACTGCTGTGTGTCTCAACATTCCCATCTGTAAAATGGGAACTGTAGTGTTGCCCTCATCATAGAACTGCTCGAATAAGATGATACACAGTCTTTGGCACAGTGCCTGAAATATAAATGGCAGGTTTTATGAGTGTTAGGCATAGTAATAGCAGCCGTGAGTGAGTGGCATTTGAGCAGTTCCAATGGAGAGATGCCTGGGAGAGATGCAGGGGGGAGGTTCATGGATCTTTTGTAGAATCCCATGAACCAGAGAAACATAGCTATTTCCTAATTGCAAACTAATTGGACATCGGCATAGAAAGGGGTCTTGGAAGCCCTGGAATACAATAATCTCATTGCATTGATGAGAAACCAAGACCTAGAGAAAGAGGACCTCCTAAGGTAACCCAGCTACTCAAGCCGCAGAACCAAAACCAGAACTTTCTGGAATAGGCAGGGTTTACTTTGGGGCTACTACACATACGGCTACAACGCATGCTCATGACAAGATTTGTGAGTCATCTATTTTCATACATCCTGGAGAGGAACTGCTGAATTAACTAAAGTTAACCCTTTGAGAAATTGCTTTCCAAACTGCTTTGGAAGGCAGTCACATCATTTTCCATCCCCACCCTCAATGTATGACAGTTTCCATTGTCCCCATTCGTCCTCAGTTTTTGGCTACTTTTTGGTAACACCTCATTTTATGGAAATATCTCTATCATACAATTAAATGAATACATTTATACCTTAGGATCTGTAATGGCAGATCTACCCATGGTACTTACCAACTTGCATGACTATGGTTGTTGCTGCCACAGCTGGTGACAACTGGCACTCTTGGAGGACTTAGAGTGTCCCAGGCACTGAGTGTTTTGCATGTGTTAACATCCATTGAATCTCCTCAGGAACGTTCTGGAATAGGCAGTCCAGCTGGGAAATAACAGCTTTTACTGGAGCAGCGATAGTGGAAATGGTAAGAAATGAATAGATTCTATCATTTATTCATTTGTTTATCTAGTTCACAAATATTATTGATCGTTCACTCTGCCTGGCACACCATGGGGTAGATTGAATTTACTGTCACAGGTGAGAGATTTGCTCTCTGTTCCCAATGAACTTGAAATCTTTTGCTCTGAGAGAGATTTAATAAATGGAATCAAGATGCTTTGTTGATTAACTTGATAAGAAAAGCAATGAAGAACCGGGATATAATTTTCTGAGATAAGGAACCTGGAGTTTGGCGGAGGTAGAAAGAGTGAGTATGAGATGATTTCGGTTTTGCATATGTTGATCTGCAGAGATCAACAGGCAATAAATAGCTGGATTCACAGGAGTACAGTTTAGAACAGAGATCTGACT
Organism: Xerus rutilus; assembly: GCA_028644305.1. Classification (NCBI taxonomy): domain Eukaryota; kingdom Metazoa; phylum Chordata; class Mammalia; order Rodentia; family Sciuridae; genus Xerus; species Xerus rutilus. Next base: position 28,190,033 of record CM053402.1, read on the forward strand.
TGATAAATACATTTGGGACTCATATAGATAATAATTGAAATCATGGGCACAGGTGCCTATGGGAAGAGTAAAAAAAAAAAAAAAAAATGAGAAAGTCTTCTAGGGCTGGACCCTGCGGAACTTTGACATTTACAGGGAAGATAAAGTAAGCTGAAGCAGCAAAGAAAGAGCGAACCATGGAACTAAGCAGGAAATCAAGAGCTTGAAACATTCCTAAAACCAAAGGAAAAGTACGTCTCACAAAAGGGAGATGGCAACAGTTCTGAGTGCCACTCAGAGGCCAAGGAGAGTGAAGGTGTTTTGGAATGCAGGTTTTGGCAGTTGTTGGTGACCTTCCAGACAGCTGTGTAGTACAGCATGAGGGACAGCACACCGGGCCAGTAGTAAAGGAAGGAATGGAGGCAGAAAAGTCCATAGATTTTTAAAAGAAGTTTAATAAGAAAGAATCCAGAATTCAGCAGCAACAAGCAGGGAAAGGTGTGATTTATCCTGCCTTTGATTGAAGAAGCCAAGGCACATTAAAGCAGTATCAGTGAGAATAATGACTTCACTCCAAGTTCAGCCATCCTGTAATAATTCTGCAACCTTCGTGTAGAGGTGGAGCAAATGTTGGAAGTTTTCCTGAGCCTGGGGTAGTAGAAATCATGAATTGCGTCCTAAATCTGTCGTGTGCAGATCAAATTATTTAATCACTTGAAATGTTGGTGTCCCTATCCTGTCTTTCAGGACTATTGCAACAATGAGAAATAGCATGTGATAGATCATTCTTGTCACTGCCAGCACAAGGGTGGATCCCTACAAAGGGTAGCATTCCTAATGTCATGCCACAGGGCTGCGTGATCTGTTGGTTAGCTCCTTCTTTCTGTTCCGGCTGCAGGCAGGGATGTTGTATCCATTAACCTGAGCTTCACATAGCTGTCTGGGTTTCCCCAACTGCAGCATCCTTCTGAAGTGATGCTCCACTCCTTCAATGTGGGCTTGCCATTTCTAGCACACTATTTCTCCTTGGTAGCTGCTGTCGTCATGGCCACTCCCTAAAGGGAGCTCCCCAGCCTACACCTGCCATTTCATGAGCCAAATCGTAGCTTGGCTGCTGGCTCTTCTCTAGTGCTCAGGCTCTCATCTCTCTGTGAACTTGACTGATACCGTTTTCTTCCTGATGTCGACTTCCTGACTCCCTTTAGAATGATTCTCCTGGTCTTTGGAAACCTTGGGCTATGCCATTCCCTGGATAGCCCAACCCTGAGGACTCTCCTGCCTTAGGAAGTCCTACTCCCTGATTACTGCAGGCTTGTCAGGACAAAACTGGGACTGTAATGAAAAGGAGAGAGAAAAAAAACCAAAAAACAAACAAAAAAAAACCAGAAAGCCAATTAACATGATGAGTAATTTACCCCAATAGAAAATTTCCTAGATTGTACTACTTGTTTCATGACTTCAACTGTCTTCTTGACACCTCAGGTGACAGCTGCACATCACCTCAGGGTCAGGAGGGGTGTGTATTCACTTGCCATTACCGGCTCCCTTTCTTGAATATTCTCTCCCTGTCGATAGGCTGTTAGTTCTTCCAGTTCCCTACCCTCAACGGTCTACCATCCCATTCTACCCACTCTGTTGTTATGCACTTGGTCAGAACTATGCTTTGATCATTTCACTATCCTGCTAAAAAGAATATCTCCGACTCCATATTCCTTGAAAAAAAAGTTGCCAGGTACCCCCAGCCCCACCCCTTGGCACTCTTTCCTGCTTCCTTTAAGAAAATCTTATTCCAAACCATGTGCTTTAACTGTTTTTCCCCCCAAAAGTCATCCTGAAGTTGCTCTGGCTTTCCTCCCTTGCTCATGTAGTTTCCGCTCACCTAGAATCACCTTCTCCTTCTACTCTGCCCCAAAGCTCTCTCAAGTTGAAGATTCTCCAGAAAATCATCACCGGAGTTGTTAAAATCTCCATTGCCATGAGCTGAGAGCACTCGGCTAGTTCAATCATGCACGAACGAGTCATATAATGCCTTGTATCTCATTTCTTAGAATTTTATACCTGATGAGCCTCTTAGAGTTGACATTATCAAAATTTTAAAAATGATATTATCTTTGACTATCTTGCCAAAGTTGAAGTATCCTTCATAAGAGTACTTCTGCTCTGTTCTGTGCAATTCAGTCTCCATTGGGAACGTCAGACCAAAGAGGGACAGTGACCAAATGAAGCATATTCAAGGGAGCACACAAGGGGTGCGGGGCTTAACTGAGAGTGGAAATATTCAAGGTTGGTAGATTGTACAGTTGTCTCCAAATGCTTATAGGAAGACACTTCAATTTAGTCCATATGGCCCAAGTAGTAATGGCCCAGGGGACCATTTATAAGGTTATATGAAACTGTATTAGCAATCAAGCCAGCATTGAGCAGGGATCACTTAGAAGGGATACTGGTCATAGGGCTGCCATGGAATCCTAGAGGACCTCCTTTCTGTATCAGAAATTAAGCCCTCCACTTCTGCATCATGAGAAAGTTAGGTTCCTCTGGAAGTTATTGGGCAGTATAGGGGAGGTAGACTAGGCAGCGGTTGTCTACCCTGGTACAGAGGGACTTTAACATCTGACATAGAATTACTGACACCTGACAGCCGAAGATCTGGTCTGGCCATTTAACAGATGAGCGTTCTACCGAAAGCCAATTGACAGAGAAGGAATCTACCACCACAGCTGGCCATTCCAAGTATTGGCTTTCTGGGAATTGGTGAGCTTTCACACACACAAAAAAAATTACAAAATAACAAGTTGCATGGAGATAGATTTCCAATAAGATACAATCTGGGTGTAAGTTTTCAGCCATTGAAGATTAAGAGGAAATAATGCTGGCATGAAAGATCTCCATGGTTCCTTTTAAACTTGAAAGTTCTTAACTTTATTTGTCTAGTTTCTTTATCAATGAGGAAACTGAAGTCAGGGGAAACAGGACTGTGACCTGCTTTGCTATTGTTTCACTTCTGTGTCATGAATCTGCTTTCTTTGAGTATTTGCTGTCCCTCCATGGGGATCTGCTGCTTCTCCTACGATGGCTGCAAGCACAGTTTGCATGGGACAGGGTTGTAGCAACATGTGCTTCTGAATGAGTGGATTTTGTTCATCCCTATCTGCATCTCAAGTTCAGGATCCCAGAGGAAAACACTTCATCCATCTTCCACCCTTTTCTCTGCTTCTGACTACTGGAACTCACCACTGCTTCTTCCTCCCCTGACCAAATGCTAATGGAGGTGCTAATGAGGTCCTTTGGCCATCAGAATGAAAGAGAAAGAAAATCAAATAGTCTAATTAATTCGCAAATTATAGTCACTGCAAAAAGTGGTCATATTTCCTATAGAAAGCCAGACGGGGACTAATGGGCACTAAAGCATTGGTCTTGGCTCATTGGGGTGTGTAGTTTGGAGGTTCCCTGTTGTTTTTTCAGGGATTATGAGGCACCACTTGGCTTCCATTTGGGTGGAGCTCACCAGAACTCCATTCCAAGTCTGAGCTGTCTGTTTGCTTATTAAATGGGAAAAGGAGGACAGAGAGTAACCTCTTTGTATAAGGTGAGCCTAATATTAATAGCAAACATTTATTGAGTACTTATTATATGCCAGGAACTATATGCAGCACTTTACTTGGAAGATATTATTAAATCTTATACTATTATTTCCTCCACTTTATATACAGGAAATGGGTTTGGATGGGTTAGTTAATGTTATGCAGTAAGTGGCCAATATGGAACTCAATGCATTTTAGCTAGTACTGTATTCGCTGGTTGTGTTCTGTAGTTTATGTTCTTAACCCAAGTATGGACTAGAATGGCTGCATCTTCCATCAATGAACTTCAGGAGTGCAGCCATGTTCCTGCCTTAAGCAACTCAGAGGGAATGGGTTTGACTATCCAAAATGGGATCTCCATGGACTGGCTTGAAGAGATTGAGGGGGCAGAGGTGGTGATATGCCAGGACTATCCAGAACAGAAAGAGAGAGAGGGTACTTGGTGGCCTATGTTTTGCTGGTTTACAACGGAGCCTCTCCCAAGCTTCCCAAAAGCATACACTAGGATTTTTCACTCTAGAAAACAGTGTGGGCCTCTATTCAGTGACAATCATGACAACCATATATAATGGCTACCAACATACTAAGTGAAAGCAAATTTAAAATTGCGAAATCATAAGATGTGCTAGGTTGGAAATTAAATGAATGAGTCAAGGATTTAGGAGTAATTAGATACATACTTGCAAAATTTGGCTTTTCCTGAAATGCCAGTGTACACCAAAAGTGTGAGCACATGTTAGTGTGTACAGAACCCCATGCAGGTCAAGAATTTATGGGAGGCATTTCCTGGCAGTGTCAGTCCCATCCGGACTCTGAATCAGTCAGAGTGCCATGAAAGCAGCTCTTCTGTTCTGAATCCAGGTTGGTCATTTGTCACACACACGCCATCCAGTAGGCCAGAGGTCCACCAAGCCACGAAAACAATAGCAGATGCACTAACTCTGACCACCTGCTTTGGTCACACTAATGTAATCCTGTGATTAACAAATCCTAAGTTTCAGATAAATTTCCTGGGAGAGTCTAGTTTGGATTCAGATTCTGACTCAGTAAATGTGGGGTGCAGTCATATGACTGTACTTTTAACATGTTCACAGACATATTATTGATCTGTGAACCACACTCCAGACCCTATATGTAACTATCTTTTTTATCCCAATATACTGTGTATAAATTTCCACATTTGACAAACAGAAGCATGGAGAATGAAAGTACTGAATGATTTACTCAGTTGTAGAGCTAATGAGCTCAGTTCAGTTCTGAATCCTGAAAAATGCACTCTGCCTCCATCGTATACAACAGAAGCAGCACATATATATATATATATATATGTTCAAGCTGCCATTCCCAAGTCCCAATATGGTGGCCTACAAATATGGTGACTGGCACTGAACACAGCAGAATTCCAAGCATCCTACTGACAAGGAAGTGGTTTACTCAGCCCAATATCTTTCCAGGTCCCTGGAGCTGATGCTTTCTAGGACTGAGGTCTGGCTTCAAAACTGCTCTCACCTCCAGGACCCCAGCCTTCTAGACTTCTCCTGACCCAGTGATGAGCCCACTATCTATTGTGCCAATGAGAAACTCAGAAAAACTCCCTTTACTTTTGCTGGAGTAACCAGTAAGCAAAAGAATATAAACTCAGTTTGCCCTTTGGATTGAACTAGTGGACTGGAAACTCACTTGAAAAGTTGTAGAATATCAGCCTCCTTGCCCCTCTCCCGAAAGTAATGGTTTGCTTTTTCCAATCTACTCTCAAGGGTCCAGCCCCCCGCCCCAATATTAGTAATCTCCTCAGTCTTTACCCTCCGCTGCCCTTGGTCCCCCTTTTCTAAACTCAAGGAGATCTCTTAACATGCCTAATGGCAAGGTAACCCAGATTCTGAAATGACCTCTGGCTTCCTGTAGCTGACATTCCATTTGGGGTGACAGATGCACATGACCCTTGTCTGATGGAGTCACTTCTCTTCTTAGATCTTCCTTACTCTCTTCCTCATCTTTAAGTCCTTGAAGTCTGAAGGATCCACCACAAACAACATGTTTTCCACAAAAGCTTTCCTGATCACCTCACCTTGACCTCTCCTCCCTCTACACCCCTACCCAGGGATGTCTTCTTTGTGTGTGCCTCCGAGCACTCACTTTTGACCTAGCTGTATGGTTAAACTGAGTTTCATAAGGGCTTCCCTCATATTTTTGGTTCCTCAGAGGAAACTCCTCTATCTGGTTCATCTTTGTATCTCTAGCAGTGTATTTTGCCATGAACTGAACAAAATCAGTTCACATCAGACTACTACACGGCACAGTAAAGGCACTGAGACTAAAGAGGTGGTAGATGAACAGTTGAATCAAAAAGAGGCTGAGGAGGGAAGAGGAGACGCCCTGAAGGTCTCACAGAAGAAATGAGATTGATCTGTCTCCTAAAGAGAGAATAGATCCCAGCACTTAGGGCGGCTGAGACAGGAGAATCTCGAGTTCAAAGCCAGCTTCAGCAACGGCGAGGCACTAAGCAACTCAGTGAGACCCTGTCTCTACATAAAATGCGAAATAGGGCTGGGGATGTGGCTCAGTGGTCGAGTGCCTCTGAGTTCAATCTCCAGTACCAAAAGAAAAAAGAAAAAAAAAGAGAGAGAAAATAGAATTTCCATGGTGGAATTATAAATCATTTTAATAATAATTAAAAGTTATTGAGTGTTTACCATGTGCCAGCCACTGGCTAAGCCAGGTGCTGATTTTACCCTCACCAGAGCCCAATAGAGCCAGTCAGTCCTATGATAGCTCCCATTTGACAGATAAGGAGACACCCAGGCACAGAGGGCAGGTCATTCTCCCCAGAACGCATGGGTTGTCGGCATGAAGTCTTGACTTGAAACCGTAGCCCATGTCTTTAAGTTCAGTGCTATGGCAAAGTGAGATGCTGCAGAGGAAGATAATGGCATGATGCAGGCAGAATGAGGGGGAAGTGTCAACTGACCCCGCATGATAAGGCAGAGCAGGCCATGGCGGGGCTGCAGTAGTGTCAGACGAGGCTGCGAAGGTGGTCTGGGGACAGACTGGGGTCATGTTTTCCCTCCCTGAGAATGAAGAGTATGAGCCACAGAGAAGAAATACCGAGTCAAATTTGCACTGAGAAGCATTATTTATGTGCTGTCTCTGGCCCGGCCCGGGGCTGCTGTTGCAGGGGACTGGGGATGCCAGCCAGCGCCCTGGACAGCTCTGTGGACGCAGGAGCTCACTGCAAAGTCACACTTTGGAGGATAAAGCTGCTGGTGATGCCCAGAGTGGCCCAAATAAAAGTCAAATACCACATTCAGTCCTCCAGGGGTGTTTTTGCTATTAAATTAAGTCTGGAAAATAAATAATTGTCTTTGGATTTGATTTGAGAGATTTTTGGTAGTTGAACGCTCTGGGGGAAAGAAAAGGCTAACTATTTCTTGAAGGATTCTTTGACTGGTTCCCCTTGCCAGATGACAGCAGAGCACAATCAAGCCATGCTGTCTGCAAAGAGATATTCTCCCCCTCCTTGACACAATTATCCCAGAAAAATGAGGGGGAGGGGAGGCCCTGTCATATGTTCCAATTTTTATTGCTACATTCCTTGGATGGCTCCATATGTTTACCTTTAGCTGACTTTAGACTTGGTGTTCTCTGTGGCTGCTGGCATCAGCCACAGAATTCTTTCATGTCTATTACTTTATTAAGGAATGTAAAAGCCACATACAGACAGACCAGGGGACACAACAGTACCTAGACACAAATAACCCTGAATTTGCTCACAAAGAGTCTAAGGGGAGGCTTCACACCTAATTCTCCCAGATGAGCTGCAAAGCTTCCAAGGACCAAAAGGGGGCACTCTTGGCACTCGCTCTCAAGCCCAATTAATAATCTCATTTTGATGAACATACAGCGCAGAGGCAGCACGGGGCTTTAAGGTTGGTTCTGATGGAAGCAGAATGGGGTGAAAGAAACCACATTTGTTAGCAGGGAGTTTAAAAAATATTTTTTTCACATTTCATTGACTAGAAAGGAAATATTCCAAATTATGGGGAGATGGTTAAGATTAAATAGGAGAAATTCACAGATAATTGCTCTGCACAATACTTCGGCACACCTATCATCAGTCCTTGAAAAGAGCAGCTATTATTTAAGCATATACTCTGAGCTTTTTCTTCTTCTCAAAAGGGGCACTGAAGCCAATGCCAAACTAGCTAATAACACAGGGGTATGAGCGAGAAAGGAGTCTTTATGTTGAAATGCATTAGACAGGGTTGAGAGAGAACCAGGAGTTGCTCAGTTCCTACTGTGCTCCAAGCACTCTGCAGGACTTACCTTGTTACCACAATTTTGTGGACGAGGAACTGGAGACTCGGAATGGCTAAATGCACTGTCCCCTATGTGGCAGAAGCAAGACTTGACCCCAGATCTGTCTCCTTGATTCCAAGTCTGCGTCTTTTCCATCAGACAAGAGAACACAACTGAGGGCCGGCTACTTGCAATGCATTGCTTTTTCACTTAGTCTCAGACCCCCTTCCCCACTACCACTTTATCAAAGCTTGAAGCCAGCACTGAAAACTTCCAGTCACCTACTGATACATTTCCAGTCTTACTTGAGAACCTAAACTAAATTCCTGTCTTTTTTTCAACAAAGCTTGTGTGTGTGAAGAGATGGAAAGGGAAGACCAGAGGGTCTAGGTCATGGAGGTAATGCATTGCCTCCATAATGGGAGGGAGAGAGATGGGGAAGAAGTGGGTAAGAGAGAGAGAGAGGGAGGGAGAGAGAAAGGGAGGGAGTTTTTTGCTCAAAAAGAGCTGAGAAGGCTGTCTAGAGCAAGGGCTAACAGCCACCTGTTCCTTTTAGGTTGGCGCTCAGAGATTGGAAGTAGAAATGAGTTGGCATGGCATAGCATGGCATGGAAAGAGAAGATTCTTCACGGAAGTGACAGAGCTTACTTGCTTTGTGATTTCCTTCAGGTGGGCAAATGGCCTGCAACTGAAGGAACTTTCAATTATCAAGAGAGTCTTCCCTGGGCCTAAGGCAGAGGCCCTCTGCTCACTGAGCACTGGTTGTCCTCTTGCTGAGTACAGGGAGTTCTGTCCTGTAACAACTCACAGGTCCTTAGCCCAATAGCTCCATCAAGGAACTTTTCAGAATCAACATATTTTTTCACCTCTACATGTTGGGTGAAACTTTTTATAAAATGAGCCACTCTTTTCAATGAGAGCTGCCAATGGGCATCTTATGTTTACACTGGGACCATACTTCCCAAGGTGGTAGTAAAGGCTCTGAGAAGTCCTGTAGTAAAGAAACCTAGGTCACTTTACTTAATCCAGGGATTCTCATATATATCTGACCACAGAACCCTTCCAGCGAATGTCCATGAATATCCCATGGAAACTATTTAGGTATAAACATAGAAACTCTTGAAACTGCTTAGAAGGAATAACCTCAACTTATTGATGGATTTGGATGCACTATTTAAAGCAAGAACTATTGGTCACTATTTGGGATAAAAACTGAAGCAGCCTTAGTGGTCTGTCTGGGTTATTTTTAGATCTGTGTAAGTATGTGTGCACATGATTATATATGTATTAGATATAGATATGAATTTTTAGCTGTGAGGTTAGAAGATGGGGGGAAGAGGGGACATTTCTTCCTATAAAGAAGCAACCAGTAGCCGGGCGCGGTGGTGCACGCCTGTAATCCCAGCACTTTGGGAGGGTGAGACCAGAGAATCATGAGTTCAAAGCCAGCCTCAGCAATGGCGAGGCGCTAAGCAACTCAGTGAGACCCTATCTCTACATAAACACAAAATAGGGCTGGGGATGTGGCTCAGTGGTCGAGTACCCCTGAGATCAATCCCTGGTACCAAAAAAAAAAAAAAGAAGCAGCAGCCAGTGTTGAAAGCACTACTGTCACCTCAGATGCTGGCAGGCTGCTCACAAAAACCAGCCTCATGCAGCCCTTTATGATCATGGAACACCTGGACTCCTGTTCTCTCAATGAATGCTCTGACAACCAGAGCTGACTCTTTCCTCATCCAGCCCCAGGATTCTGTCTCCTCAGCCCAGCACCCAGTCCCTCCCCTCAAAGCCACTGATCCTCTTTCACTATACTCACATCTTCTGGGATATCAAATTCAATAATTCAGACAGTACTGTCGTTTTGATGTAATGATTTAGTTTTTATTTTCAGAGCACGTTAGAAACCTCCTACAGAAAATTCTTAGAAACTTGCTTGATTAAAAAAAATTACAATTATATATAAATATATAGATAGAGATGATATTTTTAATTGGTGAAAAATTGTGGGAGCTGTTTTTAAATTATGGAAACGAAATGTAAAGTTGCTTTCTGAAATAGAACTTCACTCTTTTTTTCTTAATTGTCACATATAGGGTGATTTTAAAGTAAATAAGAGCACAAGGTTCATATTATTTTAAATGTATATTGTATTTGTCTTCTCCACACTGTGGTTTCAGGTCTGTGAATAGCATCATAGTATGGAGCCAGCCTATTAAGCAGCCTGTTTGGGTTAGGAAACCCTTAGACCAGCACAATGTTGTATTGCTCACTATGTCCTTCCAATATGGTTAGAATTCCACAACCTAAATGATCATTTGTTGAACAAATTCATGCTTTTATTAGTCAAAATACAGAGAAAACAGAGCCTCCCTGTTTCAAGATATTTGCTAATGCATGGTTAATTATCACATATAGCTTACTATATAATTCATTTTACAGGGGAGACCTCCTGCAGGTAACATACTAGCAGTTTATGAACCAAAATAACCTCACTATAGATTAGAGCTGTTTCAGGGCCTCTCAGACAGTTGGTGCTTCTAGACCTTCTCACTTCACATTGCTAATTCGAACAAGGCTTTATTTTTATATTTGTCAGCAGCAAGACTGTAGGATGGTTGTTAAACTTCTCCCAGGCCTAATTAGAGCAGCAATGCTTGCATTCATAATGAAGCTCGTGTCTTGCTGGGGAGGCAGAGAGCGGGCTGTTACAGTAGCTTCCTGGCAGGCCAGTCGCTGGCAGTTTTAAGGTAGCTAGTGGCTGCGATATTAAGTGACTGTTGAAATTCATTGACTCCACCACGGCTAATGTGTCTAGATGACAACAAGTTTACACGGTTCTTTTATAGTTACAGCAAATGGGTCCATTTAAATATTTATTAGGTGATTATGGTGATGTGAAATGGAAAAAAAAAATGCAAAGTGCAATATCTCAAGTATGGCTGTTTTTAACTGTTGATGTGGGGTCCGGATCACGGTATCACTCAAAATCGCTGCATCTTTCCCTTATAAATATTTATACTAGATCAGCAGTGATGAATGCTAATTTATTTGCATTTTGTTTCTTTATTGACTTCTCCCTGGGCAGAGGTTAGCTGGGAAAAGCTGTGCAGGCTTACAGGGTTGGAGGATATTTCAATCAGCCAACCAAGGGGCATTTTGATTAGCTGGGGCAAAGTTCCCTCTGCTGGAACTGAAGAGTTGTTTTTGCTCTTGGAGATGCAGCCTGAGAGCGTATTCAGGCAGCTGATATTTTGCCCTCTGTGTGAGTTGATATGCATGCTAGCAAGAAGTTTCGCCTCCAAAAGACTGCTTTTCTGTATAGCACCTTGTCCAACCTCCCTGGATGGAATAGGGTGAGGCTGGCTGATCTGGATATTTGGCAAACTCCTAATTTAATTTTTCCCCCGTATTCTATGAGCCACTATAAAGGATACCTTTTTACAAAAACCAAAAGGTATTTCTCTCAAAGTTTATGGAGTGTCCAAGACAAAAATGGTGGTGCAAATGAACCCAGTTTTGTCCTTCCTATAAAGGTAGAAAACCTACATGATACCAAAGAACTCAAAAAGTCTGTAGAAGGAACTATCAAAAAAAAATTTCAAGGGGCTGGGATTGTAGCTCAGCGGTAGAGCGCTTGCCTCGCATGCGTGAGGCCCTGGGTTCGATCCTCAGCACCACATACAAAGCAATAAAATAAAGACATTATGTCCATCTACAGCTAAAAAAATATTTAAAAAAAAAAAAAAGAACTCAATGGTATACATTTAAAAAAAAAATTTCAGGCACATTAAGGACAATGGAAGTTGTCACTTTGCAACTGAATACTTTGACTGTCTGGGTAGCCAGAGCATAAGATAGATTCCCAACTCACATCCGTGATGCTATTTATTATTTTTTCCTATGTATTGAGATAAGCTGTATCTGAACAGCCTTAAATATATGTATGTACAATTTGCAGATTTCTACAAGTAGCTTTTTGAAATAATCCATTACTGTATCTAGGATGGGCTGGAGGTCCAAAGACGGTCCAAATGAAAATTCGCAAAGAATGAATGAATCAGAATTCTCTGAAACTATCACAGTTGTTTCAGTTGGGGAAAAAAAATAAATCTTAATCTCTGACTTCAGCCATGTCTCTCTCATGAAAAAACATACTAGTGTCTCATTACTGCTTGACCTGTGACAAAGGGCTTCAATATTGGATCTGTTCCCAGGGCATTAAATACCAAAGAGTCTAGAACTGCCTCATTCTGTGATCAATAATCTATCTTTCCAGGCAGGGCTGGGGCAAGAATCCACCACAGTGGTGACTCTGCAAGTCAAGGGATTTAAAGAGATATAAATTACGTGGGAATCTCTTGATTAAGAAAGGCCTATGGTGAACCTTTGGTCATGTAAAGATTCCTGAGATGATTAGAACTATGCTGAAATCTACAAAAGTGTGTTCTAACTTTAATAACCTAATTAGAGTTTAGTGCAAGATGAAGCAATTATAACCATGGATCTCTTTCAAGGCCAAATTCATGATGTCATTCACCATCTGCAGGTGTAGTTATTTGCAAATGACCCAAGATAGGTAGTTTGTCGCTTATTTTTAGCTTGAATCTTCTCCATCATGAAGAGGGTGGGCAGAGGCTGATCCCACAGTGCAAACGAAAACTCACATCTCTGTCCTGTTTTGTCAAATGTTATCAGTTACTACAAAGATACGTTTTTGACTTCTCAATACAGTGAGGACACATTTAGCCTCCCCATTTGATACATAAAGAAATATGAAATAAAAGCACCTTTGGGGTTTTCTGGGATCTCACGTGGGCTGCCACCTGCCTTACTGCCCGTGGATGTCTGTGCGAGAGATGGGTCTGGTGTAGAACGGCGCTACTCTGCAGGGCCCACACAGCCACCCACTCTCAGAGTGTACCTTTTGCAACTAAGAAAATTCCACAACAGAAAGTTTTTCAGTAGCTTTCATAAGAAATACAAGACATTCAACCTACTATTTTCTTTGCTCACTTTTTTTTTTTTAGTTTTATGAAGCAATTTTATAAGAGCAAAGCCTTTCTCTATCAGGTTTTCCTAAAATGGAAATACATCCTGCAGACAGAGGAGGCCATGGAAAAAGGTCATATCTCGGCCCACTTGGGTTGCTGTGACAAAATACACCAAATGGAATGTCTTATAAACAACAGAAATTTCTTTGTGATAGTTCTAGAGTCTGAGAAGTGCAAGCTGAGGTGCCGGCACCTCATCTGTCTGATGAGGGCCCTCTTTTGGTTACAGTCTGTTTCTTCTCATAGTAAAAGAGGTTCCTCAGCTACCTGGGATCTCTTTCATAAGGAAACAGTCTCAATCCTGAGGGCTCCACCCACATGATGCACTGACCCCTCATAGTCTCCACCTTTATATCATCTCCTTGGAAATTAGGTTTCCACACAGGAATTTTGGAGGGACACAAGCTCACATCATAGCAGGTCATGAGGATGCTAGATCAGAATTATTTCCTTTAAAATTACTATGTTGCCAGGCACAGTGCGCACGCCTGTAATCCCAGCAGCTCGGGAGGCGGAGACAGGAGGATTGTGAGTCCAAAGCCAGCCTCAGCAAAAGCAAAGTGCTAAGCAACTCAGTGAGACAGGTCTCTACATAAAACACAAAATAGGGCTGGGGATGTGGCTCAGTGGTCGAGTGCCTCTGAGTTCAATCCCTGGTACCAAAAACAAAAAACAAAAAAACAAAAAACTATGTTGGTGCAAGGGTCAGACACAAAGCAGGGAGATAAATTCTGTTTCCATGTAAGAGACTATTAGAAAAGGATCATTTAGGCTTACTGTTCTAGATAGCAGCTCAGGAAAGTCAATTCTCCATTACATCTGTTGGGAGAAGTAGCTAATGAAAATATCAGCTCATTTTTGTTCCTGTCATTAAATCTGTGTATCCTTGAGTTGGCTGGTTAATTTATTTTAGGTGACAAAATAACAAATAGCCTTTCTCCAAGTGCACAGGCTCACAGATTTTTACATAGTGAAAGATAATTGCTGAGTGTCCTAGCTTACATGTATGCTATGATCCCCAAAGTAAACTAACCTCACATTCAAATTAAAATCAACTTCAGCATGGGTGACTTCAAACAAAAGCAATAAAACCCTCAATGCACTTTCTGCTCCTCATGAATTTTCCTTTGTTCCGGTCCACTGAAAACATGACAACCTCAGAAATGAAATAGCAAAGCATACCTGTTCTCAGCTCTGATACCATTTGGGCTGTGTACACGTGTGTGTGTGTGTGTGTGTGTGTGTGTGTGTGTACACATATCTACATTCCATTCCTGAACTCATAGAATTCAGGCTGTCTGGTCTATATAGCATTGCTACACCTTTCCAGGTCACATACCTGAATCTGTTCTTTTCCCCTTGACTCTCAGGCCTTGTCAATGTGGAACCATCTTTATATCTATATTTCTGATATAACTGTCCTATTAGAGATGGGGAGGAGGATTTGTTTTCCTGCTCTGCACACCACTCAACACAACCAGATGTATATTTCCACACACACCAACCAATTCGCCAGCACCAGGTGGATATACTATTACTATTGTTCCAATATGAAGTATCCGCTAAAGACTCATGTGTTGAAGGCTGGTTCTCCACTGCAGCAGTGTTCAGAGGTAGGGACTGTGGGAAGACAATCGGATCTTGGGCTCTAACATCATCAATGATTAACCTCTTGACACATTCATACTTCTATTGCATTGTTGGGAGATGGTGGAAATTAGAGACTGTAGGAGATAGAGCCTAGCAAGAGGAAATAGGTCTTGGGGATATGCTGCCTCCCTTCTATCTCTGATTCCCTGCTGCCATGAGCTGAGCAGCTTTCCTTGGCCATCCCCTTCTACCATGATGTTCTGCCTCACTTCAGGCCTAGAGCAATGGAGCCACTGACTATGGGCTGAAATTTCTGGAACTATGAACCAAAAATAAATCTTTCTTTCTCCAAATTGTTTTCCTTAGGTAGTTGTCACAGGAACAAAATGTTAACACACCTATGACTCAGTTTGCTTCTGACATTATCTACCTATAAATGGCATCAGATTCTACAGGTTCCACAGGTTAAGGTCTCAATCCCACAAGACAGTCCCCCACTTCAGATACCAGTAAGTTGTTGCCTATACTTCTGGCTGATGAGCTCTAGGTCAGAGGTTCCCACAATCCCCTTCTTTAGGTTTGATTAATTTTCTAGAGAACACAGGACTCAGAGAAACACATTTGACTGTTTATTGATATGGGATATAATGTAGAATACAGTTGAACAATCAGATCAAAGAGATGCATCATGTGTGATCTTAAGAAATCCCAAGCACAGGAGCTCCTGTGCCCAGTGGAGTTGGGGTATGCCACGTTCCTGGCACACAGACGTGTTTAGCAAACTGAAAGCTCTTTTTATGGATATTTTTTATATCATCGCATAGGCATGATGCTTTATTAACTCAGACTTTAGCCCCTCTCCTCTCACTAGAGAATGGAATATGAAACTAAAAGTTCTAAACTCATAATCATGACTTGTCCTTTCTTGACCAACCCCCATCCAGGGGTCCACAAAGGTCTTTCCATTTGAAAAAGTGACTCTTCTATCACCCAGAAAATTCCAAGGGATTTAATATCTCTGAGTTGGATCTGGAGTCAAAGACTTACTATTTAAAACAAAAGATCTTCCTGGCACCCTTATGGCTGAAGAAATCACACTAGTTTTAGGAGCTGTATGCCAAGGACCAGAGGAAATACATGCATTTTTAATTATTTCACAGTGTGACAAAAGAAGGGTAAGTAGAAAGTCACTTAATTAAAGATGATATGGCATCTAAAGCTATAAACCAAGAGGACATGAGGTTCTTCTTCAAGCTATCTTATGCCTTAGTATTAAATACTCTTACATAAAAAAAATGCCAATTTTTTTCCATTCCCCATTTCAAATGACTATTACATAAGATATGTCTGGCACAGGTAATTGGCTTTGTTATTTTTTTCTTCTGATGTGTTCACTGGATGGACTCTAGGTTAGGTAGGGAATGAGTCGAATGAGTGAAGGGGTCCTTCCTTCTAAAGGGTCATTCCTTGGGAAAGGAGCAGAGCCCTGGGCCAGGAACTTGGAAGGCCAGGGATTTTCTCCAACAGAAGCAATAATCAGCTCAATCTCACATGATCAACACTGCTACAAAAATTACAGACTCTAGGATTATTCATTCTAGTATCCTTTTTATGAAGACTCCTAGATGTTAAGTGAGCTGAAAAATGCAATACTCTAAATGTAGTATTTGTGTAGTATTATTGAGCTTGTAAAATACATATGTGGGTTTATACGTGTGTGTGTGTATGTCCCGTACAAACCCAGTGAGAAAGGGGGCTGTTTTTTTCCCTGACCTAATAAACCAGAAAATGAGATTCAGGATTCAAATAACTAACCTCACAGCATAAAATGGGGAGTTCAAATTAGAATTAATTCCCCTAGCCAGGGAAGGTGGCACACACCTGTAATTCCAGGGACTCAGGAGGCTGAAGCAGGAGGATTTCGAGTTTGAAGCCAACTTCAGAAACTTAGCAAGGCCCTAAGCAACTTAGTGGGAATTGTCTCAAAATAAAAAAATAACAAGGGCTGGGAAATGTGGTTCGGTGGTTAAGTGTCCCTGGTTTCAATCCTTGGTACCACAAAAAAGAAAAAAAAGAAACAGAAAAAGAATTCATTCCTCCAGTTTCTTGATCTATATATAATATTTACCATGAATTTTCTAATGTCTCAATACTAGCTATTAAAAATCACTTAGAGATTCTCAAATATGTAGATCACTATTGAAAGAAAATAAATGAGAAGGCAATTAACTTGTTTCAGTCAGCAAGACGTGGAAACAATTGTCCCCGCTCCCAACCCTGGGATGCTTTCTTGTTGCTGAGGGTGGGAAGTGAATCAAGCTGATGAGAACTTTGTGACTTTCAGAATCCATTTCATGTTTCTCTTTCTCCTGAGGTTACTGATTAAGAGCTCTGTTTGCTCTATGTTCAAGCTTCAGCAACTGCTAAAAGCAAAAGTCTGAGGATCACCTTGTTCTATTCCAGTTTATTAGAGAATGAATACAATAGAGAGTAGAAAAATAAGCCAGGAAGAAGCAACCAGATGGAAAACTGTGTTGAAGTTATGTATGGAAATAGAAGTCAAAAGTTATGTGAATAAGAAGAAAAGGGGGAACTCCACAGAGATTCTGGAGATGGAGTATGCTATGAGATATTTTGATAAAAAGGCACTATCCTATGCCTTGAGAAAAATCAGATATTTACAGGAGGCATCACACAGGAGAAGCCTGTTATCACTGTCAGAGGAAACAATCTGTTGAGTAGAGTTTGAACAGTGCATTGACAGGCACCTGAATATGGACAGTCAAGAGACTACAGTTGAGCACAAATGGCAATATGCCAGAGGAGACCCCAAGTCCCACATTAACTGCCTCACACAGGAGTGGATGGTGGAATCTATCCCCAGAGCCCCCTAAGGTTCTGGGCGGAAGACTGCAGAGGGACTCTCAGGACACAGGGATGTTTTTATCACTTCTTTCAGCTGAAGGTCATGTCTCTGGAAAAGAATGGATGATGAGGGAGTGAACAGCTGGAGATAGTGTAGAAGAGAAGATGTTAGTTTCCTGGACTGTGGCCTATGATACCAGAACAAAAGGTTCTGTCTGGAATCTGGGTGCACTTTACACTGACCAGGAAGAATGTATTTGGCACACAATTCTGACCTGATCAACAGAGTGGAAATAGGATTTCTCTTTTCACAGAGAGGGGGAAAGAACATCTAAACGCTCTGCAAAACAAAATGGTATTGGAGCTGTCATATCTGACATGAAGTAGCAGAGTGAGGGTAAGTTTCTTGTATTTCTTAGGTGATGATAAAAGGCATTTATATTAAAACCTACAAAGTTTATTTTGAGATGCTAAAAGAGAAAGAGATGTGTAATCTCCTAGGTATTTCTCTACTTGCACGGTGAAGCCTATAGCTAAAATGTACAATCAGCAAACATTTGTAGAAGAGGTAAAAGAATATTAACCTCTTAAAGGGAGATATATATACATGTACATGTATATATTACATATATATATATATATATATATATATATATATATATGAATGTCAACTAAACGTGATCTGAGTTCTTTCCCTAAGTCAAGAAAGACGAGAATTCCATTGCTCTGAAAGAGTAGGGTCACTTTGACAAATCCAGATACCTTATCTGGGGCCACCGCAACTGTGCCCACAAAGAAAACTAGACCATTTATTCAAGAAACACCAACTCTGTGCTGTGCTCCAAAATGGAGCAGACACGGTCTCCAGGAGGGTACCATCTGGTAGGGGAGAGAGATGGGAGAAGGGAACATTCCCTGGCTGGATGTACTTGGAGGCACAGCAGTAGTACATGTGAAAATGCTGGAGAGCTGAAAGGGGAGTGGATTCTCCAGCAGAAATCATGGCCCTTCTTTGAGCATCGGCTTTGGAGGTTTGTGGCAGAATGAAAATAATTTATTTCCTCAGAGACCATCCCTCTGTAAGGCACAACCCTTTCTAAAACATCAGAGGTTGTAGATTGTATACTTGGGCAGCATACATCATGGCACTTTTTTTTTTTTTTTTTGGCACCGAGGATTGAACTCAGGGGCACTCGGCCACTGAGCCACACCCCCAGACCTATTTTGTGTTTTATGTAGAGACGAGGTCTCACTGAGTTGCTTAGCACCTCGCTGTTGCTGAGGCTGGCTTTGAACTCGCGATCCTCCTGTCTCATCCTCCCAAACTGCTGGGATTACAGGCATGCACTACCGTGCCCAGCTCATCCTGGCACTTCTAAAGCAACTTCTCCCAGAAGCCCTTAACAGAGCTTCTCATCTTTATGACCAGCCCTGAAGAGCTCATTTAGACACTTCCCAGCTGAGCCCTTCTCTCTTGACGCTGGCTTGTGGCTAGTCCTGTGGCCTTGTTGTAAATCATTTTCTATTCTAACTGAAGAAAGTGGGAGGCATGGTGCCTGTCAAGGAAAGAAAAAGATGAACGTAGGCCTGTTTTCTAATGGAGTGCATACCTGTATAAAACCCTCTGGATCTGAGAGGCAAGATAGAGAAAGGCAATTCGTTTTAATGAAAGGAAAGAGAATCAAAAGTTCTATTTTGCTGCCATTTCCTGTAAGCTACTTACCTGAGGATGATATCTTCCCAATAGAGATCATTTTAATAATCATTTCCTGAAAAAAATCATTCCCTGAGTATCAGATTATATTTTTGAAAATATAAAGGCAGCTGCCTTAGTAGGACCACAATTCTACCAGAAGTCTGTTTATCTGTAGAGTATCTACCAGAAGTCTGTTAAAGTAGAGTATCTCACAAACAATTACCTCATGGACAATTTTATCAATTAGAAAGCAGAAGGGGAAAAAATAGAAGAATTGGCTGGGCATGGTGGCACACACCTGTAATCCCAACGGCTCCAGAGGCTGAGGCAGGAGAATTGCTAGTTCAAAGCCAGCCTCAGCAATTTAGCAAGGCCCTAAGCAACTCAGCAAGGCCCTGTCTCTAAATAAAGTATAAAAAAGGGCTGGAAAGGCGGCTCATTAGTTGAGTGTCTCTGGTTTCAATCCCTGGTAACTAAATAAATAAACAGAATTGCCCTTCTGCTTAATGCTTAATGTTGCCCTTCAATATAATAGCAGATTAACATGAATTTTGTGAGAACTAGGTCAGGGGTTCAAGATATAGTGAAGTTGTCAGATATGTACCCCAGGCTTCAAGAAAGTCTGAGACCATATAGAAGTGATCACACGCTGAAAACCGAAATGAAGTTTATCTTGGGTCAGAGTCACATGTCACCAAAGCCTGTCACAGAACCCTCATAGTGGGCACTTAATTATCTGCATTGCTGAATGACAAAGAGAAGGAAGGACACTCAGCTTCTATTTAGTTTTCAGATTTCCCAGCAAGACTTCTTCACATTTCAAAGAACACATAAATAATACAAAGCAAGGTGGGGGAATCAAGTCAAGATTAAAGGAGGACAATTAAGTATCCATGAGTTCAAGAGTTTAGGTCTTGAAAAGTTTCATCTCAGGCTGCTGAAAATACATGCACATCCATCCTCTTAGCAGTCTCATTATTTATCTTTGAGATGATTAAATAATGAGTGGGAGAGGTTTTAGAGGACTAATGATCAGAAGATATCCAAATTTATTAAAATCTAATTCCTTACACTTAAGTTTTTATTAAAATCATGTTTTTATTTTATTTTAATAACACTTTCACTGAAATCCTTTACAAATTCTTGAAAAGATGATTAAACTGTAGGTTCAAGATTAAAACATTAAAGTGATCACCAAGAACCTGTATTTGTTCCCTAAAAACAAATCATGTCACCTACTTCATTTTTCTTTGGGCTAAAATGTACTGTGTTGATAAATTAAGAGATCACTCTAAATACAGTAGCTGTTAATTTGGGTGTTTTTTGTTGTTTTGTTTCATTTTATTTGGTTTTGATGGGGAGTGAGGTATTAAGGATAGAACCCAGGGGAGTGCTACTGCTGAAGTTATGTTCCAATCTTTTTTACTTTTTAATTTGAGACAGGATCTCACTATGTTACTGAGGCTGACCTCAAACTTACAATCCTCCTTCCTTAGCTTTCTGGGATTACAGGTATGCAGCACTGGTTATTTATTTCAACCAGATATCCAACAAAGTATCTCAAACAGATACATACCCAGTCAAATAACTGTACTCAAAGATTCAGATAGCCTGGAGGAAATCCTGTACCAGGAGAACCCAGGGTTCTGCCCTTGGCTGTGACCTCCTCCTCGACAGGCTGCCAAATTTATTTGTATCAGCAGAGGCTTTGAATTTAAGCTGTGTAGTTCTCCTCTCATTAGATTGAGTTGCCTACAGGCAGAGAAGACTGAAGGAAGGATGGAAGGTTCAAAACCATTCTGTACAAGCACATAGACAGCGCCACTTGGGGAGGCGTGAGAAAACCCATCCCATCTCCTCAGCTGCTCAGAAGTCACAGTATTTTTTTTTCTATTGCTCTTGAATGCTATATAAGACATTTCTCCCCATTCCCCATAGCCTCTTTATGGCAGCGCTCATCTCTGACCACATCACTGGCTTTCTATGTCTTCTTCCCTTGGTTTCTACAGTGTTACACTATACTAGTTTTATATCTTTCTTCTTCATTCTCTTTTTCTCTGCTTCATTATTAGCTTTTTTTTTTTTCCCTTCTCCTAAAGTTGTGAGTCTCAGTTCTGCCACTTACTAGCTTGGTGACCTTAGGAAAGCTACTTAACCTCCTTGTTTCATTTTCCTCATAAAGAAAAAAAAAATGAGATTGCTAACAGTACATACATCATAGGATTATCAGAAAATTAAA
Source organism: Xerus rutilus (assembly GCA_028644305.1). NCBI lineage: Eukaryota > Metazoa > Chordata > Mammalia > Rodentia > Sciuridae > Xerus > Xerus rutilus. The sequence continues at coordinate 28,211,333 of CM053402.1, forward strand.
TGAATTTGTGTTTAGAGTGCACAGACATGTAAATGGTATGTAACATTTAATGTATATTAAATACACCAAAAAATTTGTATTTTCTAACTATTCCAAATTGGAACTTATTTCTCCCCCTATTTTAGTATATCACAGGTAAAACCTTCATCTGCCCCATTAACTAAATTATTTCATGATGATCCTCCCAAGTGGGAGATCTATTAGCCATCCATGCACACTGAAAGCTGATTGAAGGCAGAGATCACATCATGTGTTTCTTTGTATCCCACAGTCCCTATCATCAGCCTGACCTGTAGGGGACATGCAAGGAATTATTTGCATTGATGTGCTCCTGGTTTTCTCGTGGTGGTCCTGGCTTCCCCAGTTATCAATCTTACCATCTTTGCCTCATTTCTAGACCTGGGCCTCATAGATAATTCCTGGAGAGTTGGTGTCTGTGCTACAATCCACCTCTCTTGTTAGCCATCTCTGAGCTCTACATTTATCGGGGACAGTGGGGCTTGGCGGACAGACAAGAAACACAATCTGTAGACAGAACCACCACAGGCCAGCCATGCCAGTACACTTCCTGCAGTTTGCAGGCAGCCTTGTGTTTCCTTTCCAACCCTCTAATATGGAATACCATAGGACCTTTAAGGAGAAAGAGTGGAAGATTGGGGAAGCTGCCTATTATTTTTTTTCTCCATTTTTAATCTATGGAGTTCATGTACCTGACATTTGGCTCTAAAATAATCCAGAATGCCATGGTTGTCACATAAAAAATGGTTCAGCACAAGACTAACGTTTTGGATTGATTGGTGTGAATGCTTCAGCAAATCTTCTGAAGGCCTTCCAAAGCCACACATAAATAATGAGTTTGGAAGAGCAACAAGAATGCATAGGGTGTAGCCTTCTGAATCAGCCATACAGCAGTCTCAGCGTGGTGGGCTATTTAGCAAAAAGGATCATTTGAAAACGTCCATCAGGCGTGGTGCGGGAGAGCTTTCCCTGAGTGAGTGGCTCCACACCAAGCTCTGCCCTGTGCTGTAGCCTGGGGTAGGCAGAGCATTCAGTGTGAAGCTTAATTTTCACAAACTCATTAGAAGTTGCACAACAAAGCAAGCTCTGAGAACCTGATCCCAAAGCTTTAGCAACCTGGTGTCCTGCAGATAAGATCTCTCTCACTTCATAACCCGTCTATCGCTGGGGCCTATGCTATGGTTTGGGCAGTTTTGTTACAGTCAAAGAACAAAGCCACACAGAGTGTTCTGGTCACTTCATCAACTTGGATGCAAGTGACAAGTTGGAACTCTTATTGTTTTGATGGGTCACCCCCCATCAAAACAAAAAGCCTATGTCAAGGTTAGCTATTGGCCAAGTTCACTCCATGAAGAACAAATCATTCCTCTGGCCCCAAAGGGATGCTTTTAGAAGCACATGACCTTAATAAGCTAGTAATGGGCTCACAGGACACTGCACAAGAACTTGCTTGTCTGTACCTTGTGCCTAAAAGGTCAACTCACCTCAAACAGGCTTCTAGGAAAAAAAACTCAGACCCTGGAAAATTCTGGCTCCCAAGATAGACAGCCATGCTTCAGGAAGACTCTTCCTCCAGGAGTTTTGACTTGTCCATGCATGTTAAAGACTTCATTCCTTGAGAACCAAGTAGCCCTGCAGCATTTGATTTTTATGGGAAAGCCAGGGTTATTTGGTTTCCAAGTGGCTTCTCCTCTTTGGGTGTCATTGTAGGACCTCCCTTGTATTAGACTCTGATCTGTCTCCTGCCTCCCTCCCCAGTGTGAACTCCCCTCCCCTCCACTCTGCTCACAAGCCAGCCAAACACCCTACTCACAAATTCCTCACAATTCCCCACACCCTCCGTTCTCTCTGTGTAGTGAGTCCACCAAGAATCAGGCTTTGATCACCCACCCGGGGACGCAGTTGGGTGTTGAGATGCTCACCAAAGAAAATGAATGAATGTTTACCTAATATAACCATCTGGAATTCCCAAGAAGGGAAGATACCACACAGAACTCTGAGGATGAGAAGGAACATGATGGAAAAGAGGAGCTTCTGGCTTTTCTGTGATTAGTTTGTGAGGTCAAGGAGGGGAGCCCTAGGCCTAGTGGAACAGAGGCTATGCTAGTTGAGATTCTGGCCAACATGCACAGAGTTCTTTCTTGTTGGAGAGTACAGAGAGCGGTGGAGAGGAAAGGGGAGTAGGGAGGAGATCTAGGGAGCCTTCCAGCATTCAGATGCCAAGGGGAGTCATAGTTTGTCACCTGCAAACCTATAAGCCCTTAGCAACTTCTCTTCCAAAACTCCCCTCTGGAGCTCCCCCGTTCAGCATGCTCCCCTAACTCTCACCCCAGCTGCAGTGACTGTCCTCTTCCCAATTGCAGTAGAATTTTGTGTTTGCCTCTATTTTTAGAGCACTCAACATGTAGTTTTTCTGGTGGATTGAATTCTGTCCCCCAAAAAGATACAGCCAACTCTTTACCCCCCAGTAACCAGGAACATGACCTTATGTGGAAACAGGCACTTTGCAGATGTAATAAAGTCAAGGTTCTCTGGACGAGGTCATCTTGGATTTAACGTGGGCCCTAAATCCAACTTTGGATGTCCTTACAAGTAAAAGAGACACAGGGGAAGTCTGAGATAGGAATTATGCAGCCACAAACCAAGGAACCTGAAGGATTTTCAGAAGCCACCAGAAGCTAGGGGAGAGGAGATAGGCATGGAACAGATTCTACCTCAGAGTCTCCAGAAAGAAGCTGCCTTGCTAACACCTGGATTCCAGAGTTTTTTGACCTTCAGAACTGTAAAAGAACAAATTTGGGGGCTGTTATTTTTCAAGCCACAAAGTCTGTGATAATTTGCTAATAGCCCTGGGACATTCATGGTTTTATTGATGAGTATCTGCATTCTTATCTCCATCACAAGAGCTGTGAGCTCCCCGAGGGCGGAGGCTGTGTTCCGTTCACCTCCAGACCCCTGCAGTCTTGGGTGATGCCTGATATAAATGGAGTACACCTGCCATGTTTTCTGCAAAAGCTGCTACGTCCAAGCCCATTAGAAAGGTCGCTGAAATAAGCTCCCCAAGAGAATGATTTCCATTGAACTTACAAGTTCTGGTGAAATTATGAAGGGTTTGGTCTCCATATGGAAAGTCAAGAGTGCACCATAGCTTGCACTTAAGGCCAGACTGTTTCTTGATGTTGTGTCTGCAGGTGGATTTCTAGAACTATTGGGTAGTGGGGAGATCCCTTGTGCCAGTCTGCACTTGGCATGCATCCAAATCTTCTCTCCATGTCCATTTTAACCAGATTTGTCTAGAAGAAGAACAAGCAGCCTAGACACCCTGACTTAAACCACATGCCCTCCCGGGAGTCCCTGGAATGATGGTCCTACTGATACAAATAATATATTGTTTGGTTTGGGCACTTTCTTCTCTTGCTGAGCAAAAAGATGATTTTCCCCCCTTGGGAGGAGGTGAGTGAGTGAGGATAAAAATATTTACTTAGGGACCACCTAGGCCAGGTCTAAAACTCCTCAACCAGGTGGGAAACTTTAGCCCAGCAAGAGTTCTCTGTTCTGGTTAAAGAAAAAAAGGAACTGCAGATGGACAGCCCAGGAGTACTACAGCAGACTTCTGAGGCACAGATCCCTGAAGCCAACCCAAGGACCACTGCCCTTTCGTGCTTTTCCATCACCTCATTTTACAGATGACAAATAGCCTGGTCACTTGTTTAAAGCTCAGGGTTTTCTTTTTCCTCCTTCTTCTTACTCTTTTTTTTTCTAAAAGCCACAAGAGTGTTAGGTGATTTTTCCCTCCCTGCCTGGGGAACATTTTCTACACATGCTTAATCTTTCCCCTCTCCATGGGGCAGCTCAGGCCCTTGTAGCTGGAACAAAAACTTTGCCTTGGCAGAAACACTGCCCACATATAAGGGTAGGTGCTTTTTTTTTTTTTAAATTTGTTCTAATTAGTTATCCATGACAGTAGAATGTATTTGGATACATCATATATAAATGGAGTATAACTTCTCATTCTTCTGGTTGTACATGATGTAGAGTTATACCAGTCATGTAAACATACATGCACATAGGGTAATAATATCTGATTCTTTCTATGATCATCCCTCTCCCCATCCCCTTCTCCTCCCTTCACTCCCCTCTGTCTAATCCAAAGTACCTCTATTCTTCCTTATCCACACTCCTGCTAATTGTGTGTTAGCATCCACATAGCAGAGAAAACTTTCAGTCTTTGGTGTTTTGGGATTGGCTTATTTCACTTAGCATGATATTCTCCAGCTCCATCCATTTACCAGCAAATGCCATTTCATTCTTCTTTAAGGCTGAGTAATATTCCATTGTATATATAGACCACAACTTCTTTATCCATTCATCTGTTGAAGGGTACATAGGTTGGTTTCATAGTTTAGTTATTATGAATTAAGCTGCTATGAACATTGAAGTAGCTGCTTTATTGTAGTGTGCTGATTTTAAATCCTTTCGGTATAAACCAAGGAGTGGGATAGCTGGGCAAATGGTGGTTCCATTCTAAGTTTTCTGAGGAATCTCTGCACCACTTTCCATAATGGTTGTACCCATTTGCAGTACCACCAGCAATGTATGAGTGTACCTTTTTCCCCACATACTCACCAACATCTATTGTTGCATGTATAATTGATAATTGCCATTCTGACTGGAGTGAGATGGAATCTCAGTGTAGTTTTATTTCATCCTGTTCTGTAAGGACGACTTGAGTGACAAACAAGCCCTGAATGTGTACTAAGCAGGCAACAGAAATTAGAAACCTTGGAACAGGCACAGAGAGACTGGAGGATCCCTCCTTGCCTTTGAGGAGCTTCCAGACTAACACGCATACACCAAAGGAGCAGAAAAAAATATGTAACTTTTTTTTTGCCAATAGATATGTAAAACCAGTGCTTTTAACTTTTCAAATAATCTTCCTGTTCCTGAAATTCTTTTATCTTTACATGATTGCTGAGAATAAGGCAGGTATGACTTTCATTTCCCAGATATGGAAGCAGAGAGGCTGTGTGAACTGACTAAAGTCACACAGATTATCTGCGTCAATCAGATCAGATTGGGATCAGAGCCCCTAACTGCTAGTTGCCACGTGTGGTCATTCTCCTCCTTCATAAGAGAAGCTAACCCCCATGGGGTCCTTTCCTTTTGCCAGCTCCTGTTCTACGCACTTTACCTGCAATACCTCATTGGCTCCTGATGAAGACTTACTAAAGGAGGACTGTTATTGTCTGTCTTACACATGGAGAAACTGAGATTTCTCCAGATAACACAGTAAGTTAGTGTTGAAGCAGAATTCAAAACTGAGTCTAACTCAAAACTCTCCTTTGAAACTCTAAGTTAAATTTTAAGATTCCAATTTTTGCCACACTCACATCAGATAGAGCACTGATCTCCAGGATATATAAAGAGCTCAAAAAACTTAACACCAAAGAAACCAAACAACCCAATCAATAAATGGGCCAAGGAGCTGAGTAAAAACCTCTCAGAAGAAGATATACAATCAATCAACAAATATATGAAGAAATGTTCAACATCTCTAGCCATTAGAGAAATGCAAATCAAAACTACTCTCAGATTTCATCTCACGCCAGTCAGAATGGCAGTTATCAAGAATACAAACAACAACAAGTGTTGGTGAGGATGTCGGGGGGAAAGGCACACTCACACATTGCTGGTGGGACTGCAAATTGGTGCAACCAATCTGGAAAGCAGTATGGAGATTCCTTAGAAAACTTGGAATGGAACCACCATTTGACGCAGCTATCCCACTCCTTGGTCTATACCCAAAGGACTTAAAAACAGCATACTACAGTGACGCAGCCACTTCAATGTTCATAGCAACTCAATTCACAATAGCTAAACTGTGAAAGCAACCTAGACACTTTTCAATAGATGAGTGGATAAAGAAACTGTGGTATACATTCATAATGGATTATTACTCAGCATTAAAAGAGAATAAAATTATGGCATTTGCAGGTAAGTGGATGGAGTTGGAGAATATTATGCTAAGCAAAGTAAGCCAAAAAACCAAATGCCAAATGTCCTCTCTGATAAGTGGATGCTGATCCATAATGTGGGAGAGGGCATGGGAAGAATGGAGAAACTTTGGTCAAAGGGGAGAGAAGGAAAGGGATGGGACATGGGGGCAGGAAAAATGGTGGAATGCGATGGCCAACAATGCCCTAGGTATGTATGACTGCACATATGGTGTAACTCCATATTGTGTACAACCAGAGAAGTGAAAAGTTGTGTTCCATTTGTATATAATGAACCAAAATGCAGTCTGCTATCATGTGAACCTAATTAGAATAAAAACTACATAAAAAATAAAAAAATTTAAGATTCCATTTGCTGAGAGGATGCTGAGCAACTTAGAGGTCAGTGTACAGAGGACCCAGTAGAGGAAAGGTCTTAGAGGATGTGAACTTTGAAGTCCACTTAAGGAAGGGGAAGAGAATGGGTGATAACACTTAAAATTTTTTTTGTTCTTTTTAGATATGTATTTTGACAGATTATACATACATGGAGTATAACTTCCCAATCCTGTGATTGTACATGATGTGGAGTTATACTGGTTGTGCATTCATATATGAACCTAGGAAATTTATGTTTGATTCATTCTACTATCTTTCCTATCCCCATCCCTCTCCCTTTCCTTCATTCTCTTTGTCTAATCCAGTGACCTTTTATTCTCCTCCGACACCTGCTTATTGTGAGTTAGTATCCACATATCAGAGAGAACATTTGACCTCTGGTTTTCTGGGATTGGCTTATTTCACTTAGCATGATAGTCTCCAGTTCCATCCATTTACCAGCAAATGCCATAATTTCATTCTTCTTCATGGCTGAATAATATTCCACTATGTGTATAGACCACATTTTCTTTATCCATTCATCTGTTGAAGGGCACATAGGTTGGTTCCATAGCTTAGCTAATGTGACTTGAGCTGCTATAAACATTGATGTGGCTGTGTCACTATAGTATGCTGATTTTAAGTTCTTTGAGTAATACTTTTTGCCCAGTTAAAACTGGTAAAGCCCCAGCCGGGCGCAGTGGCACAAGCCTGTAATCCCAGCACTTACGGAGGCTGAGACAGGAGAATCGCGAGTTTAAAGCCAGCCTCAGCAATGGCGAGGCGCTAAGCAACTCAGTGAGACCCTGTCTCTACATAAAACACAAAATAGGGCTGGGGATGTGGCTCAGTGATGGAGTGCCCCTGAGTTCAATCCCCAGTACCAAAAAAAAAAAAAAAAAAAATGGTGAAGCCCCTTTGGAGAATCAGATATTCCCCACAGACAGCACGATTCTCCTAACTTTACAGGGAAAGACTGAGGCAGAGAGTGAGATCTCAGACCCTGCTCACTCACAGACCTGCAGCTATGACTTTATGATAGAGACAGGGCTCACATTCAGGTGTGTTTGACCTCAAACCACTTATACATCTCCCCTCAACCCTACATAATGAAAATAGAAGGGGACCATAGTCTATGTCACCTGCGTGTGACATCTATAATTTGGGGCATGATTTAGCTATCAATAGGGGACTCACAGGGACTTTCTTTGATCAGAGACACCTATCTGTATTGGAGAACATAAATGTAACACAGCTAAGTTATTCTGGGGAAAAGAATTGTAGGAACTTAGTACCCTCAGTATGTTATTATCTTTTGATAATTATTTTTTTTTATTTTTTGCACTATAGCAGAATGCACAAGTGTACAGATTTCCATTATTTATCTGACTGGATTCATATTCTTTTGACAATTCTGTCATGTTGCTGACAGATGGAAACACCCTCTTATTTCCTCTCTGCAATGAGACATCTGTGGGGAGTGATGTTAATGGCCACTGCCATTTTGTGAGTACTCGCAATGAGATAGCCCACATTAGTTGATATAATTTTCCAATGGTCACATAACATAGGTCTTTTTTATCCCAATTTTAACTGAAGCCAAGAGAGGTTATATAATTGGCTCAGGTCACACAGGACACAAATAAAAGGGCCAGGATATAAACTTACTCCAAAATCCATTCTCTCCTGTTGCCTGTGGATAATCAGAGAGGCTCTACATGGAGGCAGTTGGGTTTTTTAAAAAGTCTCTTAAGGTCCTGCTTGTGCATTTCAATTTGAGATAATAAATAATAGGGAAGGAGATGACGTAATTGAAACCGTGGGAAGAGACAGGAGGCAAGGAGGACCTTTCTTGGAGGATGTGAACAGCAACAGAAATTTGGAATGTTGAGCACCTGGGTAAAGACGATGGCTGTGAAAATGGGAAATGGAGTCTCTGGTCCTATAGACCCTGTGAAAAAATAGGCAGTGAGAATCATAAGAAAAGAGAACAGGGAACGGAAGAACTGAAACGGACCCAAGGGCAAGTTCCCTGGAGGGATAGTCACAGTGAGAGAGAAGGAGAATGGTAAAGCTGACAAGAGCTTTGCAAGTCAGAGGTGGTTTCCTCTGCAGAGTGTAGAGGAGAGGGCTGGGGCAGGACAGCTATGCAGACGGCTGGGCCACAGGCAGCTGAACCAGTGCCTCTACAGATGGTCATGGGTGAAGAAAGATCTTCCTTGGAAAGGAGAATGGCACCAATGCCAGCCCCTCCCCAGATGGGCAGCCTAAAGTTTATGCTGGCTAAGAGCTGGGGAAGGTATGTTCGAGGTCAGTGAGAAAAACAACCTGTGCTGAGGCACATGGTGTCTACACACCTGGCGTGGCAATGCTCTTTGCAATAGGGACATCCTCTTCCTGTCCCCATCACAAGCCTCTGCAAACCCAGTTTCCCAGCACTACAGTGGGTGCCTTTGGCGCTATCCAGCTCCCAGGGTGGGCAGGAGACCCTGTCAATCCCACCGCCACTTTGAACCAAGCCACATCTCCAGAGGAGGAGTTAAGCCTTGCATTTTTTGATTTTCTCTCCTTTTATATCCATTCACCGCAGCACCATTTCTTTTTACTGAGAAGCAAGTTGAGATCATTTATGGCTCTACCCTGCTGCCCCATGGATGTGTCTACATAGTTTTGTGGTTTAAATTATGGATGAAAGCTATGTGCTCCTGCCTGTAGATAGCTGTGCACACACTCTGGAAAGTTCTAAAAAGGGCAGAGGTCACAAAGGGGCAGTCCACGAACTGGATATGGCCGGCTGATATATTGTATTTGGCCTACCCAATGTTTGTTAACATTTTTGAACCAACACTCAAATTGGGAACTTTCACACATTCCTACATTTCCAGTCTCTCTTTAAAAAGGTAAAAAGCTCTAAAAATCCTGGACTGCAACCCCACATGTCAGTGAGCAGCCAGAGCTGGCTTACTGCTACTCCCTTCACACACAGAATTTTGTCTTTATTTTGCTGCAGTCTCCACCACTCCCTGTTACTGACACAATGCCTACTTGCCCTTCTTTATCCCACTGAGTTAGCCCCTAGAGGCATTTAACTTTGAGATCCCGATGTACAAGAATGACATCAGTTCAGAGAGAAGTCAGCTGGTGCTGAGAAGGTATGAATGTACTTGAGTGAAAGGGATGGCTGAATTCGAATTCCTTTCCCCTTCCCTTATGTATTCTTCTAAAAATTCTTGACCTTGTGATGATGCTTCCTGCCACTATAGCATAACATAACCCCAGGCTAGCCTCCTTCCACCAAGACCCTCACCCTGCATCGGCTTTCCCATAGTACCCTGGGACAAGCAGAGGGGTCTCACCAGATGATTCAAGGAGATACCAGTGACACTGTCACCACTTGAGACATATGTCGGCAGAGGAAAATGTAAAAGAAAGATCATGGTGAAATGCTTTAATGACTGATTGATTTGAGAAAAGGTGGAAGATGTGGGAAGTAAATGGAGTTGGGACAAAATCAGGAAAGGTGGATCATAGAAAGCTTGAGAGAATGGACTTGTCCCCAAGCCAATGGAAAGCTATGGAAGCATCGGAGCCTGAGCAGTGGCAAGACCTGATAGAATAATCAGCCTGGAGCAGTCACTCTGGGGACAGAGTGGGAGGCAGGCTGGAGTACAGACTGACCAGAGGACAGGAGACTCTTTAGGAAACTGTGGGTGGCTACTTGTAGACTTAGAGTCCAGTCTCATCTCTGCTGATTCACCATGCAACCACCTGTCTGGGCCTCAGTTTTCATCTGTGACCTTCAGATGTCCTTTATGCATCAGTCTTCTACTGGCACCTAGCAACCCTCATGTGCTATTTCCACTGTGAGGGTGCGGTGAGGGCAGCATCCTGCTCCCTTTGGTTGAAATCATCCTCTACTTGACGAATCTTGGTCGAGGTCTTCTTCAATTGACAGCTGGCACCGTGAGTCATGAAAAGTATATATTGTGTTAACATCCCCTATAGAGCAAATCAGGGAAATCTGGGTCCAGATATCCCCACATGACAACAATATCCAATATGCTTTTTTTTCTTTCTGTTTTTGTGGTTATGAGCCAGTTGTTATTTGTGCATTTTGATAGTGGGTTTCGTGGGATTTAGAATTAGTCTTTCTGTAAAATAGAAGCGACATCATCAAGGAGGGAAAGTGCTATAATGGAGCTATTTCCAGCTCTTCTATCACTAGGTAATGTGCCCTCAACGGGGGCCTCTCTAGAAGAAAAAGGCTAGAAAAACCAAGGGCACTGGCAGGAAGAAATAAGCATGTATTTGCAAGTCCAGCTCAGCCTGTTTGCAGCTCTGGACTCCTGGGATTTCACAGCCACAATCTGACAGACAACACCACAGAGAGGGCTGGTTTCCATCCACTAAATAAGCACTACTTCTATTGCTCTCAGCTACGTTTACGGCAATAAGCTTAAGCAATATTAAAGACCAAGCCCTTCACTTTCCGTCAATCTTAAGCTTTTCAAAAGAGGCAGATGCTGTACCTTCAACTTCTCTTGAGTCTCCTTTGAGCTTCATGTAGCTGATACTTACCACTCAAAAACTGACCCTTGGCTGTTCATCGCCTGACTGTATGTATCACTTACCTACTATGTAACAGGCATCTCAATATTGCAGGAATTAAGAAATAAAAAAAGAATGAAGCATGGTGACCTCCATCAAGGAGATTGTATTCTGGTAGAGGGCTGCTATGGCTTGGATATAGCTTGAGTGCATCTCCCAAAGGTTCATGTCCTGGAAGTGTGGTCCTCAGTGTAGCATTGTTGGAAGGTGCTGGAACCTTTAAGAAATAGTTAGGTTGGAGGTAATTAGGTCATTGAGGATGCTGCTCTCAGGAGGAAGTAATGTAGTTCTCCCAGAGATAACATTCTCCTGAGAGCAAGTTGTTGTCAAAGAGCAAGTCTGATCCTTGAACTCCATGATTTCCTATCTCAGTATGGGATCTTTCCCTTTTGAATGTGTTCTTGTCACGATGCCATCTGCCACGGAGACTTCATAAACAGAAGCCAGTGGCACCAAAACTGTGAGCTAAATTGATCTTTTCTTTACAAATTACCCAGCCTCGGGTATTTGTTATAACAAAATACTTGTGATTATTTATATACACATGTGCCCATGACTAAATCAGTATGATAAGGAAGATCTGCAGAAAATTCTGTGGAAACTGAGCATGGGAATTGTGGTGGAAACTTCCTGGACCAACTAATGCTGGAGCTGAGCCCTAGAGGATGAATAATATAGATGTTCATCATCTTAAGGGTATTATGTGTATGTATGTGCTCATTTGTATGTTTTTGTGTATCGTTATTTTTTTGGGGGGGTGTTCATCAGAGTGTAATTCAGTGTGAAGAGTCTTACTCTATCTTTACCCCAAATCAAGTGCAGAGATACTAGTTACTCTTTCTCTTTATTTATTTGCATTTTTTTCTATTTTACAGCATCCTTTCTATAGATATTTCCCTTGAATTCTCTATTTAAAAAAAGACATCTTGGTCAAGGGTCATGGGCTTTGATCTCAAGCCTCTCCTCCTTGCCATTCATCTGCCTTGGAGGCTCAGCCGTTCCATCTGTCAGGCATGAAGATCCATGCCTGCTGGACAGGCAAGGTGCTGCAAACAGGTTCTCGGTTCAGCAGCCATTTGGACAGAAAACATTTTATTGAGCACCTACATTTTTGAGACACTAGGCTCAGGTTTGAGGTCCTTCCAAACTCGGCAATCTACTGTTCAACTCTGTCTACCCTTAACAAATGTGTTTTCAAGTAAGCATGCACACATGTGCCTCCTTTGGTAAGCAAGGCCAACCCCACATTCAAAGTGCAGGCCATGTGATAACTTGCATGACCACCAAAAGGACCCTATTGTTTTGTAGGAAAGAGACAAAGCAGCACCTCCAACCAATCCAATGGCCATAAGAATCCAGTCCAAATCTTCAACTAAGCATCTTAACTAAGTCATTGTTTACCTGATTAATATTCAACATCCACAAAAGGAGCCAGAAATACACCCCTCCCAACCTTCTCTTATTACCAGGCTGCTCTCCTCCCCACCAGCCTCCTGTCAGACAGATACTGGAATCTTCAGGGCACAGAGGCCAACTCAGGTCTGATCTCAGCACCACCACTGTGCATCCCCTCTCCACTGGGCATCTCCCAAGACATTATTTCCCACCATTCCTTTCATTCGTTCAAAGTGGCCTCTTTGCTGGGAAGCACGTGCGGCCCTTCCCCTGCCTCTCCTCTTGACCCTGTGCGGCGATCTGGGCTCTCCTGGAGCCAGGCCGTGGGAGAGGCGGCCATTCTCAGCCTCCCTGGACAAAGCCAGGGTTCCCTTGGCAACGGGACCTTGTGGACGCTGGCGAAGGGGTTTCCCTCCAGCCCTGGGCCTCTTTCAACTCCAGAGCTCACCCCGTGTGCGTCTCTCATGGAGGCGTCTCTAACCAGGGTAGGCAAGCAACAGTTCTGAATCTCCTAATTGGCATTTGGAGACAATTGTTTTGCATTCAACAGGCAGGAAAATGTGAGTTGAGTGGGTGAGTGAATTCGCGTGCAAGCTGGTGAGCATCCCTGGCAGGGCGGGCGGAGGAAAGGCTGGTTTCGTTTTTGTCCACACAGGCAAGTCTTGATGCAAGTAGTTCGGGGCTGTGAAGTGTGCCTTTGTCTTTTGGGAGGTGGGAGGATGGGGAGGGACGGAAGGAGAGAGGTTTCTAGAGGCAAGTGTTTCTCTCCTATCTTTGGCTTTTCATTTCTATAACTATAAAGAAACCAGGGATTGCTTATTTCCAGGTTAGTGCCAAAACTTACTCATTATTTCTGCCAGTGTGGGTCCGTGTGCTCTCTGGGGGTCTGTCTCTCTTTCTCTCTCTCTCTCTCTCTCTCTCTCTCTCTCTCTCTCTCTCTCTCGACTTTTTTGTCATAATGACAGACAAGAAAGATTTGTTCTAAGGTTGGGAGTGACCTTGTCTTGTAGCAGCTCATTTCTGGCGGAGGCTGAGGCAACCGAGGTCCCCCTCCTAACTCTGCTGGCTGTGTAGGTATTCGAATCCCTGACGCTGACCCAGGTTGGCCCGGGAGACTCCAGGTATGCCTTTGGTTGATGTAGGAAATGTCTGTTATTGATTTGGTTAATAGAAATCAAAAGTTTCTATACTAATTCAGAAGTTTATCATTGAAGTCCAGGCTGAGGGCCTGGTGGGGGTACTGAGGGAAAGAGATATGACTCAGCTCCTCCATTTCACCTCAGGACTCCAGAGTGGAAGAGAACTGTGCTAAAAGGCTGCTAAACAATGACCCTCCTGCTTACAGTCTTTGAAAGAAGCAGAGATGAGTGTAACTAACTGTTGAAAGGAAAAGGTTAGAACATCAGTCATTTTTCCTTCCCTGCCTCCCTCTTTTCCCCTCCTCCTTCCTTCCTTCTATCTTTTTTCACTTTTAAAATCACATTTAGAGAGAGGCCTAAACAGAAATTTATGTAGGCTCTGAGACAGGTGTTTTAAAGTGCTCTGAGTTTAAACTAGTTACTAGTAACCGTTAACCAACATTATGATAAAAAAAGAAATCTTATTTCTTTCACTCTGTGTTCCAACTTCCAGAAAAATCTTTGGAGACAGGGACTGTACTGTTTTCATTGTTGCACCCCAGATCTAACCAATCCCAGGGCCAGGTGCATTTTGGATGCTTAATCAATGCTTGTAGAGTTAGGCTGACTCCAGGGTGGGAGCCTGGGGCACTGCAGGCTGCTTACCTTTACCATCTGTTGCATGAAGGATGGAGCCAGTTACAAGTGTGATCACATGACTCAGGCTCAGGACTCAGATGGGGCATTGATTAGCAGAGCTATCTCACCCAAGCTGTTTCAGTTTTCATCCATCAAGTGATGGAGTTTGGGTAAGAATGGTGTTTCCCCACCAAACGTGCTTCTGTGAAGTCCTCTACCTGAGGGAGGAGATTTGGGAAGGGGAGGAGTGTGCTCAGGAACAGCAGCGAGGGACACAAAAGACTGAGGAGGAGGAAGAGCAAAACGGCTCAGCGATTGGAAGCTGGACACTGTGGGAACCCAGATGACCTCCCAAGTCCCTTGTAATTCTGACATTCAGCATTATGAGCCTTGTCTTTCTCAGTTTTTGTGTCATCTGCTCTGGGTACTTTTGAAGAATGAAACAAACTAAGACCCCAATTTGTTCTGATAGGAGCAAGCAGGGTATCTGGGGGACAAGGAAATAAGGCTTCTCACCCCTGATACATCTGAATCTGCTCTTGGAGTGGTGAGCAGCTGGTCCTGAGGCAGCCATGCTGTCACCTCATTCCAGTATGCTCTTGCATTTAGTCAGCAGTCAGCAGGTAATTATTGGAGGCTAAGAAATTTCCTGCCTCCTGGATAGAGTGGGTAGGAAGAGTTCCCTTTGAGAAGGTCATGGTTAAAGCTGAGGGATCAGTGAAGTGAGGAACAAGCCCAGCTGACACCAGGAGATGATGCTGGCCCCAGGCTGGGGGACCACAAGGGCAAGGCTCTTCATGCAGGAGTTGGTTTGGCATGTTTAAGGTAAAGCAAGGTGCGTGGGGCTGAGATAGAATGGGTGAAGGAGCCAGGAGGTCAGAGGGTTACAGTAGGGTAGCACAGGTCTCAGGGACCTTGAAGGACATGGTGGAGACTGATGGGAAGCCACTGGTCACATTTTTACCCAAATGTGAGAATAGTTGATAATTTCAGAACTATGGTGAGAAATATGTCCCAGAGACCATATCTGCAAAATGATCAGTTAGAGTGAAAGGCTTAGAAACTAAGCATACTTCATGGGAGGTTGCATGGTGACTAGAAACCTTGAATGTGGTCAGATGAACCTAGATTTGCATCCTAACCTTGCAACCACTGGGTAACTTGTGCATGTCACTTACCTTCCCTGATTGCTGATCTATTAAAGAGCAATCATATGACCTGCCTCAGCAAGTCGTAAAGATAAAGCAGAGAAATACTGTCATCTTCCAGCAGATTCTTGAACTGAGGACCTTTATTGTCAGAACATATCCCAGCATCTTTGCACTATCAGCCATAGATGAGCAAGACCTCTGGAGGTGTCAGGCATGAGCTGAGTCTCACACATGCTCCCTTGCTCTCTTGGGGGGAGTAGGCAGAGATAGGGAAGGAAGAGGTGAGGTGATTTGTGCCAAGACATGCAGCCTGCTGAGGCCTGAACTGAGACTGGGGTCCGAGGTTATTTACTTCTTACTAATATTTTTTTTTTCTACATCAGGAATCAGCCAACTCTGCCCTCCTAGCCAAAGCCAGCTTCTGGATTTATAAATAATGTTTTATTGAAATATAGCCATGCTCATTCATTTACGCACTTTCTATGGCTGCTTTCGCAATTTGACAGCAGAGTTGAGTAGCTGCCACAAAGACAGTCTGGCCCACAAAGGCTAAAATGTTTACTCGCTGGCCCTTTATAGACACAGTCTGCCAGCCCCAATCTACACTGTTGTGCTCCCTTAATTGGCATGGTGTTATTGTTTTTAGCTTGGGTGTTGCCAGCTACCCAGGGTCAGGTCCCTGCAGGAGCAGAATTGAGATTCACCTGGCAGGTCGCAGTCTTGATACAGTGATAGACCCTTCTAGAAGCCAGAAGAAGAGCACTGGTCACTTGGGAAGGCAGAAAGGGGAGAAGATGCTTGTACTCCTACAGGACTCTGGGCAGCACACTGGGAAAAGACATTGGTTATTCTCAGGGAGAATCTGCATTTGCTTATTCAAATGCTATGGGTTTATTTGAAGGCTCCTCCTTCCTCTCTACGACACTCCAAGACTTAAGAGTGTGTGGGGATTGTGGTGTCTTACCAGGGAGTATTTCCCTGCCTGGCACTCAGGAAGCCCATAGGTTGGTGTCAATCTCTTTGATCTCTATGTTTCCATTAAGGCACTTAAATAAACCCCTCAATAAGGACACCATGAGCTATAAACCTATCAATGCATGCAATCCCATTAATTAATTAATGCCCGACTTCCAGGTTTTACTCTAGTGTTTGAGGATACATTTCAAGGTGTATATCCATAGCCAGAAAGCAGTGGAGCCTTCCTTTAATTGGATGTGTAGGATCCAAGCTTCCCCTTCACCCCTAGGTGTTTCTCCCAACTCCTGGAAAACTGGGTCACACAGTTCTTTAACTCCAGGTAATATAAATACAGTGCCCTGTATTTCCTGGCACTCTTAACTTTCCAACCAGCCTACATGGAGAATACCCCAGCTTTTTGGAATGCTAAATAATCCACCAGACCCATCGGCCATGGGGTTTCAGAGCTCTGTAGTCTCCTTCCACTGATCCAATGAACAGATGTGCTCATTTTCTTTTGGCTTGCTCAGAATGCTTCAGCCATTTGAAGAGTACAGGCTTGGGTTGGATCACCCGCAGAGCCTTCACATTCCAGCTAATCCACAGCCAAGCAACTGCCCTCACAAACACCCCAAGGTTATCTTGCCTAATGCCTAGATGTAACTCAGTAACCGTGAGGTCAAGTGGCATGACAGCTCAATTCCAACATGGGCTTGTCCTGCCCACCCAAGACCTTTCAAAAACAGAAAAAGGAAGGAAGGAAACTTCTTTAGGCATAATCGACTGTTCCCTTCCATTGGTCTTCTTCCATGGCAATGCTTAGTGGAGATGACAGCCATCGCAGACATACTGAATGGACATCTAAGAAAAGACCTGCAAATCTAAAACCCCAGTGGGCTGAGATGAGGGCACTCTAAGCAAAGCAAGGGAGTCTTGAACAATCCCTGTCTTCTGGGAACTTACCATCAAAATAAGAAAACACTGTAGTGAATTGAATTAGCAGGTTCAAGGGATAAAGACAGACACTAATCAGCATGTGGAGAGGAAGGGAATGTTATAGAAGGAGCCCACGCTAAAAATAAATGATCTTTTACAAGTGTGGTTAACTTTACTGAGACTTAAAATTATAAAACACAGCATGCATTTTCCCCCCAAAATAAAAACCTTGAGAAAGTTTGATCTGCCTTGCATGAAAAGCTACAGAAAAAGAAGGTAGCTGTGAAAACGTTCCAAATTACAGCCATATTTCAAGTATGATAATCATCAGGAATAGTTAATGCTATCAAAAGTAGACTGATGTGGAATTGCTTTCTTTAAATCAATTGACTCATTTGTGTTGCCCCATGAAAAAGATTCCCAGCACTCTTATTTATGGAAAATATCTTATCTACCACCATCTAGGAGCTGTCTAGGAGAGAGAAAAAAAAGAAATAGGCCAATTTTTTGTCCAGTATGACTATTTTCTCTCTATCCCAAGTGAAAATAATCATTCATTTCATACTTAATCTATAGCCAAAAAAAAAAAATGGCATTCAATGCTAAGCCGTGGCATTTTGTTTGGTGTTTAGTTAGGATCGGAACCAGCTGATTGACAACCCAGCTAAGATGGTGTCCTTATGAATCAGCCTCTGAATTTGCAGTGACCTAATATTTGTAATTTAGGATCGGACATCTACCATGCAGCCCTAGCCGTGGCTCTAGCTTACTTTTTATTTCAGCATACCGTGGTTGCCCCAGCAGATGGTACCTCAGCAAGTTCTTTTAAATAAATGTGAAATCACTAGCATTATCTTTGTCCTGTGCCAATGTGTTTCCCTAGATATAATTTTGTTCCCATCTTAGATGATGTCAACAAGTGGTAACTACTGAGCGTTTCCGTGCAAGGTGATCATAGCTGGTAATGGGTGAGAGTGTCCACCAGAGAGACCCGCTCTAACCCCTAACCTCCTCCTTTCCAAGACACACTCATTAATAATACTGTAGCACCAGTAGCGCCTGCTTTTTCTTGAACGTTGTTGGTCTCAGTCTGATTAAATGCTTTTGCATCTGGAGTTTGGGTTGTGTTTTTGTTTGTTGGACAGAAAGGTGGAGGGGCAGACAGAAATGGGGGACTGTCAATTTTCTCTGCATGTTGTCAGAGCAAGGATGGTAATGGAAATAGAATTTTTAAATTATAGGATCTGAACTGGGGGGGAGGAGTAATTAGAGGATTTGGCCAGAGGAGGTGGGGGCCAGGCGGGAGGGCAGGGCAGGGAGATGGGAGGGGTGGGCCATCTGGTGTTAATCTCCTGCTGTGTGTTTGCAAGGCAAAATAGTCAGGGTACTTTGTCAAGGTACAGTCTGCTCTTGCAGACGCAGATGGAGCAAAAGGGAGATTAATACATGTGGTTCTAACCACCTTTCATATCTTTACAGCTAAACATTATTTATAGAAATCAATTAGTCCTCTGTCTGTGCAATTTTATTATGAGGTTCTGTCCAAGTTTCTGGCAAGCTCTTTAAGAGGATGATTGATGGTGAACTTTCAGAATGAATAAAAAATGAACCCTCCCCTAGGAATTGGTGTAGTGGAGAGAAAGGTAAATGATAAAAATTACAAACTCTGCAAGTCACAGGAAACTAATGTAGGATCAGTGTGGTCCTTGTTACACTGTTTTTTCTTGTAGCTAACTAGTCTTTTTCTTTCTTTCTTTCTTTCTTTTTTTCTTTCTTTCTTTCTCGCAAACTCAGCTGTCTGTTTGCTATGGAAACTTTAGGAGAGCTCAATGCCTACAACTGAATTTGTGGGAAACTAAAGATTTATTCATTTGCCAAGCTAGTAAATGCCATTTTGATTACTGATGCTCATAAGAGATAAAGAATCCCAGGGAAAAATGGAACAGAGCTCTTATGTTTTGTCTTATGGAAACTTTTATAAGAGATGAGAACTGCCGATTGGCCTCTGTTAAATGAGGCTAGGAGCCAAGTAATGATGAGTCTAAACTCCCATTGCAGCGAACTCCATGGAAGACGCCTATTGATTTACTTTGCATTTCTAATCCTGGTAGCCTGCTACCAAAGCTCACATGCCTCAGAATTAGAAATAAAACAGCATCAATGTCTTAACGTGAGAATGGAATAACCAAATGAAACAAAGGTCCAAACCCAGGAGAGAACAGGAGACTTGGTACATGGTTCTAACACCATTGAAGCCAGAGGGCGGGGGCGGGGAGCAAAGTTGTTCTATTTTGTTAACTCTTTGGAGGGCATAAGAGGGTTCTTTTGTCCTTTAACACTTGAGATGATGGGAGTAACAATGGGCAAATAGAATTAGAGGGGGTTTATGTGTCACTTTAAGGACTGAAAGGATTCTGGGAAGTTCTAACTTCAGTGAGGCTGAGTTTCCTCCCGGTATACTGAAAATATTCCTACTACCCATCTAAGAGGCTTGCTGGGAGAGGCACCTGGGATCCCACACTGAAGTGTTCAGTGCGCTGTAAACACAACAGATTCTCTTGCAGTCACATCATCTGGATTAAGAGGAATCCAAATGACTTTCTCATTTTCTTAAGGTTTGATCTCAGTGTAGAACTTGTCTCCTTTTCTCATCTGTTTGATGTGTCTGAGGAAGCCCTAGCAAGTGCCCTACAGGGAGGCAAGTTCTGTCTTTTGTATCCTTCTCTGTATTATTTTGATATGAACCTTTGTATACAGTAGGTGCTCAATAAACACTTTCTCACATAAAATTCTCTGAGTTTAAATGGAGTTTCCCACTTTCATCATTGGAGCTGTCAGTGTAAATTAACACAAACTCTACTTAATGCAACTTAATCATATCTAAAGTAACTCACTTCTAAGTATTCAGTAATAGTAAGTATTTATAGAACGATGCATGAATGATGCATAAAACCTACATAGGAGAATTAAAGAACTAAGCAAACATTTTAAATAAAAACTTTATTAATTTTTAAATTTCATTAGAAAAAAATGGGTGGACTGAATTAGAAAAATAATTGCTTGCAAGCTAGAGAAAATGTGGTTTCCTAACTTTAGATAGAACAATTTATAGAAGATGTGGGGAAGATCTCAGAATTCATTGGAATGCTGGACAGCAGCGCTTGCAAAAATGCGGAAAACAGTCAGCAATGCAGATCTGGGGTAGGAACATTTAGCAGCCTCGTTGGTCAACACCATGAATAAATTTCTATCATTATTTTTATCCTAATTCCACTTACATATCCAAATATGGTTGTATACTCTGCCCTCAGTATCCACAATTTCCACATCTGTGGACTCAACCAACCTCAGATGGAAAATACTTGGGAAAAAATTTTTTTTATCTGTACTGAATGAGTAAAGCCAGTTTTCCTTGTCATTATTCCCTAAACAATACAGTAAAACAACTATCTGCATTGCATTGACATTGTATTAGGTATTATAACTAATCTAGGATGATTTAATGTATAATGAAAAATACTACACCATTTTATATGAAGGACTTGAAAATCCACAGATTTGGCTGTCCACGGGGTTCTGGAACAATCCCTGCAGATCCCAGGCTGACTATATTCCAAAGTACTGGGAGTTAGGACCTCAGCATATGCCTTTGGGTGAGAGGACACAATTCCACCCATGCTCACATACTGTGAACACAGTGAGCAGATGTCTCAAGTGACAAACCCCCATTGCATTCTACAGTGCTCTTAATGAAAATGGAGTCACCGTTCCTGAAAGTCCACAGAGATATTCAATATTCCAAATTTGCTGGTGGAGCTTATTAAAATTGAGATAAACAGATTTTCTCCCCTTTGTTGTTACACACACATTTAGACCTTGACAGATGAGAACTGGTAATCACTTTGTATCTGAGATGCCAATTTTGCCTATGAAAGTTTACAGAGAGATTTTTCTAAGAATGGAGCCAAGCAGAAATGACTCGTTATGACCTCCACCACACATACAGATTTTCTCTTGGATTCTGGCCACTGTTTAGACTCCCTGTCCAGCCTTGAGCAATACACAAAGCAAGTAGTAGTCATGGAGTGATACAGAAAGCCCTGGCTGTCTCCTGGGGTGTTTAACTTGCTGCTTAAACCATCCAACTCATAGTTTATGATTCTATGATTCACAATTTCTCAACCCACAAATCTGTGGTCTTCTTCCATGATCTGTGTCCACTTTCCCTAGGACTTATCCTCTATGTTCCCTTGGAAAGATGTACTCTAGGGGAGCAGGTGCCCACACCCCAAGCAGCTGAGAGGTAGCTTACAACTGAGTGTTTAGAGGCAGTGTGTCTGATGACATCTTTGAGCACAGTGAAGCCTGTGTGTCCATGGCAATGTGTCCATCCAGCTCTAAGTGTATGCCTTCCTTCTCTTTCCCTTCCAATGCTGTGAACATGAACCCATTATTCCCAGAAGGCAAGTTGAACACACACAGGCTATGTGAAAGAGGGCTCCAACTTTATCCACAAAGAAGAAACCATCTAGGTGTGCAACAGCCTTTTATTGTTCTTTATTGAGTATATAGGCATAATGTGTGTGTGCATGTGTGTGTGCATGTTGGTGTTTGCGCACAGTCAGAATTTGGAGGAATCTTGATCAGCAGTGTGGGCATGACTTTGGTGTAAAAAAAGTACTCCTCTACATGAATCAAATAGTCAAAGTGTGGATTCCAAGACCTCTCATAATCTGAGGTCTATTCATACCTCCCACCTTGTCTTTTATCCTCCTCTGCTCTGACCACACACTCAGCTCACCAGGCAGTCCCCTCTTCCTGCACTTTTGCATCTGCTGATCCCTTGGGCCGGAATAGACCTTCATTGCACCCCATTTTC
The DNA here is from genome assembly GCA_028644305.1 of Xerus rutilus. NCBI lineage: Eukaryota > Metazoa > Chordata > Mammalia > Rodentia > Sciuridae > Xerus > Xerus rutilus. The sequence goes on from CM053402.1 coordinate 28,233,405, forward strand.
TGTACCCTAGATGACCTCTCATCATGCTTTGCATCCACAGATCCTCTGGGAATCCTTCTGTGCTTATTTCCTTGCTCCTTGATCCCACTCAGATGCCCATCCTGAACATCCCATAATACCCTGCCCATCTCCATCCTATCTGTTCTGGTGCTTCATTGTTGGTTTGTCTGTTTCTATCCAAATGGTAAGCTCCTTGAGGGTTGTGACAATCTGTATCGCCTCATTTCTCCAGCCCTTTGCCTGGTAGCTGGTACCCGATTAATGTTTAATGGATAGATGAGTGATTCCGTGAGCAAATAAATGAATTAAAATGAAAATTAGAAACACAGTTTCCTTAATCTCAACCATCTGGAAGTTATGAAAGCTTCCTTATTTGAAAATAGCACAGTACCTTGAATATCAACTCAAGCCCACCAGAGGACAAGTTGAAAACAGTGTATGATCCATCCAGGTTACTCCGGGGCCTCACGCTGAACAGTTCAGCCCATTTCTCAGGATCGTGCATTAGTTTGTTTCTCCATAAAAATTCACTCAGCCTGTCAAAAATACTCAGTGGTGGTACTATTGCACAAGCCACGGTGGAAAATAAAATGTAGTATGGACTGCCAAAATTATAGCTTGCTAAGGAGAAATGGTAATATACATAATGCGCTCATTATTATAATGTGGTGAAAAGTACATCAGACTTGGAGCCAAAAGGCATAGGTTCCAACCTGGATCCCACGGTTTACTAGCTGGGTGGCACTGGGCGAGTAAGTTAATGCTTCAGAGCCTACCCAACTTGATTTTCATCAGACAGAAAGGGCTGCACTCGGCTCGAGTTGCCCCAGGAGCTTTAAGCTCTGTATCAACATCATGGAATGAAAATTGATACTGAGTACCTACCTTCTACACACCTGCCATTCTATGAAACATTTCAAAGATGGATAAACCCAAATGCAGACTCCCCCCAGGTCACAGGGGATGTTTCCAGTACATCACATATCATCATTCTCTAGCCCATGGCTTAACAATGACAAACATCTTTTAGAAGATATTTCAAAACTACCCACAGAGTTGGTGTTCCATGCCCCCATAACTGCCATCATATAGGCTGCTCTTCTGTATTACGCAGACCCCTCTCATACAGACCACTCGATATTTTAAGCAGCACTTTATTTGAATGAGATAGGACAGTTCCTATGTGTCCCAAACTTTTCAGAGTCCTAGTGGAATCTACAAAATGCCCACGCAGTGGTCAGCACCACATGCCCTCTTGTCTCTGAATCAGCCCTGTGGCGTCATATAGACCAAACACTCAGATGTTGGGCTCATATTTTAGTTTTCATATGGGTATTTGACACTCAGAGAAACAGGCAACTGCAGCCTGGAATACAGCATCCAAGGATTGTTTAAACATGGGATTAGTCTGGGCCTTCTAGGGGAAATGTTCTTTTCAACATCACTTTCTAGAACAGTGTTTGATCCTGTTTATGAACTATCAGCTTTGTTAATAGCAGTAGGAATTCTTCCTCCTCTCTTGTAATCACATTCACCCCTCCCTGTCACCTCCTCTGCCCTAATCCTGTTCCGCCATTCCCAAGTCCACTTTGGAATCCTCGTCACCCTTCCTGCCTCTGCTTCCCACACGACTGTCCACCTCGCACTCTCTCACCCTCATTTCAGTGTATCCTCCCTGCTGCAAAACTTAAAGACCTTCCCTCTCACCTCCACAGTCGTTTCGATGCACTAGGTTTTCCAGACGCTTAGTTTGGAGAACAGATGAGCGCAGGAAAAGAAATCAGGTGATCTTCATTCTAGTTCCAGGTGTGCCACAGTCTTGCTGTGTGAGCTGGGAAGCACTACTTTCCCTCTCTGTGATACACCTGGAACTAGAAATGAAGACCTGAGAGGAATTCCTGCCCTCCCACCCCCAGATCTTAGTTCCCTTGAGTGTGCAGTGGAGTGAATGGACAAGATCAGAGATGCCAGGTGAATGACATTCAGGCACTACTACTTTCGTACAGGGTCCTTGGAGGTCATCAGTAACTGTCTTTGGCTTTTTCCTCTGAATGTTAATGAACTTCAAAATCATCTCAGCAGTCACTCGCAACAGCCCGATGTTAACTCTTGAGAGTAAAGTCCCTTGACCGCTCTAGATGAGACAGATGAGATGACCTCTGGGGTCGCTTCCTGCTCCTACATGCCACAGTTCACAGGAGTACGTCCCAGCCACCCACTGCTTCCAGTGCAAAGCCACACGGCAGCCAGCTGCATTTTGAACATTTTAGGCTTCTGGGTGCCCTTCCACCTTACAGTCTTTAGTCAAACAGTACTGGTCCTCAAAGCCCAGGTGAGCGCCATCAGCCTGAAACCCCAGGTGGAAGTATCTATGAGTTTAGCGTGAAAGTTAAATGAATGTACATCACATACAATATTCCACTATCTATACCTATCGATAACATCTCTATATTATGAGGTCACCAGGTTAACGGCAAACGACCTCTCCATCTGTGCGTAGGTGAATCTCATCCGCCACCCTAGCCAGCCTTGCTTCTGTGGAGGCACGGAGGCCTGCAGGGAGAGGTCAAGGAATGGAAGTGGAGGCAGCGGGCTTAGACCACAGCTTCTAGATTCATAACTGTAACTGTGAAGAACAATGAAGAGCTCGCTGCCCTTGTGGAGATGTGGTCTCGAGGAAGTGCTGTTGTTCTAATGTGGTGATAACAGAGTCTGTGTGAGTCCTGCAGAGGATGATCATCCAGGAGAGAGGGGGAGTCTGGGGAGGCAAGAGAAAAGTGGGAGTAGCCAGTGGCTCCTCCTTTCTTTATGAAGTATGAAGTAGTGTGTCCACCCAAACGAGAGGAGAGGAGAGGGGTGGAGGGCACCAGGGTGAGTGGGAGATGTGAGGGGAGCAGAAGAGTGAAGCAGGCGTTGAAGACAGTGGCTGGAAAGCATCCTGGGGAGCTCAGAGACAACCTGAGCCGTCCTGGGAGCTCAGCTTGAAGGTGCTGATGACAGGTGAAGAGTGAAAGGAGCTGCCCTCCTGTACCTATTCTGGCAGAGCAGGGACCCCTGAGGATGTCCGCACAGAGGCAGCAGGGGGCAAGAGCAGGTCTGCTCCAGGGAGTTAGTGGAGTTCGCTCATTGGCTTCACTCAATCTGATGATCTGTAGGAAGCCGGGACTGCAGGGATTGTGTTGGCAGGAGAGAGTCCTGGATCAGGTCAACCTGGCAAATCTGTGTGCAGCAGCAGCAGCTGTACAGGCCATACCTTGCAGGCCCTCCATTCTGGGTCCTGAGAGTTGGTTTGTTTTGAGACTCAGGGATTTGTATACCTTCTTTGCTGTATCTTTAAAAGTAAGGAAAGGAGAAGAGAGGAGAAGAGAAAAGAAAAAAGAGGAAAGGAAAGGAAGGAAGAGGGAGAGAAAGAAAGAGAAAACTGATGTTGGAATCAAAGAAAATAATGATTAGTGAAAGCAGGCACCATTCATTCATTCAGCCAACATTTATTGAGCTCCTAGTACAATCCAAATGATTGCAAGAACTCTGAGAGGAGTCAGCCAGGCTCCTTGCCACTATAGGTTACCTGCCCAATGTGGGAGGTAGACACCTAAGCAAATAATTATCATTTGAATACAGAAGTCTTTGTAAGAGCTATAAGAACCCAGAGAGGTGGGTGGCAACATCTTCAAGAGGCAGATAGGATACTGGAGTGAGGGGGTTATGAGGATTTGTAGGGGTGTGTTTCCAACCAGTCTGTGAAAAGTATCAAAATGTCATAACAGCCCATTTTTATATCTCTAGTTACCTGCCCGTCACCACCACCGCCACAACACACACACCCCCATTTCCTCAAGTTGAGATATGTCCCTAGATAGAAGAATAGCTTTCAAACATATCATCTGGGGCTGGAAGGGATTGGAAAGCAGGAGGCTTCCTCAGAGCCAGGGGGGTGGGGACTGAGCCCCAAGGCACAGTTTTGTGGGACTGAGAAATCCAACAAGAGTCGGAAGGAAGCAGAAACTGGCACCGGGAAATGCACTATTTGGGAAATGGCTGAGGGACTTGACCATGAATCTCCATTTGAAAGCGGAAATTCCCAAGAGCCTCATCTTATTTCCATCTCCCCAGGGCCTTTGTTCTTGGTCTATGCTTTGGAAGAGGTGAGGGACCAGGCATTGGAGAGATCAGAGTAAGTGGTTTTGACTCGTGGCAGGAAGGAGCCATGGGCAGACGGGAACCCTGTCTCCAATGTTCATTAGCCCCATGGATGAGCCAAGAGCACGTGTTTTTCCCTTTGACCTCAGCAGCACCTTCTACCCAGTAGTCTCTGCAAACCAGCCGTCTGTGATAGTCACACCAGCAGCGTGGTGCATGGCCAGGGGTGTTCCAGGAAGTTGTGTTGTTTATCCCCAGACTACCTCTCCATTTGTGTGTGAGTCCTGTGATTCATTTTCCATAAACAGCGGGTGAACAGAAGGGGAAAATCTAAAAGGCTGGGGACTGGCATTTCACTTTGTAGAAACTGCCAAGGAAAAGTTCTTTTCTTCATTCGGCATCCCTCTGAGAAGAGGCCAAGTCTCTGAAACAAGAGGTTGTCACAGCTGGGTCACATCACCCTGAGCCTGGGTCTTCACACAGACCCATCAGGCCTATCCAGGCACAGATGTGAGCCCAGACTGAGAAGTCAGAGAGCAGAAAGGAGACCTGTGATGCAGTAGCAAACTCTACCCAGAGTACACTGGGGCAGGGAGGAGGAAGCTCCCCGCAGGCAGGATGAGCAAGGGACCAAGGAGGGCTCTGCCCTGTCTCTGCGACTTGTCACTCGGATATTTAATCTCCTTAATCGAAACCTTTCAGAATGTGACCTCCAGGATGCTTTTGTAGTTGTTATTACCAGGAAAAAATAATGGCAAAAAACAAAAACAACCGTGTTGAATTACATGTTCATCATGTTCTTGTAAGACATGTGGCATTTTATAGATCATCTATTTTCTATTCTATTCTGAAAGATAAGTATTACTCTCATTTTACAAGTGAGGGAAAAAATGAATCTTAATGTGATTAAGTAACTCCTAGCCTCTGGTCAGACACTCTTGATTATAAATCCATGCCGTCTGATGTGAAAGCACATATCCTTTGGAACAGGCCACAATACATTATTCCTTTTATTTGCTTTTCCACTTCAAGGAGAAATGGGCTCTCCCTCCTTCTCTCAAACACCCTGTAACTTCCTTCCCTGAGGCCTTGATAGTAAACAATGTCTCTTCCCACCCTTTCACTTATCTGGCTCTTAACTGCAGCCAGAGAAAATGTCAAGACCATGGCAGGAGGAAATGTGTCTAACAGACTCAGGACCAGGAAGCAGCAAACACGTGACAAGCTAAGTATGACAGAAAAACAGGGCCAGGAAAGGCCCAAGGTCAGTGCTAGAAGAGCAAGACATAGTGAGTGTCAACCCAGAGTCCAGATGCCCTGTCCAGGGTTAGGGACCGGGGGAGCTGTCAAGGGCTTAGAGATAGGATCTTGTGGTACATTTGCTGTTTGACCTGGCAAGTCCATGTGGGGCTTCCAGGAAATGCATGAGAGGAAGACCCTGTCCTGCATGATCTTAAAGATACTCTCTGACAGCCAGGCACGGTGGCTCATGCTTGTAATCCCAGCACTTTGGGAGGCTGTGACAGGAGAATCACGAGTTCAAAGGCAGCCTCAGCAACAGTGAGGCACTAAGCAACTCACTGAGACCCTGTCTCTACATAAAACACAAAATAGGGCTGGGGATGTGGCTCAGTGGTCGAGTGCCCCTGAGTTCAATCCCTGATACCAAAAAAAAAAAAAGATACTCTCTGACATCTGGTACTTCTGGTCAGGTAAGGCCCCTTTCAAGAAGTTTTTTATATGCAACCAACGGAGAGGGGGCCAAGAGGTCCTTCCCTGGGCCTCTGTTGTCTGTACCACACATTAGCTCTTGGAAGACACAGGCTGGGCAGTTGTCACTATTTTATTATAGTTTTAGGATCATGTCCTTACTGCTTATGCATTCGGCTCTTACCTTTGATCACTCCCATGGCTCCTGGGCTCTGCTGTGTCACTGCCTGGCACTCGCTCACGCACTTATGCCGTGAGCCCTCGCCCTATCTGTTCCCTCTGTGCAGAATCTATTTCCCCAGATACTGGCATGGCCTACTTCTTCACAATGCTCAAGTCTTCACTTGAATTCCACCTCACTGCTGAGGCTGGCCTTGACTTCCCCGCCCCCATTTGATGCTGCAGAGACACCGGTGCTTCCTGCTCCTGTCTATTTCCTCACAGAACTCAGGCTGTTCCGACCTTGTCTTTCCACACTAGGCTTCAAGTTCCACAGGGGCGAGAATCTCTGTGTACCACTGTTCTCCATCTCCTAGAACAATGCCTGTCACAGACAAGGTCCTCAGGATTTAGTGAATGAGTGAAGAATAGATAAGAATCGCCTAGGAAATTTAGAAATTTCCAGATTTCTGGAACCCACCACCAAGATTCTGATCCCAGATATTAATTACTTGACTAACGGTCTCTATGACCTGCTCTGAGTACTCCTTCATTGGAGTGGGATCTTGCTTCTTCCTCTTGACATGCCAGAGTCTTGAGGACAGGAAGGTAAGCTGCTCTCTCTGTGCCACCTGCCAGTTTCCTCTATGCCTGCTGTGCCATTGCTGCCTTCCGAGAATCTTGGGGTCAACTTGACACTGTGGGCAGTGAAGCTAGGAGGAGAGACTGCATTCCTTTCCTGGACTGTCATCCCCGTCTGCCTTGGCCTTTTCCTGAGCCGGCCAGAGGGACAGGTGCCCATGGAGTTCTCCTTACTAGCATCCTTGTGAACCTCCTCTGCTCTCCAAAGATATTCTTCTCTATAGAGGCTTTTGGCAGCCTTGATGGGAGACACTCGAGCAGGTGCCACTTGGAATGCCAAGCAAGAGCACAGAGCAGATACATTCCAGGACAGCGCGAGGGAGCAGACTTTGAGGATGGATTCCAAACGACCCAAGCCAGGCTTCTTTTCAGTGAATCGCTTGGAGGATCTTTGGCTAAAGCTGATGCAAATGTTTGCATTGTCCCTCCCTGTGTGTCTTTCTGTACCCTTGGGATGGCCTCTTCGCTTCCCACCATCACTGGTGATTCATGGTTGCTTAAGGCCACATGGATCATCTGTGCGTTCCTGTTAAGTATCCTATAATTAGAGCCGAAGAACTGCAGCTCTGGGTTTGCATTTTGCCCAAGGAAGCCTCCAGGGACACCCAGACCACTGCCTACTCCTTCTCAAATGTATTCATTTAATCTCAAATCAGATTATAAGGATGAACAAAGATATCGATCTCCCCAGTGAACTCCCCACCCCCTCTTCATCTTTCCCTTCTCCTTCCCCTCCCCCAACCCTGAATGTTAGCATTTGAAGTCAAGCTCAACCTCAGAGGGTACTAGCAAGGGATAGGAAGGAATGGATTTTACTGGGGTCAAACTGAGCCCATAAGGTATATACACTTAAGTGGACCTTCTTTCTCTGTTCTTATTAAGTGGAAGGGAATTAATTTTCTCTCTGTACCTTAATTCTTTTCCTAGGCCCTAGGCAGCCCCACCCAAAATTGCAGGCAAAGTAATAAAAGCAAACCTGTATCTACATTAGTACTAAACAAGTATTTTCCAATATTCAGACCTAGATTATTTTCTACCATTATTCTCAAAGAAAAACTGGAGTCTTACGATGTCTGCAGGATTTTAGCTATATGCAATAAGATATCAAAATATGTATCAAGGGTCCATTTAATGTTGTCATTTTGTGGTCTAGAAAATTTTGCCAAAATATATGATGAGGTAGAAATTTTGAGTTCTGCCCAATTAAGATTTGTTTGTCTTCTGAACCAAGAGGTGAAAACATCACCAGGGTGTGTAACAGGTTAGGACTGAAGAAACTTCCTCTCGCAGCCACTTGTACCTTTAAGTCCCCTGCCAGTGCTGAGCAGCATGAGTTAGGGAGTTTAGGGAACTTGCTATACACATTGCAGAGCCCTGGTGGGTCATCACCAGGAACCCAGGAACGGGCAATTCAGCTCTTGCCATCAGAGCCAGCATGGCTGGTATGCAAGATGGTGCCGCCCAGACCCTCAGCTGCTTTGGCTGGATAAACACCCTGTCACTGTCCATCCTACTTTTCTCCACCCTCCCTGAATCAGCCCCATCCTCTCCCTCTTCTGGCTGTGCCTGCTCTTGCTGACCCAGCTGTAGAAGTCCCCAGCCCCATGCATTCCGTTACCAATCGATGGAGATCTCAGCCACAGTGGGCTGGAGCAGACAAACCAGGCTTTCTTCATGCCAGAAGGGAAAGCTGGAAATAGCCAGACACACAACTCTGATTGATGCAGCCACAGTTCACACACCACACTTCAGACAGTCTGAAAGGCTGAAATTAATAGCCTATTATCAGATAGTGGGGGGAGGGCTGAAGGAGGCAGCTGGGGGAGAGACAAGAAAATACCTTTCTATGATATTCTCATTTAAATCTATTTGATTTTTGCCAAGTGTGACATGAAGGGGATGCGGGGAACCAGGTTATTCTTACTACCCTGCATGTCCCCTGGGGGCCTCCAGCCAGCTTGGCATGAACTCACCACATTTTTCGGGTAATTGATGCAAATCCCTGTGGTTGGGCAAGGAGGGGTTAAAGAAGCTAGGGAGTGAGGGACTAGGGGAGGGGACACTGGGAACTGCTTGGTTCACTTGCTTTCATGCCAGGCTCTGCTAGCCAGCTGGAGAGAGGGGAAACGGAGTTTAAAACCCTGGTAAGGAATTTTTCCTTGGTCTGAACATTGTTTAAATTCCTGAAGTGGGTGATCCTTGTAATAAATACCTCGGACTTTGTAAGACAGATATATTTACTCAAGTTTAAAGTTTGGATTTGATGGATATGCATTTGGGAATATATGGGGTTGGAGTGTATGTTATGTGTTGGATTCCACTTAGTGCACACAAGGAGTTAAGAGAGCTCCATTTATAGCAAGGCAGACCCTTTTAACCATTCCTGTAGTCAATGAGTCAAAGTCTGTGCCCCATCTTATTCTTTGAAGACCATCGGCCCTCAAAAGACATTATATGAAGGGGGAATTTAGCCCAACCATCCTCCAATTTCTTTCTCACCAGTATGTGAATGAAGTATTGAAGCAGGTCACCTTCTGTATAGAGAGGAAAATATTCCTCTAAAGAAAGAGTACATGATCTGAGGCAAAAGACAGAGACAGGAGGAAGAGCTAGAGAGATCTGAGCACTCAACTCAGGTTCCACCCTCCTATAATGTTACTGGCTCAGTTGTCACTATGTATTGCAAATGAGAAGTTTCCTCCTATTATTTGATATATGCATTCCCTTGGGCACAATGCCTCTTGTTCAGCTCAGAATACTTGATATTACCCTAAATAATACCATCTCAAACCTGCCACTGTTGAACTAAACAAGCAAGCCAGACAATTCCAAGAAAACAGATGGAGTTTCTAGGAACACAAGCCCCCATTACTCTCTCCACTGTAGAAAAGCAGACCATTGTCCAGAGCACCCAAATGAAATGATTCACCTGCTCCTCTCTCCATGTTGGTGACAATGCCATTTCAGACTGACCAGCAGAGCAAATAGCTAACTGGTCATCATGGATTCTGCTAAACAGTTCATCTTACTTTTCTCAAGGGAGTCCCCATCCAACCACAGACCTGTGCCAGAGATGCAAGACCTTAACAAGCCTGATGGGCCCCCAGGTTCCAGGGGGCACAGTCACAAGCCAATGTGTACATGTCTTTCTGCTGTTGCCCAACAATATAGATGGGATTTGGGTTTTCCATCATGGGAATCAGTTCCCAATTTTCATGATGAGTATGTGTGATGTGGAAAAAATCATCTTACTTTGAGTTTCAGTAGACCTCTCAGAAACAAAAGCCAAGAGCAAACTGAAGTGATCTGGCCCATCTGCTCCTGTAAAAGGAGATTACAGGGGGGCAGATTTTAAAATCTGCCTACAGTTCATTTCCTACTCTGGTCTAAGGTGCGACTCCACATATGGGTGACTTCACCATTCTGGCTGGACTTTTTACTAGAATCAGAAAGTGCTTTACAAGATCAATGACAAATATAACATTTGTTTGAGAAAACACATGCCTTTTGTAGGCTAAAATATGTGATGTTAGCAAGAGCAGGAAAAAAGATGTGAGAATATTATTTTCCATGATATTGATATTTTAACCACATAAGATCCTAAATTAGTATAGCTGCCAGCACAGGTTTTCTGATTTGTTTGTTTTGCTTTGTTTTTTAAGACCCTAGGGAATTTTTTTAGCACATTATTAATATTTAAGTTACTTCCTAGGCAGTATTTTCCGATTTCTGTTGGGATTTCACTGTGCCTTAGACAAAGTCACAATGAAATTGACTATAAATGTGCAGTAACTGCTAAAGAAATCCCTATTTACAAATTGTTACTGTGTCTTAATGTAACTTGCCCTTCAAATTGGTTTATTACTGGTCTCTTGGCAGGATATCATTCATCTGCCCTGCAAAGAGAAAGCATGAACTTAGGTAAACTGAACCTGGGTTAAATTCTGATGAGACCTCAGAACAATCTGACCCAAAAAGAGTTGCCCATTCAGGTTGCTTCACGTATTCTATAACTGTCCAGGGCACTGAGAGAATCCACTAAACTTCTTCAAAAGTGGAAAATTAAGTTATTTTTTGGAAGACATTCATTTAAACATGTCCCACTATCCACTATATCATTAGATAAGTAAACTTATCAACAAAAATAATTGGCAACCCATGGTAATTTTGCTGGTGTAAACACACATTATTAGGATTCCTGAATAAGGAGAGTATTAATTTGGATCCAAAATTGAGGCCTTCCCCAGAAAATCCTCAAAAGTGGAGGCCAATTGAGTAGTTGGTAATTAGAATTACCTTGAAATTATTTGAAATATGTATTTAAAATTCTCTGAGCTTCTCCTAAATCAGAGTCTGGTGCTTGATCTATGTATTTAAAAAACTCAACCTTGAGAGTTGAGTAGGTAGGTCTGTATCCCCAGAGTAGGTGGGCATGGCATTTCGGGAGCATAAAGGTTTAGGTAAAAGTCTTGAGTCATAGAACAGTGAACACTTTTTATTCATTTGACTTCTGTTACAGGACTCCAAATCCTTATGTGCTGGTAGCATCACAAATCATTCACAGGGAGTAACATGTACTTCTCAAAATTCTTTGAACATAGGTTTCTTGATCATAGGACAACTGTCCCTTAAAATATACTTTTGGGAAATTCTAGGCTTAGAACATGAGAAGACAAAATAGACTCTCTGTTGGCACTTTCCAAAAAGTCTGGGGCCTCATTGAGATGTTATGCTTAGTGCTCTTAGTGACTTAAAGAAAAGATCACAGTCTTTTTAAATGCCAAAAAAAGGAAAAGAACAAGCAAAATTTGGGACAAACCATTTGTATGGATGGTAGAACAAGCCTTAGCTCTTCTGTCACTGAACCCATCTGAAAGGAGTTGAATGCTAAGAAGGAAGATCATGGAGACATGGAGTTTAATCCCCTCTGAGCTTCTTGCAAGTGACGGGGTAAGTCACTTAACCAGTCAACTCACACTTGCTTCACCTGTAAAAGTGAGTTATCTAGTCTACACAGGGGTTCTCCCAGGAATCAATTAAATTCTATCTGTTAGATGCCCAGAAGAGAGCCCTGGTGACTCACTTTCCCTGATACAACATTAATACCTTGCTTCCCAAATCCAAAAACAACTTTCCTTAATCTGGTCTCAATCCAAGAGACATTCATTGTGAATGCTATCACATGAAATCCAGTAGACTGAGCTGCTCCCATAGCTTGAGGCCTGACCAGTGGTGTTCAATAAATATTTTCCTATGCCTCTGAACAGTTGTATGTGAATGTGTAAGGAAGCAAAGAGAACCAGAGATTCATGGAGGGAGAAATGATGGATGGAGGAGTCAGGCAGCCTTCTGTTCTTCTCACACATGGTGTATTGGTGTGAATCTTTTGGACTCTTTCAACCTTTCACCTGATCCTCCCCAAGAAAAGAAGCATGGTTACTCAGATATTTTGCTGTACCACATTTTTCTAGGAGACAGGGTCACTTCCTGTTTCTGAGGTACCAAGAGAAGAGAGGTGAACTTAGCAGGCCTGCCCTTTCTTGTACTACCTGCTACGAGATGTGTGAGCTGGTCTGTGTTCCTCATCCACACTCATGGTTGCTTAGGGGGATCCAGAGCCTCTGTAAGCTCATTTATCTACCTTCTTATAGTCCAAATGTGCAATCCTGCACATTTGGACTATAAGATTCAGAGGGGAAGGCTCCATCTGAGCCCCAGACCCTCACAAGCAATTCAGCACTTAAAAGGAACTTTATTACTTTAGAGATAAAACTACTGAAAATAGCCAGAGAAAAGCATTTAGCATCTAATTTATGAAATGACATCATAGGTTCTCTCAGTATATAGTGTTTTAGTTTGTGAAACAATTACACTATTTTCAATCTCCATTAACTCTCCTACAGGCAGCATTTATTGGTATTCCCCAAGACAGCATAATTAGTATTCTAAGGGGATTTTCACCAGCTGCTTAGGTCTTCAAGTTAAAAGTCAATAGCTAAATAAATATATAACATGGCAAAAAAAGGAAACAGTAAAATTGATTTTAGTACTCAAAACGACTTGATTATCTATATTTATAGCTGTAATTAGAGAAAGGCTTAATACCTTTTATAATCAGTTCTTTATTGAAAGTTTCAGGACAGAGGACTTGATGCTAATTTACCATGTAGCATCGAGGGAGGAGTCCTGCTCTCAAAGCTACACCACCAGCTCAGCTTCCAGGTTCATTAACGACAAAACACGGTGCCCTGCCTTATGTGCAGAACATTAAGGGCTCTTTATTGAGCAGTTTTCAAAAGGAGTTTCTATTCCATGTTGCTAACATAATATGCGTCTATCCCCAGAGTCTGGTTGGCTGCTTTAGTCTAGGAAATGAGTGATGCTCTTTGTTATTAGAAAAATAATGTTAATTCTGTAGAATGTTGATATGTCTGTACCATAACATAGCAAAGAAGTTTCATCTTTCCTACATGAATGCCTTTTTTATCTGGAAAGTTCTGGAGCCATTGCTACATATTTTTAGAGTCGTTGTCGTTGCTTGCTTTGTTTTTGTTTTTCTGATCTCTGAAATTGGAGGTTTTTACCCAAAATTTAATAAACAAGAAAATCTCCATAGTAATAGAAATGGCTACTAGTTATTGAGCACTTATTATGTGCCAACTCCTCTTCATTATATAAAATATATACTATAAAATATATGTATTATATATACTATATATTAAATATGCTGTATTTTAAAATATACTATATAATATACTATAATATGTAAAATAGACTGTATATATTTAATATACTATATAAAATTACATAGTACATTATGTATAATAATAATAGCATATTATTATTATTATACATAATAATAATATTATTATTATACATAATATCATAGTATACTATAATATACATAGTATACTATGATATATATAAAATATACTATAATATAATCTGACCAACACCATTCCTCAGTTGTTATATTATATACTGTAATATATTACATGTATAATATGTTTTACATATGTATTTATATTGCCATAATATAATTCAATACGTAACTAGGGAATGATGTTGGTCAAATCATATTATTATCTTGTGTGCATGTACAAATATGTAACAACAAATCCAACCATTATGTACAACTATAACACACCAATAAAAATGTGGGAAAAACTTAAAAATTAAAACTTTTGAACATTCACAAAATGTTAAAAAATAATGTAATAATATATATTACTGTATACACTGTACATATGTTTTATATAAACATAAATTATACATATATATATAAGAACATACACACATAAGCATTTTACTTTTGCATTCAAAACCACTTCATAATATTTGCCACCATAATTGCTCAAAGAATGTACACACACTCCTTCATGCCTCAGTGTCATTTTAGAAAATTTTCAGGTATTCTCCTATCAAGCATGGTTCTCAAGATCTCATTTGATCCTCAGCTCTGCCCTCAGAGGTCAGTGGATCCCATGTTTCTGTGGCATTTTAGAAATGAAAACACTCATCCAGTGGGCAGAGCTTGAACCAGGTGCATCTTGGCAGTTGCTCCAAAAAATTAAGAGCTGAGCTGCCTCCCTGGGTTAGCAGGCAAAAAGTGACACTTGGGGCAGTGCACAAGCTAACAGATGGAAATAAAACAGCAACCTTCAAATACGAAATGCAACATGAATCTCAGGCACAGAGTGGAGCAAAGTTTCATGGGTGAGTTTGTCCTTCTGTGGACAATCACCCATCTTTGTCTTTCATCTGTCTCTGTCTGCATGGTACACCATGTCTCCTACGCACCATCTTGAAACATAACCTAAGCTCTAATCCTAAAGCTCATTCCAGGGTGTTATATGGTGCACACATATCGATCTGATTCCCTTCCCATAGATGGTCAGCTCCCCAATATGATCCAGATTTTGGCCCGGCAGTAGGAGTTGCTCAAATATTTATCCATTTCTTTATTTGTTCCATATAAACATTTGCTGAATTTGTTTTTGGCAACTGGAAAATAATGTAGAAGTAGAAAAGGAAAAAGACTCAGAGACATAAATCCCAATTTTAATTATTTTGCCATAAGACAGAGTCATCACAAATTCTATGATCCCCCAGCCCCAAACTTTGTTTGGAAAAACATTCCTAGGAGCTCCACCTTCTGAGAATGGCCAGGGCAGGGCTGGTAGTCCAAGAAATGGCCTACAAAGACGTTCTTTGGGGACTTAATGTGCCCTCCAGGACAGTAGAACCTATAAAACTTGTAGGAGGGAGTTCTAGAGAGGAGACCAGCATAGCCAACAAGCTGCTCCCTCCCACCACAGAGTTAACAACAATGTCCAGCCTTTAAGCTGTGGGAAAGAGAATGGTGAGATCATTCTCTGTCTGGCACGAGTTGCAGACTATTAAGTCGTGTGGGAAATGTGGACTTGTACCAATCTACGAGATTGGCCATGGCCATTTTAATATGTTTGTGAAAATCAGCGAGTGCTTAAAAACGTGTAGTAAAAGCCCTAATAAACTAAATGAGACCGGGACTCTGCCAGAATTGTATTTACCTCCTGAAGTGGAGGGTTAGGAAACCACGTTGAAAATTAAAGAGAAAAAAGAGAGAAGAAAGAGTGATAGATCTGTGTGCTTGGGGAGTTGTGTGGTCAGCAGACTTAGCTGTCCAGGGTAAAGGGCAGCTCCTTTGCAAAGGGACAGGTGAGTCCTTCTGATGACGCACAGTTTTGAATCATGCCACCCGCCATCCCCCTTTTTTGCTTTTGTTTTGTTTTATGAGTCTTATTTGTTTTTACAAGGGTAAGCTCGAAGGGAGGGGGTACGGTTACTGCAGCCAAAGAAGAATAAATGCTTTGTGCATTGTGCATACTCGTGTAGTATCCTGAACAAGTACTAATAGGAATAAAATTATTGGAGCAAATAAAACCACATATGCTTTTTACTCACCTGGGAGAAAGGCTGTGCCAGCCTTCTTAAGCATATAAAAATAATAATCCTTTACATCTGAATAGCATTATAGAACTTATAAAGCCCTTTCACATATATTATCATGTTTGATCCTCAACAACCCTGTAAGTCAGGAATGATCTGTGTTATTATCCCATTTTATAGTTCAGGAGGGGTTAAGAGGTTTGTCCAAGGTCAAGGAGCTTCTAGGAGTCAGTCAGTCAGTTGGCGTTCTGGCTCCAGAATATTCCACCTTGTCCACTGTGGACACATGGGAGATACAGAATGAACTGGAACAAAAATATCTCAGGTCTTTTTTTGAAATGAAAGAAAGCTATTTGTCACAGGAAATAACTCATTAACTGGTTTCATGGACATCAGAGAACTGTCTACACCAGGAGAAGATCAAAGGAATTAAGAAGTCTCATATATCCAGTTCAGATACAGGCTACAAAGAACCCTTCAAACTCAACAATAAGAAAACAAACACCCCAATTTAAAAATGGGCCAATGACCTGAACAGACACCTCACCAAAGGAGATAAATAGATGGCAAATATGCATAGGTAGATATTATTCATGTCATATGTTGCCAGGTAAATGCAAATTAAAACAATAATGAGATACCACTACATACCTAGTAGAAGGGCTGAAGTCCAGAACACTGACAACACCAAATGTTGATGAGAATGTAGAGCAACAGGAATTTGATTCATTGCTGAGGGGAATGCAAAATGGCACAGCCACTCTGGGAGAGTTTGGTGGTTTCTTGCAAAACTCAAAGTGCTCTGACCATACCATTCAGCAGTTACATTCCTTGGTATTTATCCGAAGGACTTGAAAACTTAGACCCACGTGAAAATCTGCTCACAGATTTTTATAGTTGCTTGATTAATAATTGCCAAAACTTGGAAGAAACTAAGACATCCTTCAGTAGGTGAATGGATAAATAAACTATGATTCATCCCAACCATGAAATATTATCCAGTGCTAAAAGAAATGAGCTATCAAACCATATGAAGATGGGGAAAACTTGAATGCATAGTACTAAGTGAAAGGAAAGCCTACATACTGTAAGATTTCAACAATATGGCATTCCAAAAAAGGCAAAATTGTAGAGATAGTAAAGAAAACTCAGTGGTTTCTAGGGGAAAGGGGAGAGGGATCAACAGGTAGGCCACAGAGGATTTTTAGAACAGTTAAACTTCTCTGTATGATAGTAGAATGGTGAACACATGTCATTACACATTTGTCTGAAAACATAGAATGTGCAACACTCAGACGAACCCTGATGTGAACTACAGCCCTTGAAGGAAATGATGTGTCAATGTAAGCTCATCCATTCCACCTAAGGTACCGCACTGTACCTATGCATGTGTGTCTACCTATGCTATGCTATGTGGCAGCGGGTATACGGGAACTCTCTGTACCTTCCTCTCAGTTTTGCAGTGAACCTAAAACTGCTCTAAAACATGGTCTTAGTGAAAAAATAAAACAACAGCATAAGCAAGCCAACCTCTGCCCCTTTTCCACTGTTCATCTCTTTTCTCTGTTAAGAAGCATCATATAGACAGCTGATGACATTTCCAGAGAGAGGAAAGACAGGAGACAACCATAGAATCACCTAAGTTGCATCTCTTACCATTCTTTCCACATAAGGAAGAATATTTAATCACCACCTTTCAAGAGCTCCCCCTGAGAGCACTAATGTCCTTTGGCCTTGGACCTCCTCTATCTAGACAAGTGTCCTCCTCAGCTCTCCTGGGAGGTCAGTACCTCTGCACTTTGCATATAATACGGAACTCTTCACATTTTGAATGTTAAAAACGGACTTGTTACCTGGAAATCACGTTTTTCTCTATCTATAGACTGTGCATCTGACTCCTCTCTGCATATTCAAGGGCCTTTCCTCCTGTAGACAGCCCTTCATAAATCTGTACAGGGTAATGTGCTACAGAGGATTTTATTGTATATATTATTTTATATATACTAGAGGAAAACTCAGTTCCTCCAGGTCCCACTTTCTTGGCCCCCATCTCTGGTTTCCTCATCGGAAGTGTGTAGTTACCTATAACCCTTTGCCTCCTCTCAAACATCCACTCTTTATTCAACATCTCACTCTGTAGGAAAACCCAGAAAAACGCAGATGCGTCCATTCTCAAATCAAAAAGAAGAATTCTGCACCTATTTCCTTTTCCCCTTTGAGAAAACTTCAGGGTCCGTGACAGCTGCCAGACTCGTAGCTAATGACTTAGTGTCCACTCATACAATTCTCTTTGTGTGTGTGTGTGTCTGCAGCTTTTCAACCTCCATTCAGAAACAAGGCTTCATCTCTACTGATGGATGTTCCCTTACTAAAATAAGAAGAAAAAAGATACTTATGAATGGCCTGCAAATATTATGTATATACATCACATTAGGTACAATTTTTTTCCTACTTCAAATATTTTAATGCTAGTTCTCATTAAGATAAAAAGGAATACTTCATAATAATAATAATAAACTGTGTGGTTGAAGATGAACCCTGATGTGAACTACAGACCTTGAAGGAAATGATGTGTCAATGTAAGCTCATCCATTCCACCTAAGGTACCGCACTGTACCTATGTATGTGTGGCAGCAGGTATACGGGAACTCTCTGTACCTTCACCCAAAAGTTGAAGTTATGCGTTTGGGGGACATGTAAATATAAAGAATCATTTCCTCCATAGACTTCTTCAAAGAATTTGACTAGGGAGTGAAGGGTGAGACCTTAAGGTTTAATGGGAGTTGCATCCAGTTGGACATCCCTGATACTCTTTTCAGGTTTGAGCCACCAGAGCTGCTCTGAAACCTAGTGGAATATTAAAGACTTTGGGAATAAGTTTTTAGTCAGAGGGGTCATGCATATTGTGTCACACAAATACCCTTTTCTAACTTGGCACCAAAATTCTGTTATAAGCGGGTTGAAGTGCAGTTTGATGGCAAGTGTCGTACTTAACTTCACCAACGCTGCTTTACGGCTGGGTATTTCCCAGGACTTCATAAAAAACACTTTTGTGTGTTTGTTCAAATGAAAGAAGATTTGTCTCCCAGGAAAACCATTTAAACATGTAGGGACTGCAATCTCATTTTCGAGTATTAAGTTTCGTTTTATGACATATCATGCTGTTTAGTACAGTATATCTATATTAAAAAGCATGAACAAGTCAGCCTTGTTCTGAGCCACTCCTGTACACTCTCTAATGTACATTTATAAAAACACAGACATATCTGATTCCACACACACTGTACAATATTTTATCGATTACAGTGGAACTTAGTTGTATCATGTTTCCAGAGACTGAGAAAAGAAAACATAGAAAGTGGGAAACACTGAATTTGATTATGCTAGGCACGGAGTTTGAAAGACCTGAATTGTGGGGAGGTCCTGTATATGGGAATAATAAAAATAGGTTTTACTAAAAAACTACCCTTTTACAAACTATGGGAAAAAGATATCCCCAGCATATCCCTTTGTGTCTAGACACACAGCATGCACGGCAAATTCATAGAGGAGCTGCTGTTAGTTTCCATAGCTTTCTCCTGCTCTTTCCCTTCTGCCAAGCTTCAGTTCTGCTCCTAACATCTCTGGCCTGGACTATCCTCATAGTCTTCTAACCAGCCTGCCGGACACCAGCAATTCTTCCTTCCTTGGTTGGCAACTAATCTGCAAAGAACAGATCTCTTAAAAACTCCTCATGTCTTCTGATGATCTGGATTTATATCACTCACATTCCTTTCAACCAAGCAGAACAACAACAACAACAAGGAATCCAAAGAGGAGATCAATAATTGCCCTTATTTTCTTTTTGGTTTAATTTTTATATTTAACTCTTCATAATGCATGTGGAACTTAGTGTTTCCTATGAGATGAGAACTGCCAATCTTGCCCCCCATCCCAAATTAGATATCCAATTTGTTCTAGCACTTTTCTGGCATAATCCCTTCCTGCCCTGCTTATGCACTTGCTCTCAAGTTGTGTAAGGAGATCTGATTAAGATTCTCAACACTTCTCTGCCTTTTTCTTCCCAAACACAACTCTGATGTAAGGAATTTGGCTTTGGGAATGTTTTAAAGTCAGGTTGAGATAGATGCCCCCCACCCCTGCCACCCGTCGTTGATCCTTTTTCTTCAATTTCTCCTGCAGTTTGTTACTAGTCTGTTCTTTCCAATAAATGTTAGGATTAATTTGAATTTCGTATGTATCCCACTGAGATCTTGATTGCGATTTCATTAATACTAAAAATAAATCTTGAGAAAATTTACATCTTTACAGTATTTGCTCTCACCATTCGGGGATACAGCCTGCCACCCCCACCTTGTATCTTCTTTTGTGCCACTGATATTTTTTTTATATAAGCCCTGCACATTTCATGGTTTTGTAGCGTATTTGTAGCTGGTTTTTTGGTAATCCAAGTAAAATCTTTTCCTATTATGCTTTCTAGCATGTTTTTGCTGTTATAAAAGAACGTTACTGACTTTTTTTTGTTTATTTCATATTTAATGACTTTACTGAACTATCATCTATTTCAAGTTTTTCAACAGATTCTCATGGGATTTTTAAGAAGATATTTTCTGAAAATAATGATTTTTTTTTTCTCTTTTTCAATAAGCAAAGGTCACGCTTCTCATTTCTGTTCTGGTTCTCACTGCATTGCTTGAACTTCCAGAACGATGTGAAATCACAAACTCAATTTTGATCTTCCACTTTGATGTACGCCTTTCCCCCACCCTATCCCTGAATGTCTTTGCTTTTCCTGGCACTTAGGCCCCACTATCCTTGGTGCTTTCAGCCATCTTTCAGACTTTCGGGTAAGAACTCCCTCTTCCAGCCCCAGCCCATGGTACTTCATTCTGTAGTGTGCCCAGCAGCGCCCTCTAGGTTGGCCAAATAGCATTCAGGACATCCAGGTAAATCCGAACATCAGGTATACAACAAATATGTTGTTTAGTATAAATATGTTCCATGTAATATTTGGAACACATTTACATGAAAGAATTGTTATTTATCTGAGATTTAGGTTTAACTGGATGCCCTGTGTTTTTCTTGGGTAAATCTGACACTCCCACTGCCAGTTCTGACCCCTCAGCCAAGTTTACCTCTAGGATCACACATTTCTAAGCACATATGCCAGTAATCATTTTGTTAATATTCTGCTATAACGATAGGGTCACTAATTCATATTGCCAGAGTCTGGCAGTAGCTACATAGCCTAGGCATTTAATGTATGTATGTTCATTGAATTTTAAAAATGCATGAATGATGGCAAACAGAGCATCAAATATTTATTGAGTATTCCTGGAACACATGGAATGTAAAAAGTTTTGAAGCTTAAATAGAGGAACAAACAGATGTGACTGGTCTGCTAAGTACCAAAACATCCAGGAAAAACGAAAAGTACAGCCAGCTTTTCAGATTTCCAAATTGGTTATTATAAGATCTATACATGAATATATCACTTTATATTTTGCTATTAGAAATAGCCACAGCACTGAATGAAGTCAGTGGATCCCAAGTCTAGTTCTGACTACCATGCATTGGCTATTTCACCATGGACAAATCACTTTGTTTTCGTGATCTCAGGTTTCCTCATCTGTAAAATGAAGCCATTGTTTTCAAACATTTTATAGTAGTGGAGTCCTTTAAAAATGAAATATTACAGGCCAGGTGTGATGACACACTTGTAATCCCAGCAGCTGGGGAGGCTGAGTCAGGAGGATCGTGAGTTCAAAGCCAGCCTCAGCAACGCTGAGTCACTAAGCAACTTAGTGAGACTCTGTCTCTAGATAAAATATAAAATAGGTCTAGGGATGTGGCTCAGTGGCTGAGTGCCCCTGAGTTCAATCCCCAGTACCCTCCCCCCCCCAAAAAAAAAGAAAGAAAAAGAAATATTACATAGAACATCTGTATCCATAGGGAAAAGTAGTAGTCCTCTTCTGGTTGAGGAAGATGTAGCAGGTCCAGGGCCCCCTAGTTTCACTCCCCATCACTCTCATCTGGCAAAGCATTCAACTCCACTAGAATGTACTTACCATGAGAACACAGCTTTATTTTGTGTTTTGTTCACTGATGAACTTACAATAGATATTCAATAAATCTGTGCTGAATTAACAAATGAACTAACAAGCTTCATATGTTTGGCTTCTGCAGGCCAACTGACTACTTCTTAAATAACCCCTGGTTTCAGTGGTGCTGACATTTAATATCTCTTTATATCATATCTTATTTTCTCACCAACTCACTTTCACTAATCTCCTTTTTCTCACCCAAAGGTCTATTCCTCTCTTCTCCAATAATCCAAACTCTTCATCCCACAGTTGAAATCCCACCCTGTGCACATCTCTTCTCTGATCGTTCTCCCTGCATGGCTTCCTCTCCTCTCACTTGCTACTGCCTGGCCCTCATTTGCCTCCCAGTCATATCTGACCTTGTGACATCTTTTCTACTGTTGACTGGAACCATTTACCACTTGAAAATAACTCGTGAAACAACTCCATTTTGTATCTCATCATTGCAACTAAATAGAACACTTCTGAGTACAAAGACTACACTGTGTTTGATATCTTCCTCAGAGGCTGCTGCCGTGCTTGGCTCAAAGTGGCTTAATCACTCTGCATACCCATCACAGTCCTTGGGTCTCTGCTCATCAGCCAGTCAGGAACTCAGGCTGAGGAAACAGCCACCATTTGGGGTATGACAGAAGGACAAAGAGACCCCTCCAGCAATTAAAGAGCTGGCCAGGAAGTGATTTCCTGCTCTTCACATTTGCTCCCAATTAATTGGCCAGAATTAGCTAGGTGACTTTATTCATCCACAAAGACTAAGAAGGCAGTCTTCTATGTGCCTAAAAGAGAGTCAGAAATGATTGTTGACAAAGATCATGAGTGACTTCTACAAGCCTCAATAATATTGGATATTGGTTTAGAATGCAAATTAGGCATGCTAAAGACACACTTATCTGTGTTTCTAATAAAAAATACATAGTTAGGAAGAGAATCGGCAGTAGACTATAAATTGGGAGGAAGCGGGCAGGATATGAGCAAGCATTCAGATTATGGATCCTTTCTTCTGTGAAATAATATCTAAGTTGCCCCTTTCAGGAAACAAGGCACTGTTTATCATCATCAATTACTGATTGGAAACCACTGTCACGATGTAGACATCTCAACCAATGTCTAACACTTCCTGTGATTTTTGGCCATCTCTTCTCCTCACCATCCACAATCCTAGTACAGAGGTTTCAACAGTTTAGTATCACACGCTTTCTGGCTTCATTCTCCTAGACCAAGACTTTCTTGGCTGCACAAGGAGGCTTGAAAACCCCTGTGTCTCCATGACTGGATGAAGAGTTTATTCCTGTGTGGTACAAAAGGGTGAATAGCCAGAGACTTGTCCCCCAAAAGGACTCTAAAGATCAAAGACATTAGCTTAGCTACTGAGGTGTTAATTGGCCAAGTACAGTTGTCAAAAATTTGCTTCTATGTGAACCAATTAAAACAAAATAATTGTGAGTTGTCAGCACTTCTAAATATTTATACCAGTTGATGCAAATATTTATTTACATATCATCTGTTTGCAATTTTTATCACTTCTGCTCTCTGCAAAGCTGTTCATGAACCATTAGATCCTTTCTCTTGATGCTTAAATTAAAATCCAAACCAATTCTCCTCAGCTGACAGAAAGCTAAAATATTTCTGTGCAAATTCACTTGACAATGTGTATTTTTGACAATATGTTTATATTCCTCATTTATAATGGAAAGTGATACTATAGCCATCCTTTCAAAGGGAAATTTCCAATTTTTTTCATAGCCAATACATTCTGTTTTCCCATATGGTACTCATTAAGGCAATTATCAATGTTGTTGATTTTCTTTACATCTATAGAGTGTTAAAACTTTGTTTCATACTTCTGCAATTGATCCAGCTTTGCTTGGCATCTTTTCTATTACTGTGCATCAAATCTGTACTAGTTCTGAGATGTCAAGGAATGTCAGTCTCTTGGCTAGTAATCCTTTCCCTATCAAACCAGCACTAGGTCTCTTTCCATAAGTCATCTCCAGGTCACAAGTCTCACAACCATCCAAAAGCATATATCCACCAACATCTTCCTTATCATTTTGAATTTTTTTTTATCCCATCTGCTTTTTCTATCTTTGAGAAGTAAAGGTCTCCAAAACTTTCTAATGCTAACGTTTATAATAAAATTCTTCAGATCAGTAAAATTTATTATTCTTTTTCTGTTATAAAATTCAAGTCCATAATGAAAAACTTTGGAGAAATTCTCTACCACTGACCAATCACCCTAGTAGACATTTTGATGTGTTTCCATCTATAGTTATTCGCTTTTATGTTTTCATGTAATTACAATATTATATACTCAATTTTATTCTGTTTTATTTCCATTTACCATTATAACATAACATTTCCTCCATGACTGTTCATAAAGTTGTATTCCTCATCCCCAGGGGTTACATGGAAGACCCTTAGTAGATGGAGAGACCATCTCTTACTGGATTTTAGAAGCACAGAGCGGTACTTAGTGCCTGAATCTGACTATTCCATCCCCTTCCTGCTGGTGGAAAATATGCACAGAGAACAGCAAAAAAACAGAAAAGTCCCAGACCCACATTGTGGTTCTCAGATGAACCCTAACTGTTATCCAGGGAAGAAAGACAGAAAAATTTGGAGAAAATGTTCTTGGTTTCAGCTTTGTGAGAATGTCCACCTAGAATCCCTGAGGTGGAAGCATAAACAGCAGAGCAGAGAACTTTTGTGCTAAGGGAAGTGGTGAAGTTGATTGTAACTCTCGGTTTCCCATATCCCTGAGAACAAACAGGGGAGAAGGCTCACGTATCCTGTTGCCTCTCTCAGACAGACACTGAAACACATTCCTGTTTGCAAACTAATGCTTTCCAGTGGTGCCACTTGTTTCCAGTGCTACCTATTTTGATCCTTTTAATTTCCCTGACACCCTGCATTTTGCCACCATCTGTGATGCTGAGCTGAGTGAAGTTCTTTACAATGACCCAGTATCTCTCCCCCTTGCGGCACAGTGCTCACACAAGGTTAACTGTTGTGCTTTTCCCAAAGTCTCAATCCCTTGCTCTAGGTTTCAGATCTCTCCACCTGCAGCCAGATCCCAGGAGGCAGCACCTGCTGTCTTTTCTTCCTGCACCCTAATTCTATAGACCTGGCTTCTCTAAAGTGGCCCCTTTATAATGAAAGTGAGCAGGCAGTGAAGCATCACCTGGGAGCTCTTCAGACATGGAGATTCCCAGGCTCTACCCAGGCCCAGACCCTTTGCAGGGGTGGAGCCTGGCGATCTGGATTTGAGCAAGTGCAAAGTGGATCAGGATGCACTTTGAATTTGAGAAACACTGCTATAAACCCCGCTCTGAGTGAAGCTCCTCCTTGGCTGGGATATGTATATCAACATTTATTCTCAATAGATCCTCAAGAAGAGGCTCTTGCTGGTGCAGTAGCAGCTGGCTGGATCAGGTGGGCTCTTACCACCAGCTCTTTCTCCAGGCCTTCAATGCTTTATGCTCCTTGTTGGTAGCAAGGACGCCCATCTTCACCTTTGCCCCTATAGCAGCAGCAAATGCCTCTAGTATTTCATTTGTCTCCACTCTTGTCAAACAAACTTGGCTCTTTCTGAAAGTGTAAAGTGCTTCCTAACTTGGCTCCCACCTTTTCCATCTGTGGAGCTAATACCCTTGGCCGCTTCAGGGCACCGCCCCTCCTCTCCTTTTTCCTTTGCTTTTAGCCTCATTCATTTGCTTTCTTCATGATACTATTCCAGATTTTGTCCTTTGAGATCTTCACTAGTAGGATATGTGAAGTCAGTGACTTCAGAAGCTGCCAAAATACCCCTAGTTCAAACAAATCTTGTCCACAGCCTGCTCTCCAAGCAGCAGAATTCTGTCAGCCCAGCATCTGTCTCCATCTGGACTCTGTCATAGCCCAGCCAGGCTTTCCTCAGATGTGTTTCTTGATCAGGGCACTAGTGACATTGCAGACTACAGAATTCTCTGTGTTGTAAGGATGTCTAGGAGCTAGGAGATTCTCTGATGCCCCAAATCATGATAATCAAAAAAAGGCCCCCAAACATGGGTTGATGCCCCCTATGGAGGAGGTGCAAAACCCTTCAGTGGAGAACCATGTCCCTGAGGCTGCCTCATTCTCTCTGAAGCTTCAACTTGAGGATTAACTGCATGCACTTCCTCCCAACACCCACTCAACCTGCTCTGGCTGCAATAACTGTGTTATTGGCCTAGTGAAAAATCTCTAGAGGATCAGAGGATTCCACTCTGCTCTTCCCAATTGTCCCTCAGAGCCCAGTATGTAACCATTTAATGCCACCCTCCATCCCTCAATTCAGCAGCTTTAAGTGGATGCCTCCTAATTGGCCCCACATATGGGTACCCCTAGAGGGTCTCCTTTGTTTTCTTTCCTAAATTTTCTGTTAATTTTTTAGGCCCCAATCATGCCTATTTTCTAACCTTAATTTTAAGAACACTTCAAACCCCACAGGTTTACATTTGTCGTCTGTCTCTGAAATCTCAACATTTCTTGCAAGGAACTAACTCCTTTGCTTCCAGTCCGAACGTCTTCCTTCACTTTTCTTTCATCTTCAATACCCATGTTCTAAATGCAAGATCAAATTGTGTTTTAAATCAATTCCACTCTTCCTTAATTCTGAGCAAATCTATCCTAGAAAC
This sequence comes from Xerus rutilus, assembly GCA_028644305.1. Lineage (NCBI taxonomy): Eukaryota > Metazoa > Chordata > Mammalia > Rodentia > Sciuridae > Xerus > Xerus rutilus. Next base: position 28,259,746 of record CM053402.1, read on the forward strand.
AGATTGATGGAGACAATGGACTTTTAAATGTATGTCCTAGCCAAATGCCTGAAGATGGCCAGCCAGGGGCCCCAAACTTTAATCAATGTTTGGATCATGAAAGAAAGAAAGAAATCCATGTCATGATCAGATATGGATTTAAGAAATCATATCTTACTTACGGAATAAGCTTTATTAGAAAGCCCATTGGAGACTATTTGGCAAGGAGCCCCAGGAGCCTGTGCGCAAGCCACATGGAGGGGGAGGTTGGTCCTTCCACAGCCTCCATTTAGCCTGTGCAGCTCCAAACAAGAGAAAAAGGAGCCTAAGTTGGATCATGGGAGCTGTTGTTCCCAGGGCCTAACATTCAACTGAAAGCTAAAACCATTCACTGGAGTTTTCTCTACCCCAGAAGGAATTTAGCACTTTTTACTACTTGTCCAAATAACTCAGTGTTGACCTCAGCAGCAGGCTGACTGTAAGCTGTTGCCCCCAAAGCAAGTCAGAAGCAAAAGGTGGCACTGTCCATTCATGCTAAGGCTGGTCACAATAGCTGCACCAAGATCCACATTCACACATGTGAGTTCTTCATGGTTATTCTTAAGGTTCCCAGGCAGTGCCCTAATTTGGCAATGCTAATTCTTCACCCTTTTTATTCACTGTGTGGGTATTGAAGTTCTAAATGTGCTAATAGCTGGAGAGTGTCCAGTGACTCCCACGTACCGAGCAACTGGGAAACCTCACTGAAGCAGGCAGACCAGGGTTTCACTGCCTCCTCTAAACCCAGGAGACTGGCACTGGTGCCATGTTCATATGGCTCCCCATCAGGCATGGGCTGCAGGGCTGGCCCTGAAAGAGCAGACACCTGTCATGGAGTATTAACACAGGAGTCAGGCACTCCAGACACTCAGGACAATAGCTGCAACCAGGAAGCCTGCTTGTGAGAGAAACACACATCTGTTTCCCATGGTCCAGTGGGAAATCCTCCTGCCGGACAGAAGAGAAAGTGAGGGGGTGAAGAGAGAAGCCAGATGTTCTCATGCCACCCTCTGCCACTGACAGAGGAGTGTGTGGAAGCCCCCATCTCATGGGGACACTGGTACAGGAGGAACATTTCTCCTTCCCCATCTTGACTGCTGAGCTATCTGTTCTCCCTGTTTGGAGAAAGCCTTATGACCTACCAGGTGCTGTCCTAAGTGCTTTCCAGAGAGTGAGGCTTTAATCTTCCCAACAGCCCTAGGGGAGACCAATGCCATCTCCAGTTTACAGAAGAAATGGAAGCTGAAGTAAATCACTGAAGATTTCAACCCAGGCAACTCCAACGCCAACAGCTGTTCCTGAGACGATAAGCACATGGCTGTCTTGTCCACACTGAAGTCCCTTTGAGCTCACCCGGTTCAGTTAAGCATTCTGAATGCCAGGGATCAGGCTGTGCCTGAGATGAGAGGGTGACACAGCAGTCATGTAGCCAACAAACCACATATCCACACCCTCCAGACGTGGGAATCCCATGTCAGGGTGTGAGGCAGTGGTGTGGCTGGGGGTGTAAGAACCCGGGCTCTCTTACTCCAGGCATGTGTATCAGAGATGGATTGAGTCATTTTAAGCAATGATAATGAATTGAAGATATGTTAACTCAAGCCAGCATGTATTTGGGAGAAGAAGCATGATTGGAGTGCATTTCTTAAGACAACACATCAGACTTTGTGCAGGGGTCTCTTTAGCCCATATCCTCAGATGTCTGTGGACATGCATTCGCTTGCGTCTGTGATAGAGATATTTTATTAGAAAACATTTAAAGGCACTGAATTTGCATCAATAAAGATACATGGAAGTGCAGAGAGCAATAAGCTCCATCTGGAATGGCAAGGGGTCGGGGCTAGACCTCTGCCCTGATGGCAATGGTTACCTGGGCAGCAGAGCATAGTTGTCAGGAGTCAGGGTGGGTACAACCCTCTATCTGCCACTTAGACAGATTGTGAATTTGGACTAAGTATTCATTCAACCTCTCCGTCTGCTCCTTACCCAGTTTCCTCATCTGTAAAAAGGGATGGCAACAGCTCCTACCTTGCAGAGTTTTGGGGCGGAAATATCCAGGTTCCATTAAGGTGACCAGATAGACCAAGAGGGCTAAGACAGAGACAAGATTTCTCAACTCAGAGCAGGAGTCCAGGAAGCACAACAGAAAAGGCAAGACCAGGAGGAGCTGGACCCAAGAAGAAGGGGTCTGACTGAGAAAAGAAAGAAGGAGCTAAGGTGTCTCGAGAGCGGCTTTTCACTCAACACAGACAGAGTGATTCATGTGGTAAAGAATCAAGGTGGAAGCCCTGCTGGGATAGGCCTCTGTGCGCATGCACCACGCAGCCACACAAGGCACTCTGCTTAGTTCAATGCTTTGCTTTCCCTATCTTGAAATTCTGAATAATTTTAGATCAGGGGACCTCACCTTCTCACTTTTGTACTGAGCTTCACAGATTATGTGGCAGGCCATGGGCACAGGTGTTGGTGACAGAGACAGTGTGGGTGCTGGGGGCTGCCAGGCAAGCAGAATCTTGTTGGTGGAGGAGCCTGGAGGTTCATTCATTTAACGGCTCCCTGTTGAATGGTTCCTGTGTGTGGAATACTCTGCTAGACACTGCAGAAGATAAAAAGATGAAAAAGAAGTTGCCTGGGTTCATGCTCTGATCCATAAGGAGTTCAAGCCATTTGTTCTGTTGGAAGGGGTTTATTGCAACATCGATTGAGGTCAGCTTTTCTGAGGAAGGATTTCAATGTGTGTGGTTTTTGTTTTTTTAGATTTTATGTACATAGATTCATAAGATTTTGTAAATGACTTCAAAGGAAATGTTTCATTAAACTAGTAGCTAGATGTGAAAGCACCGACCATTGACTAGCTTTCCTATTATCTATAACGGATTAGAAAGATACTCTATTCCTTGCCCCAAATAATTGCTTTGACATTTGAATAATTAATCTCTAGAAATTCATTATTTAATTATGAGGTTTGGACAGTAGCCTGTGAGACATGGAGGGTTTCTGTGCATTTGTACTGTCAGCTGACAGAGAAATGTAAAAAGAAATGTTTGAGCGTTGAAAATATTCTGAGCCAGATCGTATTTTAATGAAGCCACAGGAGAAACATTTGAATATTAGTGGAATATCAAGACGTTCTTGGGGTGAATTTCAGTCGTAGAGCTTTTATGCAGCCTTTTTATTTGAATATGGTTTTTACCTTAAGCTGCTCATGCAGAAATGAGAGGGCCCTCTGAGGTTAGTGTCAACTCATCAGAGAGATGTTTTTTACATAGTCAGCGTGCTCTGCTAGAAAATGCATAGAAGTAGGAGACAAAAAATTTGCATTCCTCAGACACAGCACAGTGGCTTTCTGTACCTCAGTTTACCGATCTGTAAAGGGAGACATCACATGAGAGGACCCCACATTGTCAAGGTTACTTTCTAGGCTGAATTCTGCCCAGGTTCACTCTCGAGAGCCTTTCTACCTTCCTCCACCAGAACTTCAGCATCCCACAAGGTAGTTAAGCTTCCTTGTGATTCCAAGCAAAGAAATAATTCTCAAAGAAGAAAAGTTGTTATCATAGGTGTGAAAAAAAAAGGAAGGAAAATGTAAGATTGTAGTGGTGAGGCCAAAGCCTGAAAGTTTGTGCCCAACACAAAATCTCTGCCCAATCATGGGAGGATGACATTCTCTCACCCACACCTGGGTGGAGGTTCCACTTCAGGACCTCAAGATAATGAGGAATCTTACATTGCAGAATAGTAAAAAAATTAGGATTGACTGTGAAGCATCTGTCTTTTTTTTTTTTTTTTTTTTTTTTGGTACCTGGGATTGAACTCGGGGGCACTCAACCACTGAGCCACATCTCCAGCCCTATTTTTGTGTTTTATGTAGAGACAGGATCTCACTGAGTTGCTTAGCACCTCGCCTTTGCTGAGGCTGGCTTTGAACTCGTGATTCTCCAGTCTCAGCCTCCCGAAGTGCTAGGATTACAGGCGTGCGCCATTGCACCTGGTGCATCTCTGTCTTTACAGGTCCCTCATCTCCCCAGCCATCAAAAGATCTTGCCTCCTTGCTGCTCAACAAGCTCCAGGGTTTACTTTAGAAATTCTGGCCCTCTCACTTTCTTCTGCAGCAGAATTCAGTTCCCATGCCACCTATTCAAGGTCTAAGCCAATTTTGTGTTCTGTAAATACTCAGTAATACAGTGTGGCAGTTCCTGAGAAATCTAAAAAGAGAATAACCACAGGACCAGCATACCCAGATATTGGGTATATCCTGTGTTCACTGCAGCACCATTCACCACAGCCAAGACCCAGAGGCAACCTGAGCAGCCAGCAGTGGGTGAGAGGATTTTTAAAATGTGGTATATACACATAAGGGACCATCATTCAGCCTTAAAACAAAACAAATCAGGAAATCTATCAGTTGCGACAGCATGGATGAAATATAGGGAAATAAGTTGGGCACAGAGAGACAAATACCATATGGTCACTCTTATACATGGAATCTAAAAAATTTAAACTCATAGAAGTAGAGAATAGGATGGTAGTTTCAAGAGCCTGGGAGGGAGGGAAGATGGGCAAAGGAGAGACACTGGGCAATAGGTACAAGGTCTCAACTGGATAAGAGGAACCAGCTCTGGCGATCTTTCACACAGTGTGGTGACTATAGTTAATAATCATGTATGCTCTGTTTCAAAATAGTTAAAAGAAACGATTTTTAAATGTTCTCATCACAAAGACATGATAAATATTTGAGGTGATAGACTAATTATTCCTATTCAAACATTCCACAACATATGCTTATATCAAAACATCATATTGTGTCCCCAAAATACATACATAATGATTAGACAATTAGAAAGAAAATAAAGCTTAAAAAATACATTCTGCTGAACAAAAGGTCACCTCCTCAGCATCTCACCCATTAATGCCACAAAGGAATTAGCAGAGTCCTTGGAAATTCCATCACCTTATGTGGAATGCAAAGCACAGAGCAGTGGTTCCCACCTGGGGGGCAGGGAGAGCCAGCAGTTGTGTCCCTCCAGCTGCCTTTGGCAACATTTGGAGACATTTTTGGTTGTCACAGCTGAGAGAGGAGAAAACACGGCCATGTAGTGGGTGGAGGCCAAAGACACTACTAAACATGACACAATGCAGAGAACATTCTCCACCACAGAGAACCCTCGGCTCCAAATGTCAGTAGTGCCAAAGCAGAGGCACTCTGAGATGGAATCATATTCCCATCAGCATGAATGGGTTGATCTCCCCTTAGATGGTGAAAAGGCTCATCAGTTCAGGTTTTAAACAACATATTTTCACCATGCTGTGTTTGTTTTAAAAAAAAATCCATACAGGTCTTTCCTCCGCTGAGGGGTTTTGGATATAGAATGTCTAAATGAGATTTGTGTTTCCTGGTGAATAATTAGATGACTCCAGACTCCTAGTACTGCCGTTATCTTGGATAGATTTACTTACTTGTGAGGATCTTAATCCTTACATGTCTGGATGGCTCCTCAAATTCAACCTAAAACTTCTCTGGATTCAGCTCCAGCTCTTCTTACCTGAATTCGACCTTCTAGCTAGGCATTTGGTTCAATCCAGAGCTGCTCCTCTCCCCACAGTGCCCATCTTGTGGGAGACTGTATCGTCATCCCCACTCCCCAGGAGTCACCTAACCCCCTACCCACATCCAGTTGGTCATCTGGCCTTTCACACACTTTCTCCCTAACCCCTTTCTCTTTCTCCAAGTTTCTCCCTCTCCCATGCTCTCTCACCTTCCTCTTCTAGCTTGGTTCCTCCACACAGACATGTAAGTTCAGCAACCCCTGACTCCAGGCTGAATCTCTTCTTTCCACTGCTGAATCCATTTACATCTCTCCTGTATTTTAGAAATGCCTTTCATGGCTTCCAGGATAGTGCTCAACTCTTTACCTGGCTGGGATGACCTAACTCTTGCTCATCTCTATCCCCATCTTTCCTGATTGTCTCGTGAGGAATCCTCCGGTCTAACTATTGTGAGCTACTGTGTGCTACCTTGGCACCTGTCCTGTCTCAGGGATTGTGTACACACCCTCCTCTGGGAAGCAGGCCCTTTCCCACCTCTCCTTCTAGCCCACACCAATTCATTGTGCAATCTTAGCTCCAATATCTCTGTTTTGAGAGCAATTCCCCAAATCACCGAGACCACTGTTCTCCTTATGTGCCCCTCAGAATGCTTGGCAAGCAAGGTTCTTCAGTCACGTAAGTTGAGAACATTCCCTTTCCCAGGAACTTATAATAAATCTAATAAGTATTAAAATACTAAAAGTTCTTAAAAAGATTATAATAGAAATACCTTTTTAACTATCTTTCATCCAATGTTTCCCAAAATCACTTGAACATTTCTTTTTAAAAAAAAAATTACAATTAACGTATGTTGTTTAAAGATTGAATGTAATAAAATTGCTGTGCCAAAATATTTTCATATCCAAGGTGTTATAATATTTATAATATAATAAAATGTTTATAAGATTCACATTTTCTGAGAACACCATGCTTAAGTGAATTTTTTCTTTTTTAATTTAATTTGACACATAATAGCTGTACATATTTATAGGGTACAGTGTAAGACACATTTACCTTACCCTTTACTTACAATGTAAATAAAATATTTTTCTCAAGCAAATTTCTTGAGATTCTTCTCATGAAGTTGAAGGTCTATGCCTGGTCTGCTATGTCAGCATGGCATGGAAATATCTTTATTGTTTTGGAAGTTGGTTTGGGATTTGTTGCTATTGCTTCATGTTTTGTTTTTGTGAAGATAAGAAACGAAGAGTACATCAATTGTAAGTTACAGAGGGCCATTCTAGGCTCTGTTGGTGGCTATTTAAAACCAGTACAAACTATCAGAGTGGTTTTAATAATAGTCTTAAGAGGCTCTTAGTTTTTAAATATTAAGCTCAAATCGGAATTGACCTTGAGAAGCACTAACATTAACATAAGAAAATTTAAATTCTAGTTCAAATAACTTCTTACGTGATTTGGGGTGCACATTCAATGTATCGGAGCCAAGTTTTCTCCCTTATTGACTGGGGTTGCTGGAAGACCTGTTTTCTTTCTTCATATGGTGATGTGAAGATCATATGATCATATGAGAACAACTACATGAAAACACTGTGTAAACTTGAAAGTTTCCTACCAGGTACTCCGTGCAAACTGCAGCCCCTCAAAGATGGGTCCTCTCACTTGACTGACCACCTTCATGCCAAATTTAATACCTGGGAAGGGGAGGTATTTATAAATATTAAAATAAAACATTAGCCCTAAATCTGTACTTACCTAATAGGGACAAAATAAAATGCACTTAAATAGGCAAAATATATATCACATTTATACATAGGCGTGTATATGGATGCTATCAATGAGAGGCATGATATTGATGAAAGGTGGTCAAGTTATGAGAATTTATAAGGAAAATTAAAGGGCAGTAAAAAAGTTCTATTGTGATTTGTTAAAGATGGGAGTCAAATGGAAGTTATGAGATGTGCAATAAATTCGGCTTTTTTTAGAAGTCTGGTGGTAGCCAGATGCAAATCTATACCAAGAATAATCTAAAATGGCCAGAAAATACATTCAGATATTCTAACAGCAATTAAGACATATAGAAGTCTGAATATAATTTGAAGTGGTTGAAAATGTGAATGCAAATCATTGAGGGCACTCTAATCACCCTCTCTCTCCCAGCTCTGCAGGATGATGAACTAATTTGGAACACAGTGCCTGCAGGTGGGAAAAGCCTGGCCTTCCCTTGCTGATAATTCAGAGGGAATGCCAGCCACCCTGGCTCACAGACCCTTGGAAATGATGCAGGTTTGATTAGTGATGGGCAGCTTGTGGGCACCATCATTTCCAGTGCTGGGCAAAGCTTGGTCTCTGTAGCCAGGATGCTGCTTCTTAGGAAAGAAGAGACACAAGGGGCCCAGTTCATGCATGAAACCTATAACCTCTCTACTCAACACGTTCATAGACCAGCAGCTAATACATAGCTATGCGTAGTGACGCACAGCTTTAACCTGAGTCGTTGTGTGAAATGCAGAATCCAAATCCTCATCCTAGACCTGCTAAGTCAGAATCTACTTTTTAACAAGATCTCAAGTGATCTGTGAGCCTCTTCTGTATGCATGGCTGAGGAGAAGCCCAAACAGCTCCCTTTTTAAAGAACTTGAAGAGAATCACTACATTCTACATTTGCCCAAATAATTCTGAAAACTTGGAGACCTCTGTTGCTCTACTCAGCTGGTGGGTCCTAGCCTACCAGTACCTTCACTTCTCACCATTTGTAGACTCCCTACTTCTTAAGAGACCCCAATAGTCTGCCTGCAAGTGCACCAAGGACCTGTCTCCCTTCAGTGGATCAGAAAGATCTGGATGTGTGCAGATAGGTGCCAATGGGGGACAATACACACAAGGCATTGAAGATGACTCAGCAGACTGAAGGAAGGACAGGTGGCTCTCTGTGAAGTGGCCTCAAAGAAACAAATAAAAAGAACTCCAGATGAAAATAATGCAAATTCCTGAGGAGACTAGGGAAATAACTACAAAGGAACAATTGGAGAAAGCTAGAGTTCTTAGAACTCAAAAACTTTGCTGAACACTGAATAAAATATCTTAAAGACGGAAGATGATCACACAGAGAATAAAAAATGAAACGGAAATTACACATGCCTGGTGAAATATACACATGGAGGATTTACCTTACTATTGATAGAGGGTAAGTTCAAGCTTCTTGAAGAGTAGTTTGGACTCTCCATCTAATATGAATCTTCAAATATTCTATTACATGGTACCCACAATTCTAAGAACTGCTCTACAATATAAAACCATGAGTCTAAATGCAAATATTCAAAATGTTCTGGTCATTATAAGTTCATTTTTATAGCAAAAACTCACAAATAACCCAAATGTCCATCATGGGATGGATTCAATAAAGTAGGATGTATCCATAAATGGGCTCTCATTTAGCCACTAAAAAGAATGAGGAGATCTGTATATAATGACTTGGAATGTATATCCACAAAAATGCCATTAAGAGAATAGAAGCATATTATAGAAAATTATATAGCATAACCTCAGTTTTGTAAAAAAAAAACAATTAATGATATACATGTGTATGTATAAAGGTTTATGTATATATCTGCACTTTCATAAGCATAAAAGCAATTAAGAAGGATGCCACATGCACAATTAATAATAATGGTCTCCGGGAAACAGCGCTGTGGTGTTGAGCGAGGCATCCACTTCTTTTTATACTTCAAGATAAATCTATGTGGTTCTGAGCTCTTTTACTTTACTGCAGTGTTTTCTGTATTTTCCAAGTTTTCTGTCATGAAAATTGTTTATTTAAATTAAGAGCGTTTTAACTATTCAAAATGAAAACACAAGAAGCCTTTTGTAAGTAAACACGGTAAGTCAGTGGAACTATCCACCAAGGTCTGGGCAAAGGGACAAAAAAGAAAATTGAAATTCCAATAGCATAGGAGAAGCCATTGGAAATGTTTAAAAAATTCTTAAAACACCAGTAGGATTGAGAAGTGGAGGTAAGAACTCAAGTGCTACTGAGCAAAGTTAGGAATATTCATGAAAACCCTGTCTGATTTGACTTTTTAAAATAGAGTCCATGGCAGGTCAAATCAGGACCCAAACAAATTAAGAGACAAGAGGCCAGTGAAGATATGTGCCTGTCTTATGATCATTTAAGGAATGAGTGTTGAACAACGTGAAGAGGAGAGCCACCATTCGCAAATTGTTGTTGTTATTTGATAATTGGCATATTCCACATTAAATAAAACTTCCATCAGTTCATTCTTAAATTCCTAAATAATTAAAGGCTATTGGTTCCCAGAACTCCTGGGTACAAGTGGAATAAAGACTAGCTATTCCCACCACAGCATTAAGAAAATAAATAAAATTAACCTAAAACATATTTAATTCAATGTTCAGAATAGGAAGGTAGTAACCTCTTCATCTCAAAATTTATCATCTTGGACATAAAGGAATTAGCTCACTGTGTATCATTAAAAAACATAGAGCCAGGCATGGTGGCACACAGCTGTAATCCCAGCACTTCGGGAGGCTGAGATAGGAGAATCGCGAGTTCAAAGCCAGCCTCAGCAACACTGAGGCACTAAGCAACTCAGTGAGACCCTGTCTCTACATAAAACACAAAATAGGGCTGGGGATGTGGCTCAGTGGTTGAGTACCCCTGAGTTCCATCTCCAGTACCAAAAAAGAAAAAGGTATTTTAGAGCTATGGCTCCATATGTTACATTATGTAAACAGCTATTTTTATACTAATGCAACTTTTTACAAATCATAAAAATGTTAAATAGCAGAAAGTTCTATCAGACTCTTCAGTCGGTGTAAAACATTTAAAAATTACTAAGTGGTCTTATTTTCTTTTTCTTTTTTTTTTTTTTTTTGGTACCAGGGATTGAACTCAGGGGCACTCGACCCCTGAGCCAGGTCCCCAGCCCTATTTTGTGTTTTTTTTATGTAGAGACAGGGTCTCACTGAGTTGCTTTAGCGCCTCGCCATTGCTGAGGCTGGCTTTGAACTCGCGATTCTCCTGTCTCAGCCTCCCTAAGTGCTGGGATTACAGGCT
>CM053402.1:28270884-28348517 GCA_028644305.1 Xerus rutilus
ACCAGGGATTGAACTCAGGGGCACTCGACCCCTGAGCCAGGTCCCCAGCCCTATTTTGTGTTTTTTTTATGTAGAGACAGGGTCTCACTGAGTTGCTTTAGCGCCTCGCCATTGCTGAGGCTGGCTTTGAACTCGCGATTCTCCTGTCTCAGCCTCCCTAAGTGCTGGGATTACAGGCTTGAGCCACCGCGCCCGGCTAAGTGGTCTTATTTTCTAATGAGTGTGAATTATAGTTTCCAAGATGGCAACCAGGTGGGATCAGCCACAGGAACCAGGGTGAGAAGTTGAGATAGATGGATGGCATAGAGGATCTCCTGGTTGAGCATGTTGGTCTGCAGATCAGCTTCTTCAGGACCTTCATTGAGAGCACAGATAGAGACAGATTCCCAGCATTCATCAGAGTTCATTTGAAAGTTGATTCCAACTAAAAGATACCAAACCAGATATCCTAGGGCTTTGAACAAGTGTGCTCCCTCTGGGCCTTGCTATGAAATCAGGCCCAGTGCTTCCATAATCTGATAATGGTGAGCTGCTGGCTATACACTTCTGAGGAGGTTCAAGGAATACTGGGTACCATATTACAGGGTAGATGGCCAAGATGTCCCTCACATCTCCCCTGAGATGGGAGCAGAGGGACTAGGCTTCCTGCACTAAATTCATCTAGGATTGATATAAGAAGAGCTCCATCTATGATCCCCTAAACTCTTCTAGGGTGAAAGAACGAACACTGTCAAAGTATGGGCAAAATAATGCAAATGGTGGTCTTGTTCTCTTCCTCCCTCAAAGAAGCCAGTTCCTCCTTCCTGGAGCCCATGTCCTTGATGATGTTCCTTTACTTGGTGTGTTCCATGCTCCCCATAATTCCTGTTGTGGGATAAGAGTAGACCCTCAACAGGGTCTATTTATGAAGAATGAACTGATCAGTACATGGAAACGCACTGAGCACTATTCCTGGCACATGAAGCACTCAGAATTATTCACTGGTATCATTATTAAATGTGAATTTTCACCAGCTATTATTCCAACATTTCTTTAAATTAGACTTCCTTGACTTCCCTGCTGGATCAGATTACCAACCCACCTTCTCCCTATTGGTGTAATTTTGCATTATGTTGTGATGTGTCTCTACAAGCTTTCCAATTGTCTCTAAAGCCAGACATTCATTCATCATGAGAGCCAGGGATGGATTATTAGGGCCTAGAACACTGTAGGCCAGCATATAATAGGTACTCGACAAACACTGAATGAATGAGTTAATCATTTTAAGGCCTCTATCCTTTAAGAATTCAGATTTTTTCCTTTTCTATAGTGGAAATGAGCTTTAAAAAGTGAAGACGAGTTTTTATGTAGCTATGTAGTCCGGAAACCAAAATACCCCAGACTTCATAACCACTTGATTTGTTTTGGATCCCAGGGAAAATGACAGGTACCATCACATTGGTAGCTACAAAATGCAGCCTCAAGGACAGCTCTGAATAATTTTCAAAGTAATCTATCACATTGCTGTAAAATTGCATTGCCCAAATAGAGTTCTTGTCCAGTGAATCCACAAAGTAACAATTTTCTTTGTTCATACTTTTATAACTAAAGAACCCATTATCGAAGCAGTAGTAAAAACTTCTCTCAGTAGGTGAAGGAGTTATAAATTTGTTTCCTGGCAACACATTTCTCAAAAAAGCTGAAAACTGCACAATTTCAGTAGACTTTTTTGTTTGGAATGGCGGGAGATGGGGAGAATGTATGTCAGGCTGTGATCGGAGCAGTGTTCAAAACTTCTTCCATTCTGTGATACATGACATCTTTTTGAGTCACACCATAAAATCAATTTAAGAAATTTAGTCCAGCAAAAAAAAATGGATCAAGTGTCCACCTGTGTGAAGTACAATTTTCCCTATTCTTCATGGTCTCAGCAATTTAATAATTGAACAATTGGTTGATCTATGAGCCCCACCTCCCATGGATAGTAAATGAGAGACTAGGTGGTTTTCCCTAACATTCAGGGGTTTTGTAATGTGGGTGTTGATTGAATTATACTCAGCAGCTAGAGGTATGAAGACTGGAAAAGGACAATCTATGACAGAAATTTGAGACAATGGAACAGCTTTGACTACCACGAGTGGAGACACATTACCCAAGCAAGACTCTCTACATAGCTCCCATTTCATGGATTTGTCACATGTTCTTAACTTGGTTTTCCAGTTTGGCCTTCTGATAATAATAACAACAGTAACAACACTCAGTGGGATTGGTCAAGTATTAGTAACAACACTAAGCAGTAATTCTCACTCGCCCATAATGGATACTATAGTTTGGATCTGGAATCAAGCCTTTAACACCTGGGCATCATTCCAGATCCAAACTATAGCACCCCCTATGGGCACTATTTATGTAACTATTTTACATTAATTATCTTATTTAACCCTCATAACAGTTCTTTGGGATAGCTGCTATTATTATTTCTATCCATCTCAGAACACTGAATACATTTTCCAAAGGCACACTGTTACTAAAAAAAATAATAAATTAAAAATGACAGAGTTTGGAAAAATATTTCTCACTAAAGTGACTCATCTGACTTATCCGGATCCATGTGGGTGGCATGGCATGGGAAGATCTTTCTGTAGGTCTAAGGGCACCATGACTTGAATGCTCATTTAAGAGATGACCTAGAACTACTCACGTCTCAGAATGTAGATATAAGGAGTTCATATCAACCATGATGATTTCCCTGCCATCCCCTGTTAAACCTGCTACCTTGAAAAGTACCCCTTTGGATATAACAAAAGATTGAAAAATGTATTTAGAAGCAAGGTGAATTTTCTGGTGAGCTGCCACACTGAACAAATTGCCTGCACACTTGGTAAATTCCTTTCTAGCACAGGCACAGTCTAATTGTTCCTCCTCTTTCATTGGCATCTTGAATAAAGAGAAAACTGGCATTGATTTCTATCCACCCTTCAGCATCCCCCACAAGAGCTTTCTATTTCTTGGAAAAGAAAACTGTCCACTTATCCCAATAAGCATGAATTGAGAAAATTATAATTTTTGGAGGACTTTCATTTAATGGAACAGTGTGTCAGAACTGGGCCTACGAGAGCAAGGTATAATGTCAGTGTGAACCTGAAGCAGGGAGACGCTGAGTCTAAGCCATTGTACTCGACAACCACTCCTCGTGTTTACTTTCTAGGATTGGACCTTGAAGACAAAGTGAGTGTCGAGTGGTCTTGAAATTTTAGGACATTCAGGAACACGGAATTGAACATGAGATGAGATGTGCCAGTTGACTTAAATACTTTCTTTATGAATGAGAGTTCCCTGTACCTCCAAGAACAGTGCACCCCCAATAAATGCATTTTCTTCTTTAGGCATCTCATTATTTTTCAGCCAGTAGCTGTACCTTCAAAGGCAAGGTAGTGCTTTCTTTTTTTCATTTTGAATGGGTTACTCTAATATTTTTAACATACGATTTTTTTTTCTCTTTGTTTCAGAGGCTACCCTTTAAAGACAGGCATTTCACTTGCAGCAAAATGTAAGTACATTTCCTCCTTGAAATGTTATCTGCTTCCCAGCTATAATTCCTAAAACCTTTTAATCTTTACGGCTTCTATCTCACATTGCTGCATTTTTAAGGTCTACCTCAAAAAATGCAGCCAGTTTGAAGCTACAGATTTGCATAACATCATGGAGCATTTTAGAAAACATTTTGAAAGCAGATTGAACCCGATTGTGGCCGTGACAATACTGCATCTGAAAAGCTAAATAAAAGTGAGAAGGAAAAAAAGTAGGCAACATTCATTTAGCTATTATGACCATGCAACACCAATATCTGAGTATTCAGCGTCTCTCAAATGGATGAATAATTTATTCCTCTCCATCTAGTTGATCATCATGTGGTTGGTTGCAGGATGTTTCTTGGTGAACAGACTGGTAGCTACCTGAACAATTCCTTGCAGTGTCTACTGTATTATGGCCACTCTACACACCAGTGTTCTGTCTAGAATTAATATCCTGTGGATTATGCTTTTTTACTCTAGCACTCCTAGCATTTATGCCCACATTACCATTACCCTCTATTCTGAAAGACCAAATAAAATTATGGTAAATCTGAACAGGAAGTTCTGAGTATTGGAGAATTTTGCCTTTGGAATTAAGATGCAAGTAGGTTGTTTTTCTTTTCTCTTTTTGATAAAATAAAGTCAAGAGTGATTTCAACCAAACATATTCGTATACACCCACATATGTGTGTGTATATATATATACGAATATACATGTATACATGTGTATGTGTGTGTATATCTGTACACATTTATGAATGTCTATATTTACAACAGTTCCATTTGTCTCTGTAATAATTTGATAATACCCAAGTTCGAAAAGCAAGATAGATTTAGGTCAATAAGAAGAACCTGACTATTCAAAAGTAGCTTAAAAGGTAATAAGTAATGAGTAAGCAAGAAATCAACGACCATGGGGCTGCAGTTGTAGCTCAGTGGTAGTGTGCCTGCCTAGCATGTGTCAGGCACTGGGTTTGATCCTTAGCACCATAGAAAAATAAATAAAAATAAAGGTATGGTGTCTGTCTACAACCAAAATATTTTTTAAAAAAAGAAAAGAAAAGAAATCAACAACCATGAAGTCAGGTAAACCAAGGAGGCCACATCAACTCTCAGCTCCTGATTCATATGGAATTTTCAACAAGGGCTGCATCTCAGCAGCCATAAAGTATTTAACAAGACATTCTTAGACCCATCAGAGTCCAAAGAACTCAGTCGAATTATACATACTATATGTGCTCTAATAAGTTCTCTTTCAAATCATTCAGTCCCTGAGAAAATGACATGTTTAGCTGAACTGGAAGAAAAACTTAGTTTCTACTGATTTCCCAGGGTGATGTTTTTGTTTGCTCTCTAGAATAAATTGATCCCATTGCTCTATACCAAATATTCAAACATCACCACAAGAGACATTCACTCTCAAAGTCATTTAAATTTAATGTCAAAGTATTATGCATTTGCTGGAATTTTTTAAAATGTCAAGCTCTGTGTTATATTGCTTTGGTCTTTATTGCATTATCAAGACACCTGCATGTTATGAATTTTTAAGCAGATTTTACCAATAAAGTCATGTTAGATTTTATAAGCAGTCCCTCTTCTCATGTGCTATCTTGAGTATATTGCTTGTACAAATGTTAGCTTTTGACTACATTCTTTCTTTTGAACATAAAGTGCTATTCAGGGAAAACTGCCTATGTTTATCTTCCTGTATGTTCATATTTAGTAGCTCTTTGTCATACTGTCCCTACCTATTTAAGTTCACCACTGTTTTAAATGATTTGATATTAAATACTAAAATGTACTTGGTATATATTCATGGTGAAAATTAGGTGAAGGTCAATTTACAACAGCATTTTAAGCAATTATATGTAAACATAAGCACATGTATATGATTATTACCCCAAGATCGTTTTGTCAAAATTTCAAAAAGCACCCTTACCTCCCAGATTGGGGGAAGAGGGAGACAGCTGGCTATTCCACCTCAGAGGGCTCAAATTGTGATCACCTACTTTCAGTTTCTTTTTTTCCTCAAAGACATACCTGCATGCTGTATAGTAACCTATTTTATTAGTAAATATACTACGATGCAAACTTGCACTTGAATCGTACACCATGCAAACAAACAAGTCTACTCAACTTCCCAAGCCATCTCTGAGCTACCCATGGAATCACAGAAATGCATTAAAATAACCAGGCAAGGGTGACTTGGTTCCTTTCGGCCCACACATTCATCAGCCTCTCTGGATGGGGCTTTATATCCTAGTGAGAACTGTGCTATACCCTGGTCAGCATCCCTTGCAACAAAGGTTTAGGTCTGCACTGAATGGCGGAGGGTTCCAAGTGAAGATCCTGCAAACGTGTATGGGACATGTAAGATCCCCTAACGTGGCTGAAGCAGGCAGCTTAGCCAAGCCAGGACCATATGCCCCCACAGAGAAATAGGGTTGAGCCATGTGAGGAACCCAGGAGGGAAAATCAGAAGGCCTGTGTCTAAATCCGTGTTCGCCCCCTGTGCAGTGGCTTGATTTTGAGAATGTTAGTTAGCACCTCAGTTTCTAAGTTTATAACAGAGAGTGGGGGAGAGAGAAGGAAGTTATTTTTTTTCCTGCCTCTTTTGTAGATTATGTTTTATCTCAAAGTGCTTCACATTTGTAAGGGAGCTTATCCAGTTATCGGGAACTCTCCCTGTTCTGGTAGGAGTCCTTGGCACTCTGGTGACAAACTTTGGGCCTTAAAGTCAAAACTACACAGTAGTAGAAAATAGAACCCTATTGGGCCACATCAGTCTCCTGCAGAGACTTGCACTGCCTTGGTGTGGTTCCTTTCTGACCACACTTATTCTTGAGGACAGCTGCCTCTGGTGGAGGGGCATTGTCTTCTGGGTGGTATGGGTGAGAAAGTTGCCAAACAAACCTGAATTATCCAGAGGGCTGTAAAATGCGCAATTGCTTTTAAAGAGGCATGGTGATATTGTGTGTTCCTTTCGATTTTTGGCAGTAACGATTTTGTGCAATTTGTGGTTTTGCAATTTCTCTTTCCACAGACAACACCCTGGCTCTTGTTCAATGCCCCATTGGTGGGGTTGAGGTGGGGGAAGAGAGAGACTCCCTGGGGCTCTGTATGCTCCAGAAAAAGAAGGAAACATTAATGAAATAAGTCAGAAGGAATGCTAGAGAACAGTGGAAGTTGGTTGGTTCATGGGGAAGAAACAACTTTTAATAAATTGCTTGGTGTGGCCAGGATTGTATCTGGGGCTTTCATCAGCTGAGCCAAGATCTGTTCCCCTAACTCTTCTTGTTTCTCAGCTGAGCTTTGTCTGGGTTTCAAAGTCAATCTCTTCTCTTTGTTTTTCCTGTATTCAACAAGCCTAGAGCAGTTTCTTCCACTGGCTCCCTCCTTTCCCCTGTCCTTTCTGGTGAGATTTTCTTTATATATTCTGTCTCTAGGTGTCCACTTGCCAATTACACTTATTTGGTTTGTTTGTCTCGGGACAGCAATGCCCCGTGCAGAGGAGGTGGGGAGCTGCAGGCAGCTCAGGGATGCAGCATTTATCTGGGGAGTGACTTGTTCTGTTTCTATTCATTGCCTCTGGGAAACTTTGCAGACTTTTGTTTACTTTCTTATGGCTGCCCGGCACTGCGCTGAAGGATTGAAAGTTGCATCCAGTGTTAACCTCCTATTCCTTCTCTGTTCACTTCTTTAAATCAAAACAGCCCCCTGTTCTCCCCAGAGTGGATTCCCAGGGCTTATGCTCACTCTTCACTGGCTTTCTATGTACATAGGCTGCATATTTCTTCTCTTGGCATAACCTGTCATGACAATACAGGTTCCTTTTGCTTCTAAAAAGGAATAGGAAGATAATTGCTACTCATGTGTTAATTACAATCTCTCAAATTCTGCATTGGGGAAAATATGATCTTCCCGTGGGGTGTGTGTATGTGTGTGTGTGTGTGTGTGTGTGTGCGTGCACTTGTGTGTGTGCTAAAAGTTTAGGGAATTGTTTCTGTTCAGAATCATAAATCATGAGATTTTAATTTTGGAAGATGCTTTCAACGTTATGTTGAAAATATAAGCCACTCGCCTAACACCCTCTCCAGGAGCCCTTCCTCTAGCTCACAGGCCTTTTTAAAAATAGATCAGTGTTCACTGTCTTTTGCTAACCTGAGTTAACCTCCTCATGACTTCAGGTCATTTTGCCTTCTGGAGCAGCTCAGAAGAATTGACTCCTTCTTCCACATGACAACCCTCCAAATATTTTGGAATCTGATTCCATCTACTCTGAGTCTTCCTTGTCCAGGCTGAACATCCCCAATTCTTTCATTCATCTTCATGTGACTGGTTAGGTTTCCTTTTCCATGTGTCCCAGTTGTCTTTTGCAGGTCCCTTCTTAAAATGTTACAGCCTTAACCAAAAAAGGTGCTGCTGAAATGCCTGCCCATTCCAGAGTTCTAAGGAGGGGAAAGAGACTCTTATTCCAAATGTGTAATTTCTATAAGTATAACCTAAAATACATCAAAAGTTTTAACAGCATTTTAGTCCTAGGGTTAATCCTAAAGCCTCTAGAGAGGCTATGTAAAACTGCTATGAAAGCAGATTTTTTTCCAGTCCTACACTTATGTCCTTGGTTTTAAATAATTTGCAAACATTTACAGATCTTCCTATAACACTTCTTAGTTTCAGAATATTCATAGAAACCATCAGAGGCTTTTGAATTTACATTTTTTCAAACTCTCCTAGCCTGATTTGGATTTTAAGTATGTGGGTTTTAAATTCCTCGAAGGTAGAACCATGTTTTATTCATCTTGGTCTCTCTTGAAATGTCTGTGATATTCTCCAAAGCAAGTGGATGCTCAATAAATGCTTTTATTCAATCCATCAACAAAGTCAAACACGGGCAGCTTTCCAGCACCCTGAGAAACACCTGTCTTCAGGTGGTATTGGTGCTCTTTAGAAACTGAAAGGAGAATATCATGGTAAGCAAAATAAGCCAATCCCCAAAAAACCCGAAAGCTGAATATTCTTTCTGATAAGTGGATGCTGATCCATAATGGGGGTAGGGCATGGGGAGAATGGACAAACCTTGATTGGGCAAAGGGGAGGGAGAGGGGGAGGGGCAATAGGGGCAGGAAAGATGGTGGGATGAGATGGACCTCATTACCCTAGGTACATGTATGATTGCACATGTGGTGCAACTCTACATCATGTACAACCAGAGAAATGAAAAATTATACTCCATTATATATGATGTATCAAAGTACATTCTACTGTCATGTATAACTAATTAAAACAAAATTTTAAAATTAAGAAAAACCTAAAAGACTACTTTTACATATCCTACCAATGCTTGGAAGTTTTGTACCTTTAGACTTGACTAACAATGTGACCTCAGGGCCTAGAGTCCCTGGATTCCAATCACACTAGCTTTGCTAGCAATGTGCTTTGAAGCAAGTTTTACCACCTCTCTGGTTCTGTTCCTCATATGCAGAATTTGATAATAAATCATTTACATATTCCTTCATGTAAAGAATATAGAAAAACTGCTGGTAATATATAAAAACAATAATTAAGAGCAATAATGGTTGTGTTGTTGTTGCCTCTGTTGTTTTTCTCCAGACCTGTTATGCTGTGTAACCAGTCTACCCTAACAGGATGGAAAGTAAGCTTGACATAATTTGTTCCCAGTAAACCTAACTGAAGGCAAATAATAATTTTATCATTAAATGCTCTCATGACTTAAACATAACTAAGTGCTTCATGGACCATCTAAGTTCAGATATGTGTTCCAAAGAAACACAAACATATAAAAAGATGAAAACAAGGTAAAGCTTTGCTAAAGCTCTTCAAGGGGAAAGTGTATTACACTCCACAGCAAAGTGTTCTAAAGATCTTATATACCCAAATTCCTCATGGGAACTACTCCAACCCTCCACCCTACCTTTACTGCTATGTATATACAATCCCACCTGAGCTGCTCTCTTCCTCACTTACTTCTTTTATCCTAATCATGCCCAAGGCTCCAGAATTACTAAATTAGTAGTCTTTTGTTTTCTGTCTATAAGAAGCCATGTCCTAGGCAATTTCAATGTAGCCTTTCCAGGCAGCTTCTAAAAAGTAGGTGTCTATGTGAGTATGTGTCTGTGTGTGTACATATGTGTGTGTGTGTGTTACTGTAAACTTTACTGATATAATATATAGCACACAATTTACAAATAATGGTAAAATATATAATACTCTTTACTGCAAATTCTATAGAGCTTCCTGATTCTATAGAACATTTTCAAAGATTCTAGAGAACATCTTCATTGTTTTTTGCTGAATTCTTATATCTATAGTCAACTCTTGCCTGTAACTGATGAATGAATATAGTTTCCATGTAAATGTGGTTGCTAATTTTGTTTATGTGAATGAATAAGAAATTGAAACAGCAAAGATATATGCCACAGACACTTATTTTATCAGAAATATGAGCAACTTTTTCATGAAACTGGATAATCGTTTTTTTAATATAGTTGAATATATTTTCTCAAATTTCTAAGCTATTCATAATATGAGAGCTATAGACATAATACTCCTTTTTGTTTAATCTGCCTTATTAACATTTTGTCCAGCACTCTCTATAAAATCCAGATAATCAAGCTTTGGTTTGTAGTATTTATTAATTTCTGTGGTGTAAATATTTCCCTTGGCCATTTCAAACCACCAACATGTCACTGAAAGCTACTGCACATCTTTATGTGTATAAACACAGATAAAAT
Source organism: Xerus rutilus (assembly GCA_028644305.1). Taxonomy (NCBI): domain Eukaryota; kingdom Metazoa; phylum Chordata; class Mammalia; order Rodentia; family Sciuridae; genus Xerus; species Xerus rutilus. The sequence goes on from CM053402.1 coordinate 28,281,194, forward strand.
GCAAGCAAATAACTTCAAAAGCATAAGTGAAAATAAAAGGCAGCAAAATAATTAAGAAGTGATGACTTTGGGGTATTTCTTTTGTTTTTAATGTAAATTATGTAACTGTAAATTTATATAATTTAATTTTTAAGAATGTCTGTGTTTAGCAAATAGCTTCCACATTCCACAAAATTCTAACAATTGCCCCTTGTAAACTGATACAAACCATTTCTAACACAACACTTGTCCTTCCTCTTCAGACAGCAGTGGGGGTAGGAAGTGGGAAGAAGAGTTTGAAATGTGACTGGAGTATTTTACAAGTTGATATTTTTCCCAACATACAAATTATTTTTTTGAAAGATGATTTAGAGTTTTGCAAAGATGGAAGACAATTTCCTGCTTCAGAAGCCATTTTCTTCCTCTTCATGTAGCTGTCTTCATCTTTAGCACTGCTTATTGACTCAAAGATTCTATCATTCTATGTTTTCTAAATATTTTTTAGACTGCAAGGATCAGAAGTTCAAGTTAAAAGGTAGTGGGAGGAGAGATTTGCCAGAATTTAGATATTTAATCAAATCCACAAACAGGAGGCAAAATTTCATCGGACCTTATACTACTTTGAACTGAAGAGAGCCATAAAACATGGAAAGCTCTCAAGCAAGCATCAGCTGTTTTTTTCCTTTGGGGTCCTGAGATTTCGCCTCTGTTGACCAGGTTAATCTATTTACTCCACAGATTGCATGTGACCCAAAATGGCAGCCACAGGCATCGAGGGGTAAATATTTTGACTCCAGTGTCACTTGGAAATTTCCCATAGATTCCAAACTCCAAGGAAAGAAGTACACGTGGTTCAGGTCTTTTTTCCCTAGCAGACGACTGGCCAGTTTGAGCATGGGATTCCTCATATTGAAACACTTCCCATCTCATTAGCAATCACGCCAGCAGGGCTGTAGAAGGCACAGGGCGGGATGACCATCAAAAACGACAGAAAGGTCAATGCCCACATCAGAGATGTGAATAGGCACAATAATGGCCCTTCTAGTATAATACCTATAAAACTCTTCAATTAAAAAGAGAAAGTGTCAAAAAAAAAAAAAAAACAAAGGCCAAATGTTTTCTCTGATATGTGGCTATTCACAATAAGGGGGGCTGTAGGAAAGAATAGAAGTACTTTGGATTACACAAAGGAGAATGAAGGGAAGGGAGGGGAAATGGGAATATAAAGATGGCAGAATGAATCAGACATTACTATCCTACGTGCATCTATGATTGCATGACCGAGGTCATTCTACGTCATGTACAACCAGAAGAATGAGAAGTTATAGTCCATATATGTATATCAAAATACATTCTACTCTCATGTATAACTAATAAGAATAAATAAATAAATAGAAAATGTCATGAAATATTTCATCTATGGAGGAAAATAATATAGTGAGTACTCCTGTACTCCCTATGCACATTTAACTAACTTTAACACTTCAATATTTAGTTTAGATTCTCACCAATTTTAAAGAAAAAATTATTATAAATACAATTCGATTTTCATATTCCCCCTTTCCCGATCCTATACTGCTTTATCATTCTCCAACAAACAACTCAATTCTATGTGTTAATCTATGTTTTTCTCCACCAAAGAATGATACCCACCATGGCTTCATAGTAAGTTTTCATAAATGCTATTGAATCACATGTGGCGTTCATTTTCTGTCTGGCAACATTACGTTTCTGAGGTTTACTCAAATGGACACATGACTGAGATTCACTGCTTTGACCCTAGATAATATTCCATTGCATGAATATATTGATATTCATTGATTTACTCACTCTATTGGTGAAAAATTAGGTTATTGACAATTATTAGTATAAAAAATGCTAAAATGATTATCCCTGTATCAACCTGCACTTGGGAAGAATTTTCTCCAGGGTAACTAGATATGAAATGGTTGGATTATAAGGGCTGTGACATATACACATTACCAGATATGGCCAAATTGTCCTTCTAATGGTTGACCAGTTTATATTCCTAAAAAAAGGCTATGTAAATTCTTGTTTCCCCAAATCTTTACCAACAGAGGTTATTTTCAGACTTCAATTTTTATCTATATGATAAGGCTAAAATGATGTCTTGTTTATCTAGTTTTAAATCCTTTAATTTCTGTCAAAGATGAGCATCTTTTCATGTCCGTTAGTTCTTCATTTTTTTGTGTGTGAACTGCCTATTCATCTTTTACTGTTTTTTAATCAATCACAATTTAATTTTTATGGATTTGTGCAAGTTAGTAATTTATTCTGGGTATTCATCTAATGTCTGTTACATGCAAATGTCTTTCCAAGATCAGCCACTGGCTTATATTTTTACTTTCTGTAATTTTTATTAGAGACGTATTTACGTTTTAATAAAATCCAACTTTTGAGCTTTTCATTCGGGAATGTGCTTTTTATTCTCTACTTTGGTGTTATAAAGATATTCTTTTGTACATTGTTTAAAAAGATTTTAAAATTTCGATTTCACATCTATGTTTCTTACTACATAGAATTCGTATTTTGTATGGGGTGAAGAGCTCATTTTATATGTTTCTTAAGGAAAAATCAATCGAACCAGCATGATTTACCAAATAAGTCCTCCACGGTTTTCCTATTGACTTCCTATGCTGTCTCCATCATGAACTTGCTTTCCATATACCACAATCTGTTCTGAGGAATCCACTGGGCTGTCCCTGACCCTAAGACATAGCCTCAGCCCGGCGCTGTGGCTCACGCCTATAATCCCAGCACTTAGGGAGGCTGAGACAGGAGGATCGCGAGTTCAAAGCCAGCGAGCCAGCCTCAGCAACAGCGAGGCACTAAGCAACTCAGTGAGACTCTGTCTCTACATAAAACACAAAATAGGGCTGAGGATGTGGCTCAGAAGTCGAGTACCCCTGAGTTCAATCCCCAGTACCAAAAAAAAAAAAAAAAAAAAGACATATCCTCTTAAATAATCTCACTTTACTGTTAATATCTGATAGGACAAGGTTTTATAGCTTGACCTTTTGCTTAAATATTTTTCATCCACTCTCTACTTTCTCAATTAAATTTTAAGATATATCTGTCAATTTCCACAAAAATCTCTATTAGAATTTTGATACAATTGCATTGAATGCACAGAATAATCATGAGATTTGACGTCTTTGTTGCCAACCCATGAATTTTTTTATATTGTGCAATAGGGTCAGTCTTTTTGTGAACCTCAAAAATGTTTCATAATTTTCTACAAAATGCTTAGACATTTTGAGGTATATTTATTAGCATAGTGTATCGCTGTGTGAATAATCTTAGTCTATTCTCTCTTCTAGATGGTTGTTGGTGTTGTCTAGGAATACAGTTGATTTTCATGTTTGATTTTTAATCCAGCAACCTCATTAACTTCTCAAAAAGGTTAATGGTTTCTCTGTATATTATTCAAGGATTCTCCACAAAGACAATCGCATACTCTGAAAATAAGAATAATTTCATATCATCCTATTTCTTGTGCCCCTTTGATTTTGTTTATATTTGTCTTGGACCTCCAAAGCACATTGAATACCAGGATGATAGTCATGCTTGACTTGCTTCTGACCTTAATAAGAATGTATTTTAAAATTCTCTGTTAAGAATAATGCTTGCTATTATGTTTTTGGTTAAATGACTTTTACTAAGCTAAGAATATCTTCCCATTCCTTGTTTACTAAGATTTATTTTTAAATCATGGTTACATGTTTAAATTTATCAAATATTTTCCTTCATCTATTAAGATGTTATAGTTTTGTTTCTTTGTTCATGTAACAGACTATACTCATGGATTTTCTGATGGTAGACAGAAAATCTTTGCACTTCTGACATATTCTACTGGCTAGTGATTTTTAAAGATGTGGTGCTTTACAATTTGCAAACGTTTCATTCAATGTTTTTTTCATTTATGTTTATTTGTGAGGATGTCTATAATTGGTTTCTTCTCTTTCTCTCTGATCATTTTGTTCTTTTTTTCATTTACTTAGCATTGAATTTCTTTGTGCTTTGGAAATTTGATATTTATCTTACCTTCTTTGAGCCTTTCCTCTTTCCCTTCTTCTCTTTATTCCACCCTTCACCCTTCTCAGGTTTTGCTCTTGCCTCTACTGAGCACCCCCATCCAAGATTCCCGGTACAACCAGATCTTTCAGTAAGGCTTATGTTCCTGCTCTGTGATCATATTGGGGATATGTAAGGTCCAGGCTGTCAACGTAGTGACAGTCTGACTCAGCTGCTAATTGTAAAGTGAAGCCACTATTCCCCAGCCTCCCAAAGCCACAGCCATAGCAATATCAAGGTCAACCTTTTCCTACCTTCTTTGACAAGCTAAGATCCACATGACCTCCCGTTTCCAGCAATGGGCCCAGCTTTAGATTTCCACTTGATGTGAAGTGTGTTTCATCCCTAGTATATTCTGCCAACTAAGTGCTTGGCTAGCCCTTGATTCCATGCTCACACCAGACACAAGCTCAGCTGGCCAAAGGTTTCATCTCCACCCGACTCACCCCTGACTTACCTCTTCTTCTGTTTAATTTCTGGCCTACAGAACAATTAAATTTTGTTTGCAAGCATGATCACATCTTTCTAATATTTGATTTACTTCAATGATTCCCATGAACTTACAAGATTTTTCTGGGGCAAATGAATTGAGAATCGTGATTTTACTAAAAAACAGAAAAAATCATAGCAAGAAAAGGAAACACTGACATAAACCTGGTATATGCTTTCTGCCTAGAAAGCCTTGTGTTTTCCATTCTGCCTATCTAAGTGTTGATCATCTTTCCCTGGCTACTCATCCTGATTCATGTTCATGCTTCCTTTAATTTCATCTCCTAACTGTGTGGAGAGTGCCCTGATATTAGAGGCACCATACTAGCAGTGAGCGCCCAGCACTGCAGAAGACAGGCGTGGGCCTGTGTTCAGGAAACTCATGTCTAATGTGGAAAGAAGCAAGAAATTACAGCATAATATAATAATACTAATATTAATAACATTATGTGATTTTCTGATTTTACTCACACTTACAATTAAAGCAACTTATTTAACAATTGATGGATTAAATGCTCATTTTTATTGTTCTCTAATTTTTGCACATGGATGAAACATGCTCTCTTAGTTCTAAAAAAATCCATGAAGATCATGCATGTATGCTTCTCTTGTTTCCGCCCATGAGATCAATGGAGATCATTGGACATACATGATGGAATCGTTTTGATCCTGCAATGAGGTTTTTAAGGCACCAAATCAAGCAAAGAGATTGTTTTAAGGCCAGCTACTTTTTCTTAATGTCAATTTAATGTTAATGGCTAAAGTAACTTTACTCTGGATTTGGGAAACATCTTGTGTTTTCAAAAAGAGAGAGAGGCTCAGTGCTACATAAAAGATAGTAAAAGTTCACCTCGCAGATCACAAATGGATGCCTTTTCAGAGACCCTCCAAGGAACTTCTAGCACATATTCAAATGTTTGCATCGAAATGAAAGATAACAGAACATCGACCAAATTGCCCTAGTGAAAGAGACAAAAGATAGCCAACGTGAGGCTAGAGAGCAATTGGCATTCTTGTGCACTGCTGGTAAATGAGATGTTTCGTGCAACCAATTTGAAAAGCTGAGATTGCCCCTAAGGATGAATGAATGCATCCTCTATAATATAGCAATCCCCTTCTGATGTATAAACCCAACAGAAATGCATAGGTAGATTCACACAGTGAAACACCATAAAGCAATGAGAATATACACTTCTTTTATATATAACTATGTGAATGAACCTCACAAAGATGTGGAATGAAAGAGGCCATTCAATGGAAAGTGCTAATATTATTGATAACCATCATAAATTCATATTAGGAATTTTGCAACCAGATACATTCTAAACTTGGTGGATGGAAACCTGTGGAACCTTTTTTCATTTTACCTTCATTTCCCTAAATGCAACCATGTCAGCATTGGATAGGGCACTTGAAAATGACCATCTCCCACCCTCTCTCCCAGAGTGATTGGAAAGACTCTCAGACAGCAGAGCGTCAAGGCCCAAGAGACCAATGAGCTAGGACAGGACATGAATGCCAGATGTCCAGTGAATGAGGCCAAATTCTTTGCCAGATAATTTGTGGCAATAGGAATGAAGCAAATAGAAAGCAAAGTTTGGGCAAGGAGTTTGAGGGCCCATAAGAAAACCTAAACCAATGGCAAGGGACCTCATACTGAGTTCATGTTGCCATTTGGGCAATCAATCACCAAAAGGCATCAGAAAGAAAGAGGATCTCAAGTTTGTGAGAAAAGCCACAGCAGTGGCAAAATAGGGACAACCCTGATCTGAGGTCAAGGCCATATACACCCTGGTATGGTTGGCAAAGATTAGAAGATATGGTGTGATTTGGAAGCCAGAATCGGCACTGGCTTACCTCTAACTCAACAGATACTACAAGACATTCTTAGATCAATAGACTAGATTGATTACAGTTAAAGGATGAGAAAGGCTGTGAACCACCTTCTTGCCACAAGAACCAATTCAGGAAAAATGTTAAGGGGCTATATTAATTAAAATTATCCACCAAGGTGTATGTTTAAAATCTGGAATTACAGATTTTAAGGCATGTTTAAAGAAAGTTAGAATTTTTATTAAAATCTAAAGCCTGTATAGTTATCATGTTCTGTTCTTCTGTGCCTTTGGAGACCTTTCCAGTTGGATGAAACTTCACTGTTGTGGAGTGGAGACACCAGGTAGCCCCAGAGTTCAGCACAGAATACCATGCAATGTAAGCAGGGGCAAGTGAGGTCATGGGTAGAAAGCAGGAGGGGGCAATTAGATGCTGTCTGTAGGACTGAGTGGCTTACATGGATCATGGCAAAGTGGCAGGAGGAGAGTGGTAGTTATGAAGTGCAGTGTGGACGGGGGGCTTCTCTTCTCCATCCTCAGCACATTCATTATAAGAATGTGTGTCAAGCAGGTACTTATTGTCAGACACCATGCTTGGTGTGCCTGGTAAAGTTAACAAAGAAGACAGACAATGGCTGTGCCTTCCAGAAGCGTATATCCCAGTGGAGGATGCCAGGGGAAGATAGAGCACAGTAACTCTAAGAAAATGCCTTTTTCTGTGACATTTGCTGTAACACTCCCTATGTGGTTGGTACACCACATCACATGCCCAAAAGAAACTGTCTCCATGACTCCAAGTTATTGCATCATGAGAATCCCAAATCTCAATCCATAGCAGGGAAAATCTCTAGGAACCTGGATCAATCTCTTTTCATAAATCTAGAAAATTCATTTCAGAAGCATTCCAAAAAGGAAAAAGAAGTGCAGGAAGACTGACTTTGATTAAATGAACTCACAAAATGGATGCATAAAACATAATGCCAACTTTAAATTTATCTATATCTATATATGTCAGTTAGCTCATTTTCTTTGATGGAAAAACTATGTCAAACTCTATAATTAGAAGTGTAATGTTCAGAAAGCTTAGGAAATGAGATGGTATATACTCTTTCTAGAGATATGATAGTATTTTAAGAAGACTGATATTCTTATTCATTACGCTAAGCAGTGCTGATGAAAAATTATTCAATTCTTGCTCATTGACTCTCCATTAATTTAGGTTACATGCTAAACTTCTGTTAATAATGACTTTCTCCAAACATGGGTCAATATATTTGGTTAGTTTTTATTTTCCTTAGTTAAAATCACATTTTAATGAGGCCTTTCCAGTATTGCATTTATGCCACTTGTGCCCAAATCCTATTGCCTACATGCTCACAAAGGTCCTTCTGGTTATTTCTAAATGATGGATTTCACCCAGAATCTCTGTGTTCTTACATTCTGGGGTAATCTTCCCTCATAGGTATTAATAGCATCCAAATGTGTTGGTGATTCTTTCTTTGACTGCTTTGAAGAATTCAGAAGGGCAAAATGGAATTAGTTCAGAATTCAGTGCCATGAAATGAGAAAGCTGAATGAGTGAGTGGTGGAACCATTCATCTCCACAGTTTTTGGATTTTCGTGCCTGAAATTAGAGTCGAGTTCATTTCATGAATACGGGCAAACTCATGCCACCAGCAGGTGAGAGCTGGTCCAGATGGACTCTGCAGAGCAGAGTTGTCTACTCTTCCAACAAGAGCCCTGGTGAGTGTGGGAGAAGAGATCCAGCTTCCCGGAATTCCCACCTTGGCCCACTGAAGCTTGTCCCCGTCTTCCCCTCAATAACACTGACAATTTAAGCTCCAGCTCTGTGTTTAGAAGGGTTTGACTTACTGAAGGATCACTCAGCTGGCTGACTTTCTGTTCCATTCAAATCTCAATGTATTTTCCTGGTTTTGACCATTAAGTACTTTTAAATTTCAAGATGTATTTCCAAAAAGAGGCTTTCAATAATATTGAATATGTGAATCACCAGACATTTCCTGATTGCTTACTTGTCTATAATCCCTAGAAATTTACTGGGTATAGCCAAGCAAAAAACAATTTAGATTATAAAGTCTGATATTTTACAGGGTATTTATAATATTTAGCTGGTTGTTTAACCATTAACATTCAGCAAAAAAGGAAAAGAAAAATAACAATTAAAAGCTTGGGAGAAATGTTATTCACCTTCTCACTCAGTGATCCTTTGCCAGGCACAAGAGTCAGTGGAAGGTAATTCTTAGAACCCTCCTGGAATAAAGGGCTTGTCAATTTTAATGCAATCCTGGTAATGTGTGTTGGGGGGTTGGGGCAGGGGTATCCTGGCACCTAAATACAAGAAAACTCCTCATCTGCTGTTCAACAATGATCTTTCTGGGCACACTGATGGTGTTAGACATACTGGGAGATGATTCCAGAGTGCACTTTGTAGGTGATTTAAGGAATTTTCATTGTTCATTTGGACCATTAACAATTTTTACCTTACACACTAACTTTAAAACCTGTACCTACATGAGGCTCTGGGATCAATCCCAAGCACCAATAAATAAAGCCTAAATCCCATATGAACCTACTTCATTGTGATTCCGAAATACTGGCAGTAACATGTTAAAGCTGACAGCAAACACTTTAATGCTATTTTATCTGTATATAAGTGCAGGTCATTTTATTTACAGTGTTTTAAATGAGAAAACATTCTAGTCTCTTTTAATTATGTCATTAAAATGAAGACTAAATAGAAGTGGGAACTAGGAGACACTGTCAGGAGAAAAGTGCTTCTCCAAGGAAACTGGAGAATCCTACTTTTATACTGAAATATCCCCAGTCCTGTCAAAGCAATGCTGGTAATTGGTTTTTGCAGTTTTGCTGCAGCACTAAGTCATGTTTTATAGATTTTTAATAGGAGAGCTTTGTTGCAATTTATTAAAAGAGAAGACAACACAGCATCAACCATCAAAAGGTCAGAGGAATAAAAGCAGAAGGGTCATCTCCCCTGAATCAAGTGAAAATGGTCCTGCCCGTCAACATAGCATCTCTTCATAAATGTATAGATTATCCATCCAACAAGCATCAGCATCAATGCTCCTTTCTAAAGTTCCACACTAATCAAGGTGATTCCAAACTACATTAGAAATACAATTTGAGATGCATGTTACTCAGATAGGGGTCTGTTAACTCCATATCTGCCTGTTGGGAGCAACCTTCCTCATTCTTAGCACCATAGACAGAAGTTTCAGTGAGGGTTGAACTGAGACTTTGCATCTTTTCTGCCCCCAATAAACTAATCTTTTCAAATAGATCAAGCCCTCTAGCAGATACAAAATAATATCAATGGCTATAGCCATTAATGTAACCATTAATGTTACAAAGTTGCCCAGTTGTGTTTGAAGGACCCATTTGATTTCCAACCTTTTATTTCCTTTACAAACCCCCTTTGCTCTTTTTTTTTTTTCTTTCTATAAACTGGGAATTGGACCCAAAGGTGCCTTACCGCTGAGCTATATCTCCAGCCATTTTTTTTTTTTATACTGAGACAAGTTCTTGCTAGTTGCTTAGGGTCTCACTAAGTTGCTGAGGCTGGCCTTGAACTTGTTATCCTCCTGCCTTAGCCTCCCTAATTTTTTGGATTACACCTGTGTACCACCATGTCTGGATCTTTGTTTTTTGTTTTCTGGTGGAACGTATGTTACCAAGAACTCAGCATGCTGAACAAACAATCAATAATAAATGGTGTGGTGTTTTTTATTAATTAAAATGGAATTTGTCCATCAGAGCTTTGATTTAGCTGTCATAATCAGTATTATCATGTGAGGTGTTACAATTCCATAAAGAAACATGAAAACTTCCCACTTTCAATTAAAATTTTCAAAATTAGGCAGCTTCTTTTGATGTATATTATATATCACTAACAATTATGCTAAAATCTAACCTACAACTGCTAAAAAGTTTCCATACATAAGGGAGTTTCCGTTTAGAGAACTGATAGAATATTGTAAAATCTCTAATTACATCTTATCTTTTATGCACCAGCTTCAAGCATCAGTTACTCATCCCAGAAATGTTTAATTTGTCTTCAACCTACAACACATGGTTAACCAGTTTATGTCAAAAGAACATCAAAGCAAGATGGGATATTAGCTGCTTTAAGCATGTGCAATAGTTCCTTCTTAAATCTGTACTTGCCAATAGAATCACATCCACCATTTTCCCATTTTCCATTCATTTTTATGTAATAACAAGAGAAAATACAATAAGCTATTCAGATAATTGACAAATAAACACCACTTTCCAGATAACAGTCACATTGCTACTAAACTCAGTTGGCAAAAGCAGCATCATGGAAAGATGCTTGACATGATTATTTGGGAGGGTGAGACACAAGTCTGAATTTGAGTGTAGGAGATGAAAATTAAGCATGAAATTTAAGCATCTGAACATATATCATACAATAATGTGGGTCATTTGGAAACTGACATCATAAAAACCAAGCACCACCTATATTGGAGGTAAGACGGATATGATATATTTCTCAAAATATATCAGGTATTTGACTAACTCTGGGTAAGAAAACACTGGGATACATATCTCAGAATTATTTGGCAGCTACATGGTAGCAGTTATTATTATTTATTGAGTATTTATTAAATGCTAGGCACTAGCCTGAGCATTTTATACACATTTTTCCTAATTATCTGATTTCATATTGTTAATAAGATAAGGACTGCAGTTTACAGAAGAAATTGAAGGTCTGATTTGCTCAAGAAAATGGCAGAACTGGAATTAAAATCAAGTCCATTTGGGTTAAAACCCTATACTCTCCCTCCCCCACACATATTTAATTGTCCTCAAGATCATATTGAAAAGCAAATAAAATTGTCACACCTCCCCACTTTCTAATTTGCCTAAGTGTGTTATATCTAAAGCTACATTTAAAAAAAAAACCATTCATCCTGATTTTTGCCTGTCTTAAATGTACAAAAAAAAAGTGGTATTTTTTAAACTACTGTTCATTCTGGAAAAAGAATTGGGCAATGCTGTGTCCTCCTCCAGTTGGACTTGTCTAAACACCTTTGAATGTGATGAGTTAGTCCTTCAGGACAGTGGTGAAGTCAGCAACCATGAGCTCTGTAAGAAGGGAGATTAAGAAAATAACCTTGCTGAGGTGCATACTTCACTGAGTCCTCACCCTAAGTTCTTCCATGAGGGACAATGATCACCATCACACAGACAGACTCAGAGGTTAACAAGGCCATGAGGCTGGTACGCTGAGTCCTGGATCCAGCTGGCACGCACCAACTTAAAGGTAGAGGAGAGACAAGGGACTCTTCTGCAATAGATGTATATCCCTGTGCCACTAAATATTCCTGTTTGTCACTAGTCTTCCAAAATTTGTCCTGACTTGTATTCATTCGTCAGTGTACAGCAACAACTATAGTTTCCATTTATTATACAGCAGCCTGTGCCAGTTATTAAACCATGTTCTTTACATATGTTATGCCTGGAGAAATAAATATTTGTTGAATGATGGAAGATTTAACACATGATTTAATAATCAGAACAACATTAAGCAGTATAAATGACTATTTTTATGTAGGTGAAGGCAGAGGTTGAGTCGAGGAACTTTAGTATATACTGGATCCCAAAGCCCAGAGTCTTTCCCAGAATGATCCTCCAGGAAGGTTACCAGTAGTGAAGGATTTTGCTTTTTACTATGAGAATTTGATTGTTACTACATTTGACTTGAAAATCTATTTGCCACTTGTCACGGTTGCCTTGGAAGCAGACCTTGAGGCAAGGATGAAGGTATGTGTGGTGTGTTAGGAGGCAACCCCAGGAAACATGAGTGAGGGAATGCAGAGTGAGCCACAGAAAGGAAGGAGGCCCCAAAGCACATTGTCCAGCATGTCAACATTATGAGCGGTTGAACACAATCCCACTGGAGAGATGAGAACCAAGAGAGATGGGGAGATGGTGAAGAGATTCCTTGGGGGAATCTCATGGACTAGAGTTCAGAACTACCAAGTTGCCTGCAGTCTAGCTAGAATAACTGAGCCGCACCAAGTGATGATTTCCTATAGCCAAGATCATCTTTTTTCTTCTTCTTTTTCTTTTTTTTTTTTTTTCTGGTACCAGGGATTAAACTCAGGGGCACTCAACCACTGAGCCACATCCCCAGCCCTACTTTGTATTTTACTTAGAGACAGGGTCTCACTGAGTTGCTCAGTGCCTTACTGTTGCTGAGAGCTGGCTTTGAACTCATGATCCTCTTGCCTCAGCCTCCCAAGCCACTGGGATTACAGGTGTGCGCCACTGCATCTGGTTAGCCCATATCATCTTAACTGTCAAGATTTTCTCAAAGAAAGGTTGTTGAAAGATAGAAAAGCAGATCTGAATGAATATCATGTTTGTCTCAAGAGGACAAAAATGTCAATTAACTCCTCATCTGTCAATTCCAAGGAAACACAATAAAAATCCCAATAGGACTATTCATAGAATTTGACAAACTGACGCTAAACACCATGTGGAGGAATAAAAGGCCCAGAATATCCAAGACAATTCCAAAGAGGGATAGAGGTTGGACAAACTTGCCATGAAGAGAGACAGAGCTGCAGTCACTAAAGCAGGACCTGCTGTCACAGGCGTACCAGAATAAGGTAGAGGTTCCAGAAATGAACCTGCCCTGGTAAATAAAAGTGGAGGTCATGAGACCTCAGTGCAGAGCTGTGGCCTCTTTGGTGTCATGGTGACTTTTCTCATGAAAATAAATTAGAAGACAGACTTTACTTTCTTCCTAATAGAAAGCCAGTGGTCCCAAAGCACTTACTGGGGAAATTATCAGTGCTTCTGAATTTCCTGCTATGCTATTATTGACACTTTTCCCAAGGAGGTGGGAGGGCCAAACTTCTATGGAATAGTTTCACTCTATATGTTTGTACAGTGGTTGAAAAGAGGACACTGGAGCCTCACTTGTTTGGTTTCCCCTGGACACTTATATCCCCAGCATCTTCATAGAAACAGAAGCCATTTTCTCATTTGAAAATGGAAAAGAAAAGACAACATAATCCAAGAATCTTTCATTCTCTATTTATTTTGACAACTTAGGGTTCCCAGTTTTATTCTTTATTTAGGATCCAGTTGGTGTTGAGATACACTTAACTTAAAACATTCCATAGAACTTCTGCTATATTTTTCTGCCTCAAAATGTATGGCAAACATCTTTCATCTTACCTGTGAATTATTGAAATAGTAGTTAAAATGATCCTGAAGCTAACTTGCTTAGTAACGTCTACCCTGAGCACAGTAGCACACAGGCATGCAGGTCAAGACTTTATCATTCTTTAATTGACACGCTGTTATCCAGAAATTAAAACATAATTATTATCTCATTAATCCAGGGATTTTGATATTGTTATTCAAAATAGTAAATCAGTACAAATTTCTACCCACAGAGTATTTGTTATTAAAGCATCTGGTTAAAGAATCTGCGGCCTGTAATTCCAGCACTCAGGGAGACTGAGACAGGAGAATCGCGAGTTCAAAGCCACCCTCAGCAATGGCGAGGCGCTAAGCAACTCAGTGAGACCCTGTCTCTACATAAAACACAAAACAGGGCTGGGGATGTGGCTCAGTGGTCGAGTGCCCCTGAGTTCAATCCCCAGTACCAAAAAAAAAAAAAAGAATCTGCCACACAAACTAGGTCTATGGATCATGTCACAGCTCTACTCAATGGAGAGAAGATACACCCTGAGAGTTAAGTTACTTGGCTTTGGCAAGCTAACAGTTGATTAGAAAATGTGATATCCAGTCCAAGGTTTCTCTTCTTGTATAATATACAATTCTACATAACCACATATTATTGATTATCACTGAAACCTTATTACTTTTAAACAATTTGAACAGTTGTTTCCAGGTAGGAAAGTTGGAGGGCAAGCTAACCCTGTCACATCATTTCATTATTGAATGTATTTCTATTTTACTTGTTTCCATAAGGGAGGTGAGGCTGCTTACAACAGCCACATACAATCTTGTTAAGAAAAAAAGATAGCCTTGGTAATAAAAAAAAAATGCATTGGTCATTTTTCTTCCAAAGAAAGCGAAACTGTGTTTATTCAGTATTTCCTTAATTGGTCTCCTTTAACGTGGGAGCTTTGCGTAGCTCTGCAGTGGTGTAAAATAACGTTTCAACAGCAGCTCATGAAGTGCTTCTGAAAGCATAATCTGACTCAGGGAGTGAAGTAATAAATGAAGTCTTATTTAAGTGTTAGTTGATTTTTAAAAAATGAAGCCTCTGTTTATATGTAGGTTCCATTTTAGTGAAGCCAACGTTTGGCTTCATTGCATTTAGATCAGCAGAGAATTTGGTTGAGCTATTATCAAACAGATTGGTGTCAATCTCTCACTGACCTGGAGGTTTTCTTCCCTGAAGTGCCCAGATTAGTTGCTCATCTCAGAACTGCAGTTTCGTCTCCCAGTTATTGTTTTGATGCTAAAGAACAACCACTTGACCTCATCTCATTTCTTTCAACTTCCACCCCAGAGGAAGCTGGAAAGCTAACATGGGAATGCATATTTTTAGAATTAGAAGAATAATGAGATGAATTTGAAGAAGAGTTAGAAAAGGAAGAGGAAAAGGAGGAAGAGGAAGAGGAAGAGGGGGTAGTGGTGGTCACTACTACTTCTGACTTCTGTAGGAAGAGATCTTATGGTCCATTTGAAAGAATCCTAAATTGAAAAGGCTATCCAAAAATACATTATCCATTCATTACTCCCTCCCTTTATTTACTTAACATATATTTTAATAAACATTTATTATGGTCCCAGTCTCTTTAGGATATTGAGAATGAATTTCAGAGTTGTCCATTTGATTATGAACTTCTTGAGAAAGGTACCAAGTTGGTGCAGGGCAATTAGCTATCAGGTATTTTCTTGTGAATTATAGTCTGGTTCAACCACAGAACACAGATCACGAGCTGGCTTCCATCTGCCATTCAGAAGCTTTGTGAGTTGTTGACATATACTCAGGGAACGAAAACTCCTTTTTATATCTAAGGTCATCACTGAAAGGGGCCTTAAAAGCCATGAATTTCTATTTCTTTACTCTATAGATGAAGAAACAAAAGATTTGGGGTAATAAAGTGATTCGTCCACAGTTACACAGCTGACCAATGATAGAACCAGGACTAGAACTCTTGGTGATCACTTCTTTTCATCAAAGAAAAAAAAAGAGGGCATTAAACCTGCAACAGAACTATATAAATGCACTTCTAGGTCATCTGTACTTATTTTCTTGTTTTCCTTACGCTTACTTCTTAAAGGTTTTTTATAAAAATATAAATGCATATAGTATAAGATAAAATAATAATTGAAGGAACCTAGAGTCAGAAGAAATCAAATGAGGCAAGAGGTAGCTTCAATCAACTAAACTCATTTTTAAGATTCTACACACATACTAAAAATAGGTCACCAAATTAGTATTATCTCCTAGCAGCATGACACGGAAAGAAACCTACAGTTTAGGTTCTCAGGAGAAATTCAATTGCTCCTGCTCCTATAACTTTTTGCCCTTCCTTTTTTTTATTTATTCTAATTAGTTATACATGGCAATAGAATGCATTTTGACACATCATACATAGATGGAGTATAAATTCTCATTCTTCTGGTTGTACATGATATAGAGTTATGCCGATTGTGTAATCATATATGCACATAGAGTAATAATGTTCAATTCATTCTATCATCCCTACCCCCATACCCTCTCCCCTGACTACGTCACTCCACTCTGTTTAATCTAAAGTACCTCTATTCTTCCCTAGCCCCACCCCCTATTATGAACTAGCATCTGTGTATCAGAGAAAACATTTAGCCTTTGGCTCTTTGGAACTGGCTTATTTTGCTTAGCAAAATATTCTCCAGTTCCATCCATGTACTAGAAAATGTCATAATTTCATTCTTCTTTAAGGCTAAGTAATATTTCATTACATATATCTATATACCACAACTTCTTTATCTATTCATCTGTTGAAGGGCACCTAAGTTGGTTCCATAGTATAGCTATTGTGAATTGAGCTCCTATACACATTGTTGTGGCTGTTTCACTGTAGTATGCTGATTTCAGTCCTTTGGGTATAGACCAAGGAGTGGGATAGCTGAGTCAAAGGGTGGTTCCATTCCAGATGGTCCTATGATCTTAATGGTGTTTCTCCTGTAGGTCCTTAGAAAAGGCACTTCTTCTGTTGTTTCAATGGTAGATGATAACAGATTGGTTCTTGAGTCATTCTCAATACCAATGGGAATATGAATGCCCAGGACGATGGAAGCATTGGGACAAGAGCCTGGAATACCATGGTCCAGTTGCACAGCTCAGTGAAGGTCTGGCTTCATTCAGGGACAACACGCCACAGAGAGGAACATCTCAGGATTTGCTTTGATTGGGGTCTCACGGGACACACCAAAATTGTATGCTAGGCATTTACATAAGTATCTTCATATCTTCTGCACAAGACCTATAGAATGGTATTTCTTAAAAGTGAGTTTTTGATAAGGACTAAACAATGGAATATTCTAGCTGTAATGTCATACATTTTGTGAAAATTTTTGAGAAAAGATATTCAATATTACTGAAAGTTTTTCGAAGGCCAACTCAATAGTCCGCTATGAAAATTGAAGTGTTTCATCAGAACACTTGCCAGAAAATGTTCAGAAGAACAAAGTCAAATAAAATAATTGGTACCTTATAGTATTCTGGAGCACTCCGGTACCAGTAGAATTCAAAGTGTGAATATTCTCACTGATTTTAAAATCATGACTGTGAGGCGGTGCTGCATGGCGAGTAGAAGCCTGAGTGTGGATGAACCGGCATCATTGTTCCCACGCTGGAAGGTAGGACAGAGTCGCTCTGATGTTGTCCCTATGGACCATGACGCCAAGGCGGTTTGCCATCCGTGTTCAGAGCTTGTATGAACGGCTGTGAGTCTTGGCTGCGTTCTTTTCCTTTGGTGCTGTATCTATGTGTCTCTGGCACAGAGTGCAGTTTGATTTCCCGAACACTTGTGCTGTTCCTCAGAAAGAAAAGAGGGCCTTTTTCTGAGTCCTCTGCAGCAGTGTTTCTCCACTCTTGCTGCACATCAGAATCACCAGGGAGCTTTGAAAAAGCCTTACATCCAGGCTGCACCTGAGCCCACTGACTTTGACCCCTCTAGGGTGAAAACTCACAAGACAGAGAAACGGAAGAGATAAAGAGAGACACTGTGCACATGAACCCAAGATCCCTGGTATCTGGCATGTGGAAAGGAGATGGTAAGGAAGGAGGCTGATAAAGGACCTGTGCTCTGGTCAGGAGAAATCCAGTCCTGGCTGCAATACATGGCAACCCTCAGGCACAAAGGACCCTCCCTGCTCCCTCACCCCCTGACTGAACACTATGCCTCCAACCAAAAGACCCGCTCAGGCTCTGAAATCCATCAATGCTAAGGCTTAAGTGACTACTGTTGAAGAGAGTCAAAGGGATGCAGTGAACAATGAAAGAGCCAATGAACACTTACAAGAGGGTTTAAGGTGATACAAAGTGGCAGCAGGGAAGGTAACTCCTCCATTCAATCCTTACCTTGACCATGGCTACTTGACTCTCAGATGGATGATTCTCTTTTGTGCAAGCCCTGTATTGATGGTGTTCTGGTGGAGACCTGCTGGTGGTTATATCTCCACAATCCTTGAGCCAGGAGCTGTAGAATATGCTAGAAAGAATATTGGTGCTGGGGGAAGGAGAAGGGATAGAGAAGCTGGGAAATAAGTTCTAGCTTTCCTTGGACTTCCTGCATATTTGGAGGTACACACAGCTCAGACACCTGGAATGTGGGTCTCTGCCAAGGTAATTCATGAAGCATAAAAATTTTCCCCAGAAAAGGATGCCATCACTCTCTTTAGGCCCAGGCATTGTGGGAAGGGATGCTTCTTGTGAAAAACAAACTGTAAAAGAAAAGTGTGTATTTCTGTCTTTCCCACGATCCCCTTAAGAAGTCAGAATTAATTGCACAAATTTAGAAATGGCTCATTTTTAATGGAAATTTAATCTATATGTTACCCCAGTGAAAAAGTGGCCTGTTTACAAAGCAAGAAGGTCAGTGTGGCAATGTAACCCAATCGGGCTTTGTAAATGGGTCAACTTTTAGGTGGACTGTTGTATATCACACAGCTTTTACACAAGCTTGTTAAATTTTAGAACTTCAAGACCATCAAGTCGAAAACACTCGGGTACCTTAGTTACATTTTCTCATTACCGTTTGAGCCCCTGTGATCTAATATTAGGCATTTATGTAGGAACTGAAAAATTGCTATGGAGAAAAGTTAGTGGATAATCATTTTACCTAAAGAAAAGATGTCTCAAGGGCTGAATATTTCCCAAAAGATTTCCTGTCTAAATTCCTTCACTGTCCAGCATTGTACATTACCAGTGTAAGAGTTAGTATGAGAACATACTGGTGGGAGTTAGAGAAGATTAATAAAAACATTTTTGAAAACTCAAGTCAAGCCATTTTATTGAGAAGGGAAGTATTGATTTTAATCTACTATTTGTGAGATGGAAGGAAGTAATTACTTGCAAATAGCAAAATAAGAAAAACAGGATATTTTTTAGTCCCTTAATCCTGGGCATTTTCCTCTTGTCAGACACAACCTATAGTCTCCCAATTTTCTGGCCTCTGAAAAGAAGCTAGGGCTTGGTTTTGCATGGTAGAGAATTATTAGAGACTAGGAAACTTGGACTCAGGAGTAGAAGAAGTACAACCTCACATTGTAAGGGTCTAAGAATGACAGGAGAGGATAGCAAAATTTTAGCCTGCTGCCTGCCCATAGTTTACTTTTCTTAGGCCACATGCAATTATCAATTAAAACAAACATTAAAATGTTAACAAAAATATGTAAAATATGAAAGTGTATATATTACACACAAGAATTTTTATAACAAATATAAGAAAGAGTTAATGTTCCCATTTTACAGATAAAAGATTAAACTAGAGATGTATTATCAGCCCAAGGCTACATATCCAGAAACTGACATAACTGGAATTTCAACTCAAGTCTAGATATTTTCCAAGTGCAATTATCTCCCAAGATGATCCAGAGTCACTAAAGAAGATCAAGTCAGATGAACCTTTGTAATTATTTGTTCATTTATTCATTCATTTATTCATTAATTCATAATAAGCTGAATTGCCTAACTGCATACTGATCAGGAGCATAAGCTGAGAGATTAAGTTCTAGATCTGTCACTTGCTATCTTGGTGACCTTGGTGGAGTCACTTAACCTCAGATTCCTTATTTATAAATAGGAAATTGTGATGAAACCAACTTCTGAGGGTTATTGTGCATTAAATGAGATGATCCCATAAGTTGATTTGGTGCCTGGATATGGTAAGAACTTAGCTGATGTTGGTAAAATGGTGATGATGATAATAAAGATAATAATACAGTGGTACTGAGGGTAAAGGTGTCACTTCTCTATTAAGAAAAACTGACACTATAAGGCTAAGAAAATGATCAGAGATCCTTCAATCTTGGAGCCCATAAGGATCTGCAGGATTCTTCTGTTTTTTTATCTCTGGCTGCAAACGAGAGCACAAACATCAGGGTCACATTAATGCAACATGCTACACCACAACTTGCTCACTGGCTCTTAAATATTAGCAGTCCTTGTCTTGCTCATGAATTTGGAAAAAGAGGGTAAATCCCAAGGGCTCAGTGCCTGCAGACACCCAGATGAGAGAGTGGGAGCCTTTTCCAACAATGTGTAAAACCCTCCGCTCCATGCTCAGCTTCTCTCCCAGGATGATGCCCTCTCAGGATTCTTGCCAATTTTCTCACAGTCACTGACCTCCAGGCCACAAGCAAATGAGGACATGAGGCCTGCTGGGGGACTCTTTCCCCTCAACCTGCATCTAGATGTTTGGCACATGGAAATTGGCAGAGCCATAGTTTCCCTCAGACAATTTAAGAAATTAATTTTAAAGGATGTGTCACCCTGGACATAGAAAACAGGTTACCATGGGTTTTTTTTCAAGCAGTATTTGGAGCTACAGGAGAAGATTTGGGAACTAAAGTAGAAACATCCTCTGGTTATGCCCCCCTACCCGATTAGTCTCCTTGCCTCCCACCAACAGTCTGCCGAGTGCACTTTGTCAGCTCTGGCCTTGTCCTACTCAGGTGCTACTCTGGAAACCCTACCATCATTCTTCCACTTGGGATATGAGAACATCTAGACAATGGCAGCAGCTTCTGTTGCAGACTGATGTCGTGGCTGCTAAAGGTCACTCCTCTTGGAGGTTTAGAATTTCAGCCACAGTAAGAAGAGATAGGTTGGGGCTTACAAATTTAGCTCTTTATTACCTCCATGTTCACTTGCACATGATGATTTTATTAAAATGATATAGTATTTTTATTTGCCATGAAATCTCCATTCCACAATTCTAATGGGGTTCAGATGGCTTTACCTTATAGGTGAACTTTCATAATCTAGGGTCTAAGTTAGAAATATGAATGCTCTATGATGACATAAAAATTGTATTGAAAAGACAACACTAGGCAGTAGATGTGAAAATAATGACATTAATGAATGATTGCTACAGTGCTATTTTGTCCCTCTAAATTGTCTCCATTTTGCTTTCCCATTCCTACAGGCTGTGAGGTTTCATCTGGGATTCCATGTTGGCAAGATGCTGGCATGCTTTCTTGCAGCAGGCTGGATTCCCCATGGAGTCTGTGCACCCTGGGCAGGATTGAGAACAAGGGGTTGGTAGAGACAGGACTTCAGAAGATTCCAAAATTATCTTGCCTGTGGCAGCAGCTACTGGCTTCATTATTCATAAAATGGCCTCATAAATATTCATAAAAGGGCTGTTCCTTTGTCCTCAAGGAATTTCCAAGGCATTAGAGATATGGAGCATTCTTTGGGAGGTGTAGAAGAAGTGTTAGCTTTGATTCGTGGAGTAATTATATCTAGACGTTATTATTAGTGGCTTATATAATCATAATAACTATCACATAGGCATTATTATTATCCTCATTTTTAAGGGAACAGACATACAAAAAGGTTAAGTAACAGGCCTAGACTCACCAACTACTGAATGGTGAAGTCAGCATTCAAATGTACCCCACAGTCCTCATTTTAACCACTATGCTCTGTGTGAGATCCTTGTGAGAGTACCTCCTGGCTCTTCTAATCATGAACTCTGTGGCTTCACTCAAAATCAGTTTTCACATCTGAAAACTGAAAGCAGTCGTGCTTCCTACATTGTGACTGTTTTAAGGATTGGGAGAGATTAATAGAGACGAGATGCCAAATCTCTGCAGAGAGGCTTTCAATTTTCAGTTAACTACTATTGAGGCAATGTGGCAAAGATACCTAACTTCAGTATATGATTTTCTAAGTTCTAGTTCCAGTTTTGTCTCTACCTCTTAGACTTCTGCTTCCTGTTCTCTGAAATGAGAGGGTGGGTTAGGAAGATGCTCCCGGTAGAATTTATACCATGAGCTCTGTGTTAGACAGCTTTTCATCTCTATGACAAAATCACCTGACACAGACCACATAAAGAAGGAAAAATTTATTCCGCCTCAGGTTCAGAGGTTCAGTCCATGGTCAGCTGGCTCCAGAGCCGAAACTCCATGGAGGAAGTGCATAGCAAAGGAAAGCTTCTCAGTTCATGGATGTTGGGAAGAGGGGTGGAGAGAAAGAAAGAGGGAGGGGAGACAGGTTAATCTCATCCTCAGTCCCTTCCAGGGCACATCCGCAAGACATACTTCCTCCAACTAGGTCCCACCTTCCAGTAGTCCAATCCGCTATCAATGAGTTAATCGAGGGCCTTGTGATCCAGTGATTTCCTAAGAGTCTCTGAACACCTGAGACTTTGAATCCCAGATCCAAACCATAATAAACTCCTAGGGGATTCAGGAAAGGGGGAAAAAGTAAGATCAAGAAGAGAATGAATCTCTGGCATCTATCACCACAGAGGATGGAGGGAAAGGAGACACCAAAAATTTCCCCTTCCAGTTTGCCAGTGAGCATGGATGACATTGGTTCAGTGGCCTTAGCTAGCCTTTAACTAGGACAAGTCAAATCATATCCCATGTGTTTTTCATTCGTGCTATAGCAAATATATAAATAGTTTTAAGATAATTCACTCCTCTTTCTCAGCATGTGATTCCTTTTTAATCCCACCTGGTATAGGTTGGTATTGTTAAGGCCCAGAAGATTCCGTGTGACCATCCCCCCTAAAGACACACACACACACACACACACACACACACACAGAGGCACATGGTGCATTCAAATTACTCAAAGGAAGCAACTTACTCACAGATGCCATATTACATGCAATTATGACTATACATCTGTCATTCAAGCAGAGAGCTTCCTTGGGTCCCATGTGAACATAGGCAAAAATAGATTTATCTAAACTATGGTGGGCCAAGAATTATATCATACCAAATTTAAACTTTTGGAGATTCAGTTTTCCCAATGTGACTTCCTGTTTTGCAGAAAAGAGCTTGAAGAAATCATAATAAAACAAGGCTCATCGTCATTTCTGTTCACCAAGTGGCTTATTCAAAACAACATTTTAATGATTTAAGTGTAAATGAATCAGAAGCATATGGATCAGATTTCCCTTAAAATACACAGGATTTTTAAAGCAGGGAGAGTGGAATGAAGAATTTCCCTAAATTTAGTGCTCCTTGGAATTGCCTTTTCTAATGTGATTAAAAATTGGTGGTAGGTGGGGGCAGGAAGGGGTGCAGATTCACTTTGAACTGCATTTGGCAAATAGGAATGGGGTGGGGAGGTTTCTAACATCTCTTTTAAAAGGGGGACCATACTTCTCGTTGGGCATCAACTAATTCATCCCAACCAGCATTTTTGATGAGTTAAGTGTAAATGAATCAGTAACATAAGGATTGCATTTGAAATACACATGGGATTTAAAAATGAAGGAAAAAAGCACTCGGTAAAGTATGTCTGGGATATTGCCAAACCCATAATGTTAAAAAAAAATAGTTTGAAACAATTGATGACTCCCTCGCAGACCCTGCCAGCCTCACCAGGCAGAGTAGAAGCAAGGCAGCTTGTCTGAGCACTACCAGCCACTTCTCTCCCACACCACATCCAGGGCCAAAGAGCCTCACCTGCCTAGTGTCTGATGCCGCGGGGGTCCCTAACTTTAATATGGGCTTTCTCTGCACAAGAGAAGACCACTTCCTGAATGAGAGAGGAGGTCGACTCATTCTTCTCTTTGGTGACCATGCAAATAAAGTACATTTGGCTGTTCAGCCATTTGTCTTCCTATTTCATTATAAAAAGCAACTGAATAGATTTATATCCCTAAATGGGATCTGCCTTTTGTGTTTACTTTTTCAGTTTCCTCATGTGGCCCCTGAACAAAACAAGCAGTGACCTGGGACTTGATGGGCTGCATGGAGCCCCACCCCTATACCAAGGCCTCTGCTCTTGTCACCTGCATGGGCTTTGTTAACCTCCTCTCTGTCCACATCCTGTGCTTTGAACCATATTTTCCATATACCACATACAGTTATTGAAGAATAACAGCAAAATAGTTATTTTGCTATTAATCAGAAACCACCATTGTAAGAAAACCAACATAAATACATTGAATTGATATATTCTAGTTCCCCTTAGCCATCTGAGCCCAGTTAGCTTTGTAACTCCAGCGAGGGTTTCTGACATGTTGGGACTGTCTTTGAGAAGACCATTTCTCTCTGCCTGGGAATCTCAGAAGGACTGAGATCCCAGAAGGGGAATCAGTAGCCTAAGGGTTCTGAAATGCTTTTTAAGGTAGAGTGATTTCCAGCTCAATGCCAACGGAATTCTCTAGGTCCATGCCCTCTAATAATCCTAATGTAATTTTAACAAATCTTTCCCAAACAATCAGGCAAGTCAAAAGGCTTGGTGGGTCTGAGAATCAGCCTAGAGAGAGGCTGAAGGGAATTGAGGGGGCTGCTCTCTCCCCAACACAGTGTCTCTGGCTCCTTAGATTCATTGCCAGCCTCTCCTCTTCATCTGGGGCATGTTTCTCCTCATTTGGGGCCTGAAGCCATCCGGCCTGTTCCACTTAAGACCTCTGCAGTGGCTTCAATGGTTTCAATCCGTCGCAACCACCCAAACACCTATTTTATTTTCAAGAAAATTAAGTGTGTCGTCAGGGCTAGTTAAAGGGCTAAGGGAAAGTTGATTTTATTATTTCCTCTGTTGTCAAGTGTGGAATGGGGGAATGGCATGGGAGGGAGTGATTATTTGGAGATTCCATATAAAAATTCCAAAGTTACTCTTTTCACGCCAGGACTTTTGGCAACCATTTTCCTGTGTGTCTTCATCAGAGTAGGTGGGAAGGCAGCCCCCGTTGTAGCAGCTGAAAACAAGCTTGCTCTATAAATTCCTACAAAGCAGACATAGCTCCGGCAAATGCCTGGGGGGAGAGATCATCTTGAGACAGCCATGGAAACAGTTTGACATTAATGAAAATGTATAAATGAGATAATAAACTAGGATGGGAGAACCATTTCAAAACAACCTGTGACCTTTTTTGGTTGTTGTTTTCTCCCTTCCACACCCCCACACAGAACAGTAAGGAGGCAAGATAATTCGGAGAAACGAGCCACAGCAGGACTCACAATTACAGGAGAAACAGCGAGTTTCCCTCTTTGTCTGCCGTACTTTCTAGTTGTCAAGCATCCCAGTTAAAGTGCTGTTGTAACGAGGAGCAGCTTTCTGAAATGAGTTATGTCCAGGGCTTATGTACATGTAGGGCTTCTATGGGCAGACATCAGCAGAGAGGCTGGGCACAGGAGCTCACGTGTATGCTTGACTTATTTCCGGAAAGCAATCAAACAAGGGGCACTTAGGCCTTACAGTGGGGCCCACTCCCAAACCAGACAGATGAGTTCATAGACCGTTGCTGACATAAGATCGATTGGCCATCCTGAGCCATTTAGCAGACAGTTTACATAGGCGGCCTGGGTACTGGATTTAAACGAAATGAAAACGATTGGGAGAATTCCCTATAAAGTAGACTTGATCTATATTAGGGAGCAGGCTAATTATAGGGATTGGCATATATGGAATCAAAGTGAAACACTATATGGGACTAGAGAGTGGTGGTCTTTTATACCAGGGTGGTCTGAAACTGGGGTTTAATGTATGTACAATATACAAACATTTTTGACAGACCATTAACACCTATAATCTTGTAAATATTTGCAATTTTCTAGATCATAAATATAGCTGCATAAGCAGTTCTTTCAGAACATCATTTATACACCATTAAAGGTTAATTTACAAGTTAGTACCTTATAGAAAGAAGATATGTGGGCTTTATGCTCACTTTCTGTAAAGGGAGACTAGTGTCTCCAAAAGCAATTTGTAGCTCTCCTGTGGGTCTGACTGGGGTCCTATTCAAAGTACTATTTGAATTCTTTTCATCAGCTCATGTTCACAGCAAACTTAATCTTCTCTTTTGGGTGGGAAAAAAAAAAAAAAAAAACAAAGGAGAGAGAAAGATCTGAAGTCTTCAGGCCATACTTCCAAGCATCCAACTGTTTATTTGAACAATCTCTCCTGACACTGCTCTCATTTGTCATCAGCCCTCTGTTACCTGCTGTTGTGCCCTAACCTCCATCCATAAGGGCTTCCAACAGTTCTAGACTTTAAGACCCTTTAAAGGGACCAAGGAAAGCCTGACCTCTGAAGCTGCCATTGTGTGACATTACATTTTGTAAAGATCAAAGACAGCAAGGCAAAGAGGGAGGGAAAGTGTTTTGTGACCTATCTTTTCTTCCTCCAGCCAGGTAATACAGGAATCCCACTACAGATGGTGATGGAGACTTAGGTTCCTGTAGGAGCTGTTCACAAATTATGGGGACAGAAAGACACTGCAGCACCATGGGAAAAGAGTTGGTAAATGTGGGTCAGATCCAGGATGGGAAAGCCACAGAATGAGGTCTAGTGACCACAGCGGATTTGTGTTGTCTCTAAAGACGCTGAACTGTATAACTTATTCAATATGCCGGAGCCTCTTTTGCTCCACAGCAGGATACCATGGATATCATTGCCCTTTTTTTCTGAAATATGAACAGCCAAGCCTGCTGGCTGCATGCCGGCCTGGCCCGGCATGGGCATTTTTTATGCATTGTAAGCCTACCCTGTCTCTTAGACCTCCCGAACTTAGAGGATTCTCAGCATTTTCCAGTAGTTCTGGTTTTCAGAGCTCATTAAGACACCGGAAGCAATTTTTAAAAAGTTTTCTGTCTACATGCACTCTCCTTCCCTCCCTTCCTGCTGATTTGGGGAAAATTCCCCAGCATGTCTACTCTCCCCTGTGCTCTTGAACCCTCTCATCTACCAGTTCTCAGGACTGGCAAGACAGCTCTTCCCACACTTGTAGCCCTGCATAGTGTGGTAAGGAGAGCAACAAACTTGGAGTCTAGAGGTTTGGATTCTAACCTTAGCTCTTCCCCTGTCTGGCCTTAGAAAAATGACTTCCACTTAGGCCTTGGTTTTCACATTACTAAGTAACTGCTTTGGACACTTAGCAAGATGGCCTCAAAATTCCCTTCCATGGGGACTCATAGTCTATCTTCTATGGTTCCTCTTTCTTGCAACCCATAAAACTTTCTAGCACTCTCCTCTCCCCTCTACAAATACTTTGTAAGACTGGGTTTTTTGTGAGGGGGAGGGGGTTGGAGTAAACAGCATAAACCTCCCCCAAACTCTCTCCCTAGCCCTTAAGCTTTGGCTGTTATCACCTCTGACTTTCTAGCACTTTTCTGTGCTCTTTCCATCTAAATCAAACCCCCTCTGAACAGTTTCTATCAACTCTTTCTCTTCACCACATCTCCCTATTTGTGCTAATTTAATATTATCAGAAAATAATTATAATTGTTGATACAGGCTCATGGATCTTATGGGAATTACAGATTCACAGATATTCTGAGAACAAACTCAGGATTTGAGCAAATGGTGCAATGTTTAATGAATTTGGAGTTTGAGGCTATGACTGGGAATTTGGAGAACCCGAATGAGGCTGCTATAGCCTAGAGGCCAAGTGTAGGATTGTATATGCAAAGGAACCAGTCCAAAGGCAGGGTACTTGATGAAGAAGCAATACACAGTAAGGGTGTACGACCTTGAGGAGCATCTTGCTACAGGATTTTCTCTGAAACAGCCAAAGCTGAGAACTTTTGTAATCAGTACATGATGAAATTCAGTTTTGTTGACATTTTTCACTTGTGCTAAGTCATAATTAATACTGTTTATGTGAGTTGGAATAAGGAATACAGAATTGTTGAACTCTGGGCTATTTACTGTTCCTTTAATTCCCAGTTTATAGCTTCTCAGTCAGGCCTTTCTGTACCAGCACATTTTTGTACTCTACATTTGAAGGTAATTTTGTGCCTCCAAGACCTACCCTGTTGAAGTCGTGAGTCTTTGTGCTGCTTCCCCCTGAACCTTTCACTCTGCCTGCTCCTTCTCTACCTCCCTGCCATCTAAAGCTCCCTGCCCTTCATACCTTTCACTCAAGACTTGTTTTCAGCTTTCTCCTGTGATGATTCCCGGGGTGATGACCTACTCAAGGCAAAGTCTCCACTGGGCTGTTTTTAGTTGTTCCTCCTGAGGGTCCCTAACTCTATTCAACTCTGCATCAGTTGAGCTTCAGGTGATGTGTCAGGCCACATGACCTTAGTTGAATGAGGACATTCCTGCCGAGTACTGTGATTTCATATGATGCCCTTGGATTTTGCTCAATGTCAAAAGATGAACCAGACACAAAGAATGTTTCTGTGTCTTTTGTAAATTTTGTGTTGAAGCCCATGCATTTAAGACCCCTAATGTAAGGAATCATGTGATCAATTTTTTCTTAGGGTTCAGTACTTTAAAAAAGAAGAAAATATCATTATTTCCCAATGAAGTATTTTGCTTGAGTTTAGTAGCTAATAGGAGCCACAAAACTCAAGAATGTTGGAGGGATATTTTCTTTTTCTTTTCTTTTTCTTTTTCTTTTTCTTTTTCTTTTTTTTGGTACTGGGGATTGAACTCAGGGGCACTCGACCACTGAGCCACATCCCCAGCCCTATTTTGTGTTTTATGTAGAGACAGGGTCTCACTGAGTTGCTTAGCGCCTCGCCGTTGCTGAGGCTGGCTTTGGATATTTTCTTGATTTAGGAAAGACACTTAGCATGATTTCCTCTTCCTCCTCCCTTGGTTACAAGAGCCCTGGGTCTGGCTTTGCACTCCATTATCTTTGCTTCTTTTATCCTAGTTTTTGAATAGATTCAACACTCTTCTCTCCTCCCTTCCCTTCTCTATTCCTCTCTTGGTCTTCGCACTTTATTTCTCAAATCTCCATCTCCAGTGCTTTGTGGAAGGAAGAGAGATTAAAATAATTCATCTTTCCCAAGTAACTTGTGACTTTGTGGTAGCTTTCTGGGGCAAGAATGCCTTAACCCAAGGGCCATCACAGACATTCTTATGATAGCCTAGAACAAAGCAAAGAGGTCTTTCAGGAAATACAACATACTCCAACTGCCTCTGAGATTCTCGGAAAATATTAAGGATATCTATAAAGTACTGAAGTCAAGAAAATAAATGCACATTGATATTCAGAGAGGCTGGTGCTCCAGAGAGCATTTGACATCATCCCAGTGATGGGGTCCAGTGGTGGATCTTGTAGGTACTGAGGTCGGCAAGTGGAGGTGAGGTTTGGAGTGGTGAGCAAAGAGGAAGGTGGCCTTTCCTAATTCCCAGAGAAGACCAGTGGGTGTTGCCTGTTTCCCTTCATCACTCTGCACTCAAACCTCAATGCCTCCTCAGCTGAAGAGGCCCTTCAAGTATCACTGGCTGCCGCAATGACCCAGTCATCTTCATCAACAGACCTGCCAAGCTCCTTCCCATTTGTCTTCAGTGTTTTGAGTGAAAGTGAAAGAAACACTTTTAGGGGGAAAATGTTTATTGGCCCATGTTAACTGGATATCTGAGAATCGACTTTCTCCTTCTCTTGACTCTACTTCCCACTGTCCATTCATATCATTTCTAGTATCCCTCTGCATGTTGGGGGAAAAGGTCACTGATTATTCCAAACCTACTTGCTCCAGACAAACAATTCAAACAGAATAAGAAGAAGAAAGAGGAGGAGGAGGAGGAGGAGAAGGAAACCCTGTCTCTCTCTCTATTGCTCATACACCAAATAATGTGGAAGTGCCATGGCTGGCCCTATGTCCAAGGTCACATGCCCACCCCTGTTCCAAGAGCTGAAATCAGAGCCATCGAGTGTCTCATCCAGCTTTAGTCATGGGCCCATGTACTCAAGGAAAAGGTGATGACAGAAAAACTGTGGGTAACCACATGTTTGAGATGTGGGAATTATCCCATTTTCTTTAAAAGTCTATCTTCCTTAAGAAAAAATAGTAATTTCTTTCTACTTATACTACTTCCACTCATATACATGGTATCACTTTGTTTTTGCTCGCAATGTTCTCAAGTTGTTTTTTTTTTTTCCTATTCATCTTGTCCCCACAGCTTGACTGTAAGATCCTCTAAGGACAGGAGTCGTGCCTTCTCTTTATTTTCTATTCTTCCTCCTCCTGCCGGGTACTCTTCATTTATTTTCTCAGTATGCAAATTTTTGTTGAGTATTACACACCACAAACTGTGCTCAGCAAGCCCGGGAGATTAGAAACATAATAATGTAAGATATGGGGCTGGGAAGGTCCTGGTTCAATCCCTCATATTACAAAAAAAAAAATGATGCTCAGAAATGTTTTACAAATAATTGAACCTCATTTTTGAAAATATTTCTACTGCTAAGAATGCGCCTTTCTTCTCAGCTGTAGCCATCATGGTGTGTCAGTGAGATAGTACATGACCTGGTCTTAGTCATTTTCCCCTGTGATCCTCAGATTTCTCAACTGTGAAATACAGAGATTAACAAGGAACTCTCCTAGGACTCTAAATCATGACAGACATGTAAAGTGCACAGGAAGTAATGTTCCTCAAAAATTCTTACCTAATTACCTCCAACTTTAGTTGATTAATTAATTAACTCCAACTTAGATTCTACTCTGACCCTCCCTCAGCATAAAAGACAACACAGATTCTTTACACTTCCAGACAAGTTAAATGTATCCTTTGACAACCTTTCTGGTATATTCATCATAGTCATCCATTTTATTTGTACATGTTCTGCAACTTACACTATCCTCCCCAACAACTCTTGGAAGCAGGCAAGGGAGGAGTCGCCCCTCACTTTGCGGAAGAGAAAGCTGAGGTGGTGATATCCTAATGCTGACTGGCCCTAGGACCTAGAGCTCCTGTGAGTTTCTGAACAGTGCCCAACACCCTTCCTGGCCACACAAGGCTGCAGCACAGCCTGAAAGCACAGTGCCTGCTGTAGAAAGTCTGCAAATCATGAGAACAGAGTCTGTGAACTTCGCAGGACAAGTCAGGATGGCTTTGGTGAAGCATAGTTGTAACCCACAGCATAATAAGGACTTGGAAAGGATGCAAGGAATACCAGGAACAGAGCGTCTACGAGGAAAGTGCTGAAGAATGTCACATATATCAAGTAGCTCTCATGGTCTGGGGATGAAAGAAATTAGAGCAGGGAGAAAATCACACCATGTTAGGAGCCCTCTGTTCTGTGAAGTTCTCCTTCAGGTCCTTGCAAAATCTACCCATGCTTTCCCTCACTACCCTCAGCCCTGTCTTTCATTTTTAAATCCAAGTGCCTGCAAAATGCAACTTACTGCACATGTTTCTGATTCATTTACACTTAACTCATCGAGCTCTGTTTAAGAATAATCAATCTGATACCTAAAAATCATTTGGAGTCTTTCTTTTTTCCTTCTCATAAGCCATTGAAAGCTTTGTTTCACTGGCATGATCATGCTTGAGTTGAACACATGTAATGAAGTGGGGCATCTATGGTCAGCAGAGTCTCTGTGACAATGGAGTTCCAAAAGAGAGCATCAAGAATATTGAGACAAGACAACTAGCCCTCAGCCAGGCCCATGTGAACTACTACAAGGACCAGAGAGAAGCAAATAGAGTTGTAGGCTTTAAGTAGAGCATTTCCTTGTCTGCCCCACCTCCAAGGAAATAGAAAAGGGAGAAGAGCTACAGAACTGGTGACTCAGAAGGGGACAATCATCCCAGGGAAGGGAGTCTTTCTCACAAAGTAAGCTGTCCATATTTGTCCATATTCATGGCTATAACAAAATACTTGAGGCTGAGTACTTTATAAAGCAAATAAGTTTATTTAGCTCACAGTTTTAGAAGCTAAACATCGAAGATCAAAGCTAAGCAGTCCTATCTCTTGAGTCTCTGGTGAGGGCCTCATGGCAGATAGCATTGCATTGGTGGGAGCACGTGTAAAAGAGATCACATGATGAGACAGGAAGCCAGAGAGATTCAGGAACTAGGCTTGATCTTTCTATAACAACCTACTTTTTGCAAACCTAACCAAAGCCCCATGATCACTACATTGATCTTTGTGAGGACAGCACCTTCAACGACCTAACAATCTTCCATTAAGTCCCTCGTCTTAAAGGTTCCGTCACCTCCCAAACCCACCACACTGAAGACCAATCATCCAGCACAAGGGTCTTTGACAGAGACAGACATACTCAAATCGTACTCAAACCAAAGCACTATTGTAGGTTGGATCTAGAATTGGTTCATGTGTTTGGTAATGCAGCAACGTTCTGAGGTGAAATGATGAGATCGCGAGGGCTGTAATCTCATCAGCGGACAAATTCATTTGAAGTAACAATTTGAATGTATTACTGAGTGGTAACTATAGGCAGCTGGAGCATGGCTGGAGGAAGTAGGTCACTGAGGTGAAGGGGGTGACCTTGGTGACTCTTGCTAGACCCTTCTTGTCATTCTCTGCTTCCCAGTTGCTATGAGCTAAGCAGCTTTCCTCCACCCTAACCCTCCGCCATAATGTTCTCCTTCATTTCAAGCCCAGCGCAATGGAGACAGCCAACCATGGACTGAAATCTCTCAAATCATGAGCCAAAATAAACTTTTCTTCCTCTAACTTGTTCTTGTCAGGTCACAGTGATGAAAAGCTAACACAAGCACTGTCCTGGTCACCATCACCCCTCCCCTGGATGCCTAGAGGGTGGTGGCGCTGCTTCTCATCTTGACAGCCCTCCAGCTCAAATACAAATCAGAGCATTCCTCTTCCCTGGCTAAGAATCTTCCAGTGGCTTCCCAGAGAACTTTGAATAAAACCCAATTTCTTTTTCACAGCTAAAATATCCATCACAACCTCGCCTTGCCTTCCCCTCCAGCCTCAGCCTTTACTGTTCATCCTCATTCATGCTACCCCAGCAGGATATCTTCTGTGCTCTGGCTGAAACATGTCAAGCTCATCTGAATGTTAAGGTCTTTGCATGTCCTGTCCTCTCAGCCTGGACTGTCTGTCTTCAGATAGTCATGCAACTGGCCACATCTCATGATCATTCATTCACAGCAATGCCTCTTGCCTCCAGCCACGGTAGCATCTTTACCTTTACTTGCTTCTTCAATGTTTCTGTTGACCCTCACCAGAGTGTAAGTTCCAGGAAGTCAGGCATCATTCTTCCTTAGGCACCTTTGAATCTCCAGTGCCTGACACAGGGTACTATCTCAATCCATTTTTTTTTTTTAATGAATGAATGAATGAGTACCCTGCATGACTGCTCTGACTGAGTCACATATAACCAGAGAAATGCTTCCTGGTCACTGAGCAACAGGAGCAAGCCGACCCACAAGAACACTGCTGTCTTGGTTAGGATAACATCAACACATGGTTCTAAAGCATCTGGTATGATCAGGGAGAACCGATGAGCAGATGACTAAAGAAGCAACATCTATCCCAAACTCCTAGAGTATTGGAAGGCTTGATGCTGTAGGACAACCTAAGACCTGCCACTTACAGGAGTCTGGAGCTGCTCATGGAGATGCACAGGAGTCAGGTAAGCTAGGGCTGACCCAAAATCTGGGATATCCCTGGCCGTGTGCCTGAGGCAAGCTGTTCCCCACCCGGAGTCTCACACCACTTTCGCAAAATTGACCTTCTCTGCGTATTAAACAACTCCCCGTGCCCCTTCCCTCCAGGGCCTGGCAATCACCTTTCTGTTTTCTGTTCCTATGAATTTGACTTCATAAAAGCAGAATCACAAAATACTTGTCCTTTTTTGTGCTCGGCTTATTTCACTTAGCAGAATGTTCTCAGGGTTCCTATATGTTGTAGCCTTTGTCAGAACTGCCTTACATTTTAAGGTTAAAAACTATTCCAGTGCATGTATATACTATATTTTATTTACCATTTATCCATCTGTGGACACTTGGTTGTTCAACATTTGGACAATCATGAACAATGCTGCTATGAACATGGCCATACAAATATCTCTTGGCGATCCAGCTTTCACTTCTTGTGAGTATATAGCCAGAAGTGGAATTGCTGGATCACATGGTAATTCTATTTTTAATGGTTTAAGATACACCATTGCTATTTTCTACCATGTGGTAGCTATGCCGCTTTACATTCCCACTGACAGATACATTTTTAAGTGGAGACTGAAGGAAGGAAAGGCAATGGCTGAGTGGCATACCATGTAGAAGGGGGCCCGACTCTGCACTTGCTCTGACTGTCTGGGAAAATGTTCTTCAGTTTGTTTCCTTTAAATCGCTGCCAGGGAAAACATAGATGATGCCTGGATCAGGTCCCTAGTTCAACAGCCCAAATATTTTTTCTAGATACAGCCGTTAATGCATCTTAACAGGGCAAGCCACTGCTTTAACACAGGAGACAGCAAATTCTAACTTTAATAGGACACGTTGCACATGCCTGACACTCTCTCTGACAAGTACTTTGGTGTTTTCTTCCATTTGTTTCTATACATATGTAATATTTTGCATGAATAAATTCATAATATTTGTACACCCAGCATCCCTTTTTCATTTAATGGTATAGCATGTTCCTTTTTCCTGTTACAGACAAACCTTTGTAAATATCTGTATTTAATGAGTATATAATACTTGGTTCCACAATTGGCTTATAATTTTCTTAGCCATTCTCCTGTTGTTCAACATTTAGATGAGTTTTTTTCTTTTTTTCTTCCAATTTTTCATTATTGTAAATAATGTTGTGGACTGGTGATGTAGCTCTAGGATAGAGCATGTGCCTGGTGTGGGCAATGTCCTGGGTTCAATCCCCAGACCACTCTCTCCCTCCCTACCCCACACACACAAGATCAGAAAATAATGTTGTTAAACACAAAACTTTATCTGAATTTCTTGGGATTTTGAAGTGAATTTTTGAATCAAAAACAATACAAATTTTTAAATATTTTGATAATATTGCAGAGTTGATTTCAATAGTACTATTATAGATTCCAGAAAGTTAATCTTATTTTTATTTACATGTAGTATTAATAGTTAGTCTGAATTTCTTCATGTTTGTCAACTGTAACACCAATTATTAAATAAGTAATATTACTGAGATCTGAAGGAAATTTTTAAAAAAATATAAAGAGAAAAACTAAAAGGAAAAAATGGTTATCAAGGTATAAGTTTAGACTTGGATAAAAATTAAAATAGCTAATATTATTGTAAATTTGATGTATTTCAAAAACTTAAGGCATTAATGTTTAAAAAGCCTTTTATTCTTGCAAAAACTGTACAGTATGATTTTTCAGTCACAATATCCAATCAACTACTCATCTAACTATAATAACCTGGCCTACATTTGTCTTCAAGTATAGCTTAATTCACAGTCCCAAAGGATGCTCAGTTTCTTACTTTAGTTCTTGACTCTGACCTCCTCTGTTTGCCTCACTCTCTGCAATGAATGGTTGCCTAAGAACTTGGTCCAAAGTCTCATTATATCTCCTTGACTATTACCAGGTCTCAGGTCAGTGGTCACAGTAATACAACTCTTATTTTTTTTAATTTGTTTTAATTAGTTATACATGACAGTAGAATGCACTATGATACATCATACATAAATGGAGTATACTTTCTCATTTTTCTGGTTGTAAATGATGTACATCCCACTGGTCATGTAGTCATATAAGTACATAGGGTAACAATGTCTGATTCATTCTACTATCCTTCCTACCTTCTATCTCCTCCCCTCCCCTTACTCCCCTCGGTCTAATCCAAAGTATCTCTATTCTTCCCTAGCACCTCTCCACTCTTATTGTGAGTTAGCATCTGCATATCAGAGAAAACATTTGGCTTTTGTTTTGGGGTGGGGGAGATTGGCTTATTTCACTTAGTATGATATTTTCCAGCTCTATCCATTTACCAGCAAATGCCATAAGTTCATTCTTTTTTAAGGCTGAGTAATATTCCATTGTGTATATATACCACATTTTCTTTATCCATTCATCTGTTGAAAAGCACCTAGGCTGGTTCCATAGTTTAGCTATTGTGAGTTGAGCTGCTATAAACATTGATGTGTCTGCATCACTGTAATATTCTGATTTTAAGTCCATGGGTATATGCTGAGAAGTGGGATAGCTGGGTCAAATGGTGGTTCCATTCCAAGTTTTCTGAGGAATCTCCGCACCACTTTCCATAATGGTTGCAACAATATGCAGTCCCACCAGCAATGTGTGAGTATACCTTTTCCCCCCATCCTTGCCAACATTTTTTGTTGCTTGTATTCTTTTTTTTTTTTTTTTTTGGTACTGGAGATTGAGCTCAGGGACACCCGACCACTGAGCCACATCCCCAGCCCTATTTTGTGTTTTTTTTTATGTAGAGACAGGGTCTCACTGAGTTGCTTAGTGCCTTTTCTTTGCTGAGGCTGGCTTTGAACTCGCAATTCTCCTGTCTCAGCCTCCCTAAGTGCTAAAATTACAGACTTGCGCCACTGCGCCTGGCTTGTTGCTTGTATTCTTAATAATTACTCTTACCAGCTTGATCTGAGACACATACAAGGTACCCAGGGTATGCAAACTGTATGGGTAGACAGCAGCAACCTAGAGGAAATCCGGAGCCCTCTCATCAGAGGATGGATGCTGAGCAGCAAAAGTAACTGTTGTGAAGGCAGGTGCTGGTACTAACCACATTGCTACAGATAAGAAACTGAAACTCAGAGGACTTTTTGACTTCTCCAGGATCACACAGCTAATAAATGTCAGAGAGTAATCCAAATGCAGCCTCCTATCTGACTCTAGCAGAAACACTTGAAAGGCTTGTCAAGACCTCATATCTGTGATCCTGAGGTAACCTTGCTCTAGTCTCTTTGGGGCCGACAATTTCCCTGAATTCTTCTCCTGGCTCTGGGTTTTCATGTGGTTACATGCGTTCAGGCTGAATATTTCCATTTCCTCTTCCAGAGGATGAGACTCTCACACATTTCAACTTCTAGTTAATGGACTCACAGTTAAGCCACGGGATTCAGAGTGCAGGCAGGTTGGGTTCAACTCTGCAAAACGCACCTTGAAGATACCACTCAAGCATGCTGAGCTTCAATTTCCTCATCTGTACAATGGAGTAAACAATAGCCCTTTCTTCCTAAACTCTCACTCTGCTATCATGTGATAGCATGATAACTCTTCTCACTCTGCTATCATGTAAACCTAAATAGAACAAATAAATAAATAAATAATCAAGAGGAGTGAAGCACAAAACCTGTTTAGATCCGCATCTACATTCTTGTTGGTACCCAGTGGTGTTCAGCCATCACTGAACTCAGAAAGGCACCCTCTCCAGCACCTCAGGAGTTCACCACCCTTCCCCACCATCCCTGGGAAATGCATGCCTACCATCTCAGGTCCAGTGTCTAAAGCTGAGTGTGTCAGAGAGAAAGCAGGGCCAAGAAAGGAGAGTACTTCACGGCAGAGGCTCTAACCTGTACTTTAAATTGAGTTTCTTCTGTTAATTACCAAGGAGAGGAAAGTTCGAAAGAAAGTTTATTCTTGCTTGTTTATTCTTAATACCTTATCTCCCCCTAAATTCTTATTGATTGCCTGTTTGGGCTCCTCATAGGTTATTTTTACATGCTTCTGATGAGATAATTTTCCCCCCTGAGGGAGCCCAATCTTCGCTCCATTTTCCTTGAATTGTGGCAAGTTCAGTTTCAAGGTTTATTTAAGGAAAAGGAGTCTCAGAAAAAAAAAATGCCCATAGTCATCCTGTGCGTAGGTTACTCCCCCTACCGGAAAATCCTAACTACAGAAATCACGGATAACGGCAGGAGTCATACCGTCCAACCTCCCTCAGCCTCTCAGGGCCACGGAGGAGGATGGAGGATGGCCCGCAATTGGTGGCTACTTGGTATGTCCAGTTTTTGTTTAAAGATTTATTTTTAAACAACTACTGCTTCTCTTCTTGAGTTTCTTCAGGAACAAATCTAAATTCAGGAGTCAATTCCAGGTTTGTTTGTTTTATTAATTCGTAAGAATCAAGAAGTCGTTTTTTAACTTAACTATGATTATTCCAACAATATTTTGTAGAATTTGGCAACGAAATACCTATTTGAATTGACAACAATAAAATTAACATACATAGCTTTTATCTCATTCTAGGGTGATGCCTAAACACATTCTAAACAAATTCCAGTAATGAGAAGGGTAGATATTTACAAACCCCAAATTCTGCAAGTTTGACTTGCAAGACATAAGTCTTGTAAGTTCTTTTTTTTATTGAAGATGGTTTCTTGCTCATTTATTGACCTATAGAGTTATCCTGTGATAGTGGAGTAAGACATAATAATAATTATTATAATTACAATTAATAATAATAATAATTCTTTTACACTAATCAAGTGCCTACTATATGCTAGGTACTGTCCTGGGTGCTATATGTATATTTTCTTATGTAATTTTTTATAGCAACTCTGAGAAATAAGTATTCAGATTTCCTGTTTTACAGAGGGAGGCATTAAAGTTCAGTGTGTCGAGAGTCTCATGATAAATAACAGGACTGCTAAATAAATAATAAGCCTACACTGCTTTACAACTCAGAGTGAAACGCTTCAGAGTCTGAGTTTTAAAATTTAGCTCACAGTCAACGAATCATATTTTTTAGTGCAAAGGGTACATCCAAAGCCCCAAAGTGAGTAGTATAAATTTTCACATAAGAGAATATTGTCATAGATCTGCAGTGTTTCTAACAAGGGGAGAGTGGTCTCCCCTTTGGTGGCATTGTTCCAGGTGACCTTTTCAATACAGAACTCTACAAATAAGATCAAGAGGTGCTGCTGCTCTGCATGTCAACACATCTGATAAGGGTGATTCGGAAACACTTGCTCCCTTGAAAAAGCACATGTTTATCAAGCAATACCAAGAGATACACTGGCTTTTGATTATCAACTAAGAACTTTTTAAAAACAACTCCCAATAAAAGCCCCCTTGAATGACTATCCACAGCAATAGCAAAATGACCAAAGCAGCAGGGCACGGTTGTGCACGCCTGTAATCCCAGCAGCTTGGGAGTCTGAGACAGGAGGATCTTCAGGTCAAAGAAAATATTTTTTAAAAAGGGCTGGGGATGTTGCTCTGTGGTTAAGCATTCCTGGGTCCAATCTCCAGTACCAAAAAAAAAAAAAAAAAACCCAAGCAAACAAAAAAAAAAAACCCAAAATCCAAAATGACCAAAGCAGCTTGTGTCTCACAGTGAAGCCTCATGTCATCTAAATGCATCCTCACAAACTTCCCTGGCATTCTTAGAGATAAAACATAAACACGGGGGTCTCCACTAAGGTCTGGCATGATGGTCCCTGAGGAACAAGGAACAGATCCTTCTCTGCTGCCTCACTCCCTCCCTCAGTCACCCCCTGGGAATCTAAGTTTTCCCAAATCCCCAAATTAGGCATTAAGTACATGTTTATTCCACCATAATTTTCTCCTCTAATCTGAAAGATAAAAACAACAGACAGAAATATCTGTCTGTAGTCTCCAAAGTAAACTTCAGCTTGTGGCTGATCTCTTGTTTCCCCTTTCATCTGACCCAGTCCAAATGGGACAGCTTTTAAAGGGAACCCACATGCAGGTCCAGCTTAGGGAAAGCCATTATAGCTTTAGCAATGTGCAGACAAATTCTGGACTTGTATTTGGTACACCATTAGCACTTTTTATTGTTGTTGTTTGTCAGTTCTATTTCAAAAACAAGAGAATGGATCCTTTATTGGCAACAGCAACTCTGAAAGTTGATGACCAAAGGACAACTTGAAAGACAGCTTGGAAGATGCCTCTGACCAAATACAGATAATCACAAACAAACTCTGAAAGCGCAAACATTAGAACCTAATAAGCATGCTGGTACACTCTTGTTTTGTCTTGAGCAGCTTTGAAATGAGAAAAATGGTGAAACCATGACATTTATTTTGAAAGATGTTCAACATGAATCTTAAAGGTGAGAGATCTATCTCGTGATTTTTGAAAGCTTTGAAATGAACAGTGTCTGATTCTTAAAGCAAAATTGATGAGACTTTAGCTAGAGCCATTTTTAACATAACTCTTAGTTTTCTCCTTTAGTGAGATACTTCAATTAACATCCTTCCATATGCCATGCACTGTGCTAATGAGAGATTACTAAGTAAGGAAAGCATGACCTCTGCCCCTAAGGCGCTTAAAATACTTTATGCTGGGGAAAAAAAAAGGGCATTATGAATACTAACATGATCCATTTAAAGAACTAAAAACCATTTCTGTTTGTCTACCTATTTTCTATCATTTCCATTTCCCAAACAGAAGGAACTGAACCCCACAGAGGGGAAATAAAAGTGTGTGCTGAACACCATTATTTTTTTGTGTAATGCTTTAAAGCAATTTTCTGTAAACAAAATTTAGGTAGAACTCACTAATACTGAAATTTGTGATATTATCAGATACCCAAGAAGCATAAAGCTTCAGGCATCTTGGTGTTTCTCCAAATAGTTTTTTGTTTTTATAGTTTGAATACTGACAACACAAAGACAGCCACTGACTTGGCAGACAGGGGTACAATAACACACCTGGTCCTCCTGCCTGTGCTTTCTCTTCCAGTCTTCCCCCTCTGTTCTTTCTCTTTGTTCCTTCCCTGAGGAAATTCAGATATAGAACTTTGCTCAGAACAACTCAATGAGCGAGAAAACAGTCTCTGCTGGCAAGAAAGTGGCAGCAGTTCCATTTGGGTTGGAAGCAAGGATAGTTGTTTTTTAGGATTTGCATAAATTTATTTTAGCAAATATTCATATGGCATTGTATGAAAAGCAGTGGGTTTAGAGTGAGCCAATCTGGAAGTTTTACAACTCACTTATCATTGAGGACCTTGATTTCCACATCTAAAAATGTGTGCACTAAGTCAGTGGTTCTCAAAAGTGTGCTATGCCTTGTAAATGCCAAGAGAGCCTTCAAAAATCCCAATGGCCAGGTTAAAGGCCAGACCACTTAAATCTGGACATCCCATGGTGGCAGCCACACCTGTGCTGCTGAAAGACCCTTGTGCATCACGGTTAGAGGACCACACAGAAAGCTCCACTGCATACAATGTTTTCTCTAGCTCTAGTATTCTGACTTCTAGCTCTAGTATTCTGGCTCTGAGAATGTCCATTTGTTCATTTCTGTTACGAGGATCAAGCATTTCACAACTAACCTACAGCTCCAGTACAATCCCAATCAAAATCCATAAGGCTTGACTTTCTGCGTCAGTTTGAATGATGAAGCAATGCCCAACAGACAAACATTATTTCTAGGTGTGTTTTAGAGGATATTAGCATTTGAATCAGTAGACTGATTCTCCACCCCTAAGGGCAAGTAAAGAGTAAAGACAATCCATCCTCACCAATTCTTCATTCAATCCACCCAGGATCCAAATAGAACAAAATGTCAAGGAAGAACAAATTCATTTTGTCTTCTCTTGAACTGGAATAGCCATCTTCTCCCACCCTTGGATATCAGAATTCCTGAGTCTCAGGCCCTCTACCTCCAAAACTTATACTAGCATCCTCTGTTTTACCCTCCCTTCCTCCTCTACCCTTCAAGTTCTCAAGCATTTGTACATCTTCAGTTTCCCTGGTCTTCAGGCCTTTGGACCCAGACACTGAATTACACAATCAGCTTTCCTAGTTCTCCTGCTTACATATCATAGGACTTCTTGGCCTCCATACTTTCGTGAGCCAATTCCCATAGAAATTCCCCCTGCATGTATGATGTATGTATGTATATGTGTGTGTGTGTGTGTGTGTGTGTACATATCCTATTTATACTCTTCTCTGGAAATCCCTAATACAAACTCTCAGTGGGATTTTTGGTTAAAGTTAACAAGCCAATTTTAAAAATTTATGGAAATGCAAAGGATCTAGAATTGTCAAAGCAGTCTTGGGAAAAAAAGTTGAAGGCTTTAATATTATCAAACTACAATAACCCAGATCTGTGATATTAGTATAAGCTTAAACAAATAGATCAAAATAATAAATGGTGTAACATTTGATTCTCATTTATATATTCAATAAATAATTTGGTGATTTTTTTCACCAAAGGTGCCAAAGCCAATTAATCAGGAAAGGGAAAGTTTTTCAATAAATGATTCTGAAAAAATTGGGTAATAATTTTGAAAAAAAACTCAATTCCTACCTCACACC
The DNA here is from genome assembly GCA_028644305.1 of Xerus rutilus. Classification (NCBI taxonomy): domain Eukaryota; kingdom Metazoa; phylum Chordata; class Mammalia; order Rodentia; family Sciuridae; genus Xerus; species Xerus rutilus. The sequence goes on from CM053402.1 coordinate 28,323,228, forward strand.
ACATCCAAAAATGAATTTTATATAAATCATAAACCTAAATACATAAACTAAAATCATAAAGTTTCTAGAAGAAAATGTAAGACAAAGATTTGTAAAAACTTCCCAAATAGGATGCCAAAAGTACACCAACCATTACAAAAATATAAATACTATATTATCTAATTAAAAATTCTAAAGACTCCAGTAAAAACAATATATGAATAGGCAAGCCACAGATTGGGGAAAAATATTTATGTTACATAAAACTTGTGTTCGAAATAAAGAGCTCTTAAATCTCAATAACAAAAGGACAAACAACCCAATTTAAAAATGAATAAAAGACAGGGGGGAGAGGTGTAGCATTGTAGTAGTGTGCATGCTTAGCATTCATGTGAGACCCTGGATTCACTCCCCAGCACCAAAACAACAAAAACAACAAGAAGGTAAAAGAGTTAAACAAACACCTCATAAAAGATGTAAAAATAATCAGCAAGCACATTTTTAAAAAGTGCTCAAACTTGTTAGACATCAAGGATATGCAAATTAAAATCACAATGAAATATCCCTCTCACACATTAAAATGACTAAAATTAAAGACTTGACAACACCAAATGTAGGCAATCCTATACACCAACAGGAATTCACATGCATTGCTAATAGGAGTATGAAATGGTATAAATACATTAGAAAACTGGTGATTGCTTATAAAATTTAACATATACCTATATGACAATTCAGCAATTTCATTCCTATTTACCTAAGATAAATGAAAGCACATTCCATACAAAGACTAGCATATGAATGTTCAAAGGAGTCTTATTCATAATAACCCCCAAATGGAAACAATCCAAATATCCATCAACAGATACAAAGATAAACAAATTTTGGTTTATTCATACTTAGGACTAAAAAGGAATAAACTACTCATATAAACAATAGCATGGATGAATGGCAAAAATAATGTTGAACAAAAGAAGCTAGACATGATTTGCAGGCCTCATGACACAAAGAATAATTCTTTATGTGACTTTAAAATAGTGCAACTTGCCTGTATATCATTAGTGGGATAAACTAAAAAAAATTTTTTAAACCACCCACCATAAAAGAAAGCCAGCCACAAAACCATGTATACAATAAGTTGCATTTGTATAGTGGTAAAAATCAAAGAATGACTGACTTTTTATGTGTTAGTGAAGGAGGAAAGTATGAGCAGCCTGGGACTCTGGGGCACTGAAATCATCCTGTTTTGATACAGGGAAAGGTTACGTAGATGAATACACCCATCAAAACACTTGTTAAGATCAGAGCAAATACTGAAGATCTGTATGTGAATTATACCTTGAAATTTAAAAATTTTTAGAAATTACTTTTATAAACTATAAAGGGTTATATAAATCCTAGGGGGTATTTTAATTTTTAAAATTTTTAAGGAGAGAAGTTTGAGATGAACTGTATTGAATTGATACAGAGCATCATCCAGCACTGGTTTCATCTGGATATTTGAAGTGACAGGATCCAATAATGAGTTTATTTCATAACTTACAAAATGAATGCAGTGCCCTCTGGTCCACTCTAACCGGCAAGTAAAAAGAAAAAAAAAGAAAAAAGGCCTGGTACCAGGAGTACTTTATACATAAATGTATAGGACCTTGAATTTCGATAAGATGTTGGCACATCCACTTTATGTATTGTAATCTTGGCATTTTAGTGAGTTATTTTAGAATTGAATTGGAAAAAATAGAAGTTTAAGACATGTGATGCTGGAAATCACATTCTGCATACAAAATTTTATGAGTAACTGCACAAAAGAAAAGAAAATATGTGCAAGAGGCTAAAAAGGTGAAAACTGGCTTAAATATATTGTAATATGTCAAAGTCTCAATTAAGAAATTCTCCAGGAACAAAGTGCCCTTCTCCACCACCATCACAGACACACATACACACACACACACACACACACACACACACGCACGCACACAACATGCACCCACCTCTACACACTTCTATAAAACACAGGAAGAAGCATAAATTTGAATGACAAGTCCCTGCAGCAGTGTTCCTGCTGAGCCACAGCCATCCTGGCTTCTAGTATGAAACGCTATTCTGAGCAAAGGTGTAGGACGAGCCAGGCACACTTGCTTAGACAACACCAGCATTCTTTGGGAGCTTTGCTCGGGGCACAGAGATCTGCCTGTCCTACACGATCAGCCTCAAGTGCTCTCCACACACTTCTCCCTGTCCCCAAATTCATTCTGTCAAGGAAGCTCCAGCCTAGGGGCCACTCCTGCAAGCTCTTAACTTGGCAATCAATTTACATCAATTTACAGAAGGCAAGCTCATGGAGAGCTATGCTCTCAATTAATCCCAGTATGTAAAACATAGTAAGTAAATAAGTGCCACACATGTTTTTATAGACTGTTGGCTCAATGGGTGAATACTTACCTCATACTGTCATTGTAGCAATTAAGTGAAGTAATATGTTGGAAGGGTTAGTGGGGCATCTAATATGTAGGTTGAATACCAGCTCTTTTTTCCTTTTCTCTTTAAAAAGATTTTTTTTAATCTTCTGGAAATTGTTTCCTCTTAGTAGATAATGTCATTTTGCTCATTTTAACCACCACAACCCAACCCCTTTCAAAATAGGAAATAATCTGATAGTGTTTATAGCTATTGAAAGACTGATGATACTTTTAGGTGATTATGTTATAGTTTGTGTTTCTTGACCCAATGTCTTAGTCAGTTTTCTGTTGCTATAATGTAACACCTGAGACTGAGAAGTTTGTAATAGAAAGGAGTTTGTTTAGCTCACAATTCTAGAGCTTGGAAATCTAAGATCCAGTGACTGCATCTGGCAAGGGCCTCATGCTGCATAACATGGCAGAAGGGCAAGTGGGTGTGTGTGAAAGAGACAAAGCATGAAGGGTAGCCTGGCTTAATAACAATCTCTCAAGAAAACAGACCCACTCTCCCAAAAAAAGGCATTGATCCTGTTTTAATGGCCTACTCATCTCTTAAAGTTCCCCCCACTCCAACAACCACAATGGTGACCAAATTTCAACAAGTTTTGAAGGGGACAGACCATATTCAAACTCTTCCAACCATCAATAAGACTTTTAGACACTTTTGATCAGTAAATTAAATTCTCCAGACCCTGGTATCTGGTAAAACTTCCAGAAAGACTTGGATACATTGTGTGTTTATGAAAGTGAATATGTATGCTTGTTGGCAAATATGTGGATTTATGTGTGAAAGAGAAAGAGAAGAGAGACTGCTTAAATCTTCAATAGGCATGCTCTTACTTTCATACATACAACATGTTCAAAACTTATGGGAAAATTAACTTGTGAATGTCCAGCAATGGATATTTAAGTGTTCTAAATTCCATTCTCAGAACACTAAAAAGTAAGATGAAATTTCCAATTTTAACTCACCTTTTAAGCTCATCTTGAAAAGTATGAGTTGAAACACTCATTAAGATCCCTCAATTTTCTTTCTTTGTTTCCTTCACACAGTCAAACTTCTAAAGTCTAAAACGTGTCCAATCAGGGCTAGTGATTTCCAATGTATAGTGATCGACTCTAACTTAATTTAATAGAATATTCCAGAATAGGAAAAGCACAGCTCAGAATAGAATATGATGGAAACCGTGAGAGTACAAAGCAGGGTGCCTCATCGGGGGTGTTCTCTTTGTGGAATTTTTGTTTCAGTTTTACATATGAGTTTGTGCATTTACTGTGTCATAATGTAAAAAGTGCTTCTTAATGTAACTTGTGATCAAAGTTGTTTGGAGACCTCCTCTCTATGTAATAGCACAAAATGTCCACTTACAACAGAGTTGAAAAAAACTCAAATCTTATAAAAGAACAGGGGCTTAGGAGTGTCTTGTATAGACCTGCAGGAGGTCCAGAAACAAATAGGAAATTCCCAGGCAGTCCCAAAGAGAGCCTTCATCAGTCCATTGACCACAAGCTTACTGAGCTGAGGGAAGAGGGGCGGGAGAACTCCCCTCAACTCCCCAGTGAAGGAACAATTGCCATGACTGTCAGAAAGATGTCACAAAGAACACAAATACCTGGAAAGAGTTATGCAAAATATGAAGCCCAGGTCAAGATTCTATTTATACTGTAACTATATAAATATTGCACTATTTTTTGATAGAAAGGAATCTTTGAGTACTTCAGCAAGTCATCTCATGGAGAATTCTACAACTACGATGTCCTTGTAATCTGTTCCCCTCTCACAAAATTTTAATTGAACCACACCAATGTCATTTAGGGTGACAGCAGGGGTGTGGTTGGGGACTGTGTGTGGTCTTTCCCCTGCAGACAAATTCCTATTCTCTAAAGAGTGTAAGGAGAGACTGGAGAGGCTCTGAGGGCTTATTCCCTGGAGCTCCTGGGCTGGAGGGGGTATCCCGATCTTGTATGATTTTAGGATCGGGAGCTACCCACACCCTGGCCAAGGTGTGCCCCCAAACATCCTCCCTCTAAAATGTCCCTCCACCCCTTTCTTTTTATTTGCCTTCCTCCTCACCCCCAACTTCTTTAACCCTCTCCCTGTCATTATTCCTCTTCTGGTTCAGGATTTTCTCTGAAGAAAATGGATATAGTTGAACTTTACCTTCTTGGTTAAGAGCAATGTCACCGTTGGAGAAGTATAACATTGATGTATTTTCCTTCTTAGCTTTCCTGTCATTAAGACTGTGACTCCCTCTCCCTATCTGGGACTCAAATCCTGCCTCTGACACCCAGCCCCATGACTTCATAACTGTGACAAGCACAGACCTCCCAGCTCAAAACTCTCAAAAGTGTCCCTTCCTCCATATTCTCCAGCCTGTGGTTCACCAGCCTGCCAGACCCTCATTGACCCTTGCCGATCTCCCCAGTGCCAACCTCATCTCTGTAGCACTAAATTCAAGTTCACCCAGGATTATATCTGGTTTCCCAGAGTTATTCTATTTTAATAATACCTCTATTCACTTTCAAAAAGAGTACAAAGTATTCCCCTACAGGTCACCCTGGCCAGTACCCTGCTCTGCCTGCTTGGTTGGCTATGATCCAGGGGCCTGCAGCTGGTCACTCACTTAGGTCTACAGGTCCAGTCTGGCCTGTGACATCTCTCCTGTCTCTCAGCATCATCTTGAAATTCCAAAATGGGACGGTCTTGTGGCAGTATGAACCTTAGAGAAAACCGTGGTGCTCTCTTAGACTCTGTGATCCTGTTGCAATGTTTTCTTGCACTAGATATCTATCTCCTCAAATTGGCAACTTAAAACAATGATATTCGTGTATTAACCCTTAGGGTTCCTATAGTTCAGGAATTCAGGCAGATCTCATATGTTGAGGATAGCTGACTCCACTCCATGATTCCTGGGTCCTCCCCTGGAACATTCAAAGATTAAGGACTGGAATGATTTTCAAACTCACTCATATGTCTGCAGGTTGACGCTAGCCATGTGAGGGTCTCATTGTGTCTGTTGCCTAGAACACCCACGCAAGCACAGCCTCTCTAATGACCAAGGATTCCTCACAACGTGGCAGCAGGTTCCAAGGGCAAGAATCCTTAGCCAAGTGGAATCTGTCTTCTTTATAAGCTGTGTCCTCACTCAACACTCAAGTCACACAGCATGAATTTTGCTGTATTCCACTAATCAAGGAAGTTACAAGCCACTGCCAAGATTCAAGGGCAACAATGTCAGGCACCCCTATCCTTACACCCTTCTTGTAGATGATCACATGGAATGGATATAGGTACCTTAGGAAAACAAAACCAACTACCCCTTCTAATTACCACAGCAACCATAGGAGTGTCCCCATCCTTGTTACCTCCTTCTATTAAACTTCCTAGGACATACCACTTGATATTGTGACATGGGTGATCTCCAATCAGGAGCATCACTGCAATCCCTTAGACTTACAGGACACATGGCAGTTCTAGGAATCTCTGCCTTTGGTCCTCGCAACTCTGTGAGGCAGACAAGGTGGGCCTCACTCTCCCCATTTTACAAGTGAGAAAGGAAGCTCAAGCAAGGAAATAACTTGCTCACAGCCACACAGCCAGGAGGCAGCACAGTCAGAGTGATGTGGAGCCAGATAGCTTTCCATGACCGACTCAGCCTGCTAACGGGAAAGCAGCACACATGGGGGTCAGAGCCAGGCCATGAATCAGACAAGCCGGGCTCCAAGTCCTGGTTCTACAACTTCGTGGCTTTGGACAACGAGCTTACCCTCCCTGGGTTTCAGTTTTCTTATCCTTGGAATGAAGGCAATAAATACTACTCCTGTGTTCGGTTCCTGCCACAGCATTAAATGATATCTGTAAAATGCCAAGGACAGCACACATCTTTAGCACCCAAACAGTAACTAAGAAGTTAATTTTGGTAATGACGTGTGATTTCACACCTCAAGCAGCATGTGTACCAGAGCCAGGCGCTCTTAAGACCTTTAAGAAGGAAATGCTGACCCCAGCTGCAGTAAACAGGGGGGAAGCTTTGCACCTGGGTGTGGATGGAGCCACCTTCGAATCGCACTGCAAGGCCTCATCTTGGCCCCTTTCTTGTAGCAAAATATTGTTTAGTAGTTGCAAGAAGAAATCTTACATAGAGTCACTGATTCTCAGACTCCTCTAAACTAACACTGCCGAGTGGGAGGCAGGCTAATAATTAAATCTCTGGCTCCAGTAGCTGAATATGGGGCTGCTGGCGACAGGGAGGTTTGCTTTGTGACGCAGAATGAGAATTGTGTGGAAGATCTTTCAGTTGGCCAACCTTGGGTGGCTGGCCAGAGCACAAGGGCAATACATTTACACAGCTTTCAGCAAGTACCCTCGAGTGCCATTTAAAAGTAACTTTGCATTATACCCTTTTCTGTAACCGTGGACCCTGAGTCACTGAAAGGCCCTAGGTTTTGCTCTCATTGTTTTAAGAAAACCTGGAGTGTTCCAGTGTCAAAGACAGCTGGAGAATTGTCCTTAAGGAGAGGCAACTGAAGGAGCTAAATTAATCAGTGTTGATCCCATGGGGTCAGGGAAGATTCTCACGTTAGAGTCCTAGAAGTTGCCTCGTGGACTCTGAGCAAAAGCAATTTTGTTAGAGTTTAGGAAAGGCTTTCCTGTTTCTCCTGTCCCATCACTTGGAGCCTGAAAGGCCTCCAATTCTGCTTTCAGCGCCAAAAGGACAGCAGATTTGCTCATAAGAAAGCCCAAGGGATAATTAAAATTTATGAGCCAATACTCAGCTCCTTACCATTCATGTCTGTGAGGAGCCTGCGTACAGGGCAGGGCATCTCAATTGCGTTCTTTCTCCTCTTTGCAAATCAAACTTGCCCTGTGGCTGCTCAAGTGTTGATGTCTTGGCAACCTAGAGCAGGGAGACAGCTCCATTTCTCCTGGCGCCTGGAGCCCACGCTCCAGGGCAGCTTGCCCTCCTCCCTTTAGGACAGCTTTGGAATCCTCAGTGTTTATAAATGGAGCTCACATTGGCCCTGTTGTAATGAGTGCCACCGTTCCCTTGGTAGTGATGGGGAGTTCAAAAGTCTTCAGTGACCCTCCAGTGTAACTTAAACCCTGAATCCCTGATATGGAGTAAGCATGTCTGTCATAGCATGGCTACGGAGTCAAAGAGCACTTTGGTGCTCCTGGTCTGCTGTAGTGTGGCAAGTCCCCTTGAGGAAGGCAGGGCAGACCCGGCTAGTCCCCTCTCACAGACCAGTAGACTGAGATTCAGACAGCTTTGTCATGGAGCTAGTTAGCTGCAGGACTGGCTCTGAAGCTCCCAGACCCTTACACTTCCCCTACCAGGGCTGAATTTTTTATTTTTATTTTCTCTTCCTTTCTGCCCTTCTTTTCGATTCCATTTCCTGCCCTTTCCTTTCCATTCTCCACCCACTCTCCTCACTCCTGTTTTTCATCTTCCTCCCTCTCTCAGTCTCTTTCTCTCCACTCTCCTCTTTCAACATAGATTTGGGCAGGACTGTGAACCCTCTAGAATTATAGCACCAACTTTTCCATTTGCCCAGCAATTTAAACCCGAACTTAAACCATTCTCATAGGAAATCCCTGCCTCTCTGTGACTCATTTTCTCCAGCTGTGAGGTAAGGGTGCCATGTGCAAAAATTACAAGATAATAGAATTGAAAGGATTCTTAAAAGTCAGAAGCACCCAAGGAGATATTGAGGTATATAAACCTATTCATATAAAGTATCTCCATATCCATTTAACCTACCTCTTTGGATTAAATTCATGTAGACCTTGATATAGCAATTTTTACCTTCTCTTTTTAAAATCTGAAACCATATTAGACTGTCACATTGGGGCTGTAGCCAAACCCAGCACTTTCTCCCCATATCACCCCTTCTACATGGGGGAAACACAAACTTAATATCCCCAGGATCCAGTAAAGCATAGAGTTGGATCTGCCTGGTACTAGAAATAAGGATATCACAGAACTTCAAAGCAAAAGCATGAAATTTGCTATTCACGGTCCACCTTAGGAAGATGGTAACTAGCCTCATTAGTCATTGTGCAAGACTTCCTAAGAAGCCCTCTCACCTCAATTCCTACTGATTTGTAGATATTTAGAAGAATATATGATATCAAATCACTCTCCACTCTCATTTCCTCTCCTTCTCTGAAAATTCACCATGTGAGGACAAACAGTTACTAGTGCCTGTCTCCAATCTCCAAGCTGGGAGATAGCTATCATGCTTAGAGAACATTGACTTAATGGATGAGGATTTAAATACCTCCATCTTAATTTAGAGAGGCAAAAAGAAAAAAGGAAAATAGAGCAATCTCTCAAAAGTGTGCCTCTCAACTCTTAAAAATAGTATTTCCAGGTCACTACAGCCCTATCCATCCTAAAAGATGGAGTCAAGAGAATTCTGTTGAAGCACATAATAATTCTTGGGGGACAAAATGTGTACAGGAGAATGTCACTGGATCATTTTAAGGATCTATGTATATTTGGTCTCATGTTGATGTCTCTTCAGAATCTTCTCTGAATCTCCTTAAGCCACAAGATTCTTGGATGGAGTTTTAATTCATTAATTGACAGAATATAGGGGATTTTCTATTTTGAGTGGATTCACTCTCATAAAGCCAGAAGAAACTCATGATTGGAAGTCATGATATGACCAATAATGTACAAGTCACCAATAATGTACAAGTGGAACAGATCAGTCCAGGTCAAGGCCAAGTCAATGGACAAGTGTTATCCTACTACATTGAACTGACCTTCTGAAGCCCCGATGTATAATAGCCACATATTTACAAAGGTACTGTTCCTGGTTTCATTACAGCTAACTTAACCTTGGCTTCCTCCGGCTGAGCTGACCTGAACACTGGACAGTTGCCCGTAACAGTGGCCTTGGGTAGCCTTCACTTCTTGCCCAACTTGGCCTGTAGTCCTTTGCTGCAGGGCTTGGAATTTAATAGCAGGGCCAGCAGATGGCCTGACCACCCAGCATGCTCCTGGCTCTTCCCATGGGTCATCCAGAAACTCTTCAGCTTCCCCCCTGAAGCAAGGAAGGAAGATGGCTTCTGACACTTGGTCTGCAGGCTATTGAACTTTCCTAGTCTTTTCATCCATTTCTCTAGAATATCATTTTAGTGCCAAATACTTGGCTTGGAAATTAATTGGCAAATGACCCCAGTTAAACAAAGAACCAAGAGCTAATTAGCTTACAGAGGAGGGCATTGAATTCATTTGGCTACACATAATTCTCCCAAAGTTTGTGACAAATTCTTTGCAACCTTTAGAGCAGCTGCCGGGGTTTTGTTCTTCATTTCGGTTCAGCACAGGGAAGCCAATCAGGTGGCATCTCAGAGGGGGCATGCTGGTGAGAACACTCGTTGCTAAGTAGTGGGCATGATTTGTACCTCCCTGGTTTCCCTTCACATGGCTGCCATGGAACTCTCAAAGCCTTCCAAAGACGCAGAGGCTGAGTCAGATCCTTTCAAGTGAGCACAAAGTCACATTTGGTTTCCTAGGGAGTGCAGCCGCACTGACTCAGACGTTGAAGATTTAACAATGGCAGGAGAAAAAACAAGCAGCTCAGTACTCTGGATCCTGTATTATCTTAGGGCTGCTTTCCAGGGGCCAAGAATGATGATGTCAAGAGAAAAATGTGGTCTCCTTCTGAGAGTGTGGCTCTGAGGAGCTAAGGACCATGGCCGGGGAAACAGGCTTCCTCTACCATGGCTGTACCAGACCCAACAAGAAACCTCTGAGAGAAATAGCTGTTCACTCTTCTCCCTTGTCTAGGATGGGTCTCCAGGTAGTCCTGGGAGGACCATAGCACAGATATCAGTCTAGTTTTTTGTTTTGCTTTTTATTTTAATGTTGATATTTAAATATTGTTCATTTTTTCCAGAACTACTTTGTTGTTGTTGTTGTTGTTACCAAACCCGCTTCTCTGTTAGCATCTGTAACGAGTTCTAATTAACATCCATGTTCCCTTAAGCAACTGGAAAGCAAACCAAACACAGGGAGAATTTCGAAGGAATGCAGAGTTTGGTCTAAAAGAGAAAACAGTGCCATCTCACCTAGCTAACCCTAGTGTGTTAGAAAAGACCACAGGAGGAAGGCAGGGTGCCTGGGCTGCTGAGTCAACAGGACGAAAGGGCTTCTCAGGCTGGAAAAGCAATAAGCAGACCTATTAAACGGAGTCACATTTTTCTCACCTACCCATTGTGATTATGATGCCTGTCCTGTCAAAGCAGAATAACTGGCCCCGGTGCAGCATCTCCTCCCTGAGCATTCATCATCTATTCATTCACTCATTCGTTCAGACAGCAAACATCCACTTAGCACCCACTTATGTGCCAGTGGTTTTCAATTTTGTACATCCATCTGTTTATTCAGAGATAACTTATTTCAGAACTCCTGTAGATGGACCAACAAGTCCATAACACTAAAAATTTATAGTAATTCGTATTCTATTCATCCATGAAGTCATTCATCCATTTATGCATTCCTTTGACAAATATTTGCTGAAGACCTACTGTGTGCTGGGCATCATGTTAGGCAGAGGGCCAAACATTTTCATCCTAACTTTCTTTCCCACCTTCTTCTTCTTCTTCTTCTTTTTTTTTTTTTGGTACTGGGTGTTGAACTCAGGGGTACTCAACCACTGAGCCACATCCCCAGCCCTATTTTGTGTTTTATGTAGAGACAGGGTCTCACTGAGTTGCTTAGCGCCTCGTCATTGCTGAGGCTGGCTTTGAACTCGCGATTTTCCTGTCTCAGCCTCCCTAAGTGCTGGGATTACAGGCTGCGCCACCGCACCCGGCTCCACCTTCTTTTTAATTCCCTGTGTCCCATAGATGCCACCCCCACCACTTCCAAGCACAGAAGCAAAACAAAGCCAAACAGCTTCTCCAGCTTTGTGTGTTTGTGTGTGTGTGTGTGTGTGTTTTAAGGGGAACAAGAGTGGGCTCCAGGAGGTGGACAGGGTAACTGAGTTATTTCCGTTATTCTCCCTGCATAGATACTGTATCTTTCGGGGAAAGATAAAAGAAGGGATTCAGGACAGTACAAAATGAACCTTTGCACTATGACCACTGGGAACACTGAGATAAGCTGCCTCACAGCACAGTGAGGCTTGGTCAAGGATCAGGTGATAATCCACCAAGCAAGCACAGCACTCCCCAGGGACTTCCCACCCCCTAATCCACAGTCTTTTCATACTCTGGGATTTGATCACTAAAACAAGCTCCTGGGCACATACTAAGTGTTTGATAAATATTTATCAAATAATTGACTAAATAAACATATGTCATTTGCTGGGCCGCATGCTCCTTGAGCGATTCACCTCTTACAGTCTCAGGGCCTCCATCCCTTCTCTACAGCTCCAAGGAGCAGTCTGAATCCTCCAGACTAGAAGTTCCCCCTCACTCTCTTCTTATTCTAAACACAAATGACTTTTCCATGTCGTTTATCCACCTGGCAGATTCTCTCCACAGGGAAGCACACTTTATAGGCATACTCTGTCATCATTTTTGCTAAATTTCAGGCTTTGTTTTTTTCCCCCAATTAGCAAGTTGTCAGCCACCCTCACCACCATGAGGCCTTATGTATTCAGGGAACACTAAATTGTTTTGCTGTCAGTTAGAGATGCAAAATATCTGGGTAAAGAAATAAAATAATGCTGTCCCAAACCAAACATTGGAGTTGGCTTCTGAGTTAGCTCAGTTTGGAGTTGTTTGTGGCCCTGTAATCCTCTGGTAACTGATAACCAAGAAGAGAATGGATCGAGGCCACTGGAAACCAAGTGATGGGTCCACAGCACCATGCGCCAGACACCACTACTTGAAGGGAGCTGGAGACAGGAGGAACAGAAGCCAACTGCAAAATTCTTAGGCCACCGGCCACACCGTAATTCAGGTCATTGCACTTTGCCAAGGAAGTTTATCAAAGCAGAAAACAGACATTTTCTGACTCTGGTTCTCTCTCAGAATGTTAGTGTTGGGCGTTAGGTTGGCTTCCTCCATCTTGGGCAGAGATAGAAGTTGGAGAATTTGATTGTTTGCTAGTATGGAATGTGTGGCCTAGCATGGTATTTTGTAGGTTATATCATTTTAGCAAAATAGCTCAAGACACAAAGAGCTTCAAGCTGGAGCGAGGGTCTGACCTGCTTGTTTATGAATGTGTCATTCCGGGACAGCCCAAGTCTGGCAGAAACAGCCCAAGTTTTCTGCCACAGAACTCGACCCATTACTTTAACCCATACTGAGTGCTGATTCTAAGCTCCCGCTACCTGGATGCACTGAGGAACATCCAGAAGCAATACACACAAGACAGGACAAGGCCTCAGCCATGGGGGCCCTGGGGACATTTCAATGGGTGAATCTGAGAAAATAATACCATTCTAGCAGCAGAAAATGAGCTTCTGGGCAGCAGCACTTGGGACAGCTTTGAGAAATAATTAGGTTTGTTTGTGGCCATCTCTGAAATTATACTAAATAACAAAGGAGCCAACATCACTTCCCATTATTGACAGAGAGGAGACCCTGTCAAGCCAGGCTGCTGGACACCATCAGGTGTCTTTTGGTTTTTATGTGTTAATGATCACTCCTGGGAGCTTGATGGCCATAGCTGTGGGACCCCTGTCATGATATGGAGGACTCAGTTTGAAGTGGGCCTAATTCTCCAGATGGTCCTCCTCTCTGCCCATATTGCCAATCAATCATTTCAGCAGAAAGGATGCGAGCATGAATTCAAGGAAGAAAGGCAATTTCCTTTAAAAATCATGGCAAGACGCGACCCCCAGATCAACAGCATCAGCATCACTTCCAACTTGTTAGAAAAGCAACAACATGAGTCCCATGTAGACCTCCAGAAACAAATTCTGGGGGTGGGGCTCAGCAGGTTGTGTTTGAACAAGGCCTCCAGGTATTCCCAAAGCAAGTGGTCCTTTGAGAACCATTCCTCTACTCTCTAGTAAGAAACATGGGACCCACCATGATATGAAAAAAGGTAGATAAAGCAGGTATGGTGGTGGCACATGCCTATAATCCTAGCAATTTGGGAGGCCAAAGCAGGAGGTTTGCAAATTCAAGGCTAACTTGGCAACTGTGTAAGACTGTCCAAAAAATAAAAATAATTACCTGTATGTATTTGTGTGTGTGTGTGTGTGTGTGTGTGTGTGTGTGTGCATGTGTGGACTCAGCAATGTTATTGTCCTAGTCTGTGTTCTGCTACTATAACAGAATTCCACAGACTGAGTAATTTATAATGAACAGGGATTTATTTCTTCCCATCTTGGAGACTGAGAAGTACAAGGCTGAGGATCCGGCATCTGGCCTATTTGCTGTGTCATCACATGGCAGAAGGTATCACTCGGTGGAACACTTAGGAGAGGGTAAGAGACAGAAAGAAGAGGGAGGCCAAACTCACATCTTTATAATGAATCCACCCACAAACTAATGGCATTAATCCATTCATGAGGGTGGGGCCCTTACACCCTAGTCACCTCTTAAAAGTCCAGTCTCTTAACACTGTCCCATGGAGGATTAAATTTCCAACATGTGAACTATGGGGAACACATTCAAACCAGAGCAGATACCTTTGTGTCCGTGTAACATGTGTATGTGTGCATGCACACATATTATGGAACTGTCTATAGCAGAACCAAAATTATGGTTCAAACAAAATTATTTTTTTATTAGGGTAGGAGCTTTGATGGAAACCTCTGGCTAATGAGTGCGATACCTCCAACTCCCTCCTAGACCACCTCTACATGTTCCCTGGGTCTCATGGGGGTGAGCCAGGAACCAGCAAACCAGGGTTTAAACTAAGCTATGAAGAATCTGCTCAAACAGTTAAGATTTTTAAAAAAGGGGGGAGCAAACTTGACTTTCTTTGACATTGAGATAATTCTGGTGAGCAGATTAAATACTGAATATCTTTTTTAAAGACACTGATTGGAATGGCGGTAAAGAGTGAGCTTTGGAGTTAGATAGATGAAGTCAAGTCCACTTCCAGCCAGCTGAGTGATATAGGGCAAGTGGTTAACCTCTCTGGTCTTCATTGGTAAATGGGAAGACAAGTCATGCTGAGCTCCTCAAGCTAATGTAAGGATTAAATTCATATGTCATGCTTGGTGAATATCACTGAACATCACTGTTCAAGCCACTTGGTCTCATCACTACTATTTCTTTATTGGGTTCACCCATGGTGAATAGCACAGAAGTGCTCAGAGGCTCCTCCCTTTAAAGTGCAGCTGCAGTGGATGTCTTTAGAATTGTTCTTCAGCAACAGTATCAGACAGTGAATGAGAAAGACAGCCCTGGATTGAATTTGAGGGAAAAGGTAAGGATGAGAAGAGAGTACAGGCCATGCAGCCAGGGTGGAGGCTGCTTGATACCATTGGCCCGCGGGCTCTGTGGTAGCCAGTCTTCCTTTCTCCTCATTGTTTCGGCGGCATCTGGACAGAGAGAAGCTTGAGAGCCAGACCTCTGAGGCTGTGTGCGGTGAGCCTGCAGGGGCTGGCAGTCGCTAAGGCGGAAACCACTGTTTGGGAGCCAGTGGCAGTTTAACTGTTTCTGTAGTTCGTTGCCGAGGCTGAGAAAAAGGCTGGAAGGCCGAGTGTCCCATGTGGTGGCTCAGTTCACAGTAAGATCCTGCTCACCAAGAGCTCCAGGGCTCTCTCAGTAACCAGAGAGAGGCTTATCAAGCAGCTTCTGGAACAAGCTGCTTGCATGTCAACACAACCGTCTGAGACTCTTGCTCTGGTTCTCACCTTTTGTACATCTCAGAAGCACCACTGGTCCCTTGCAGAATGCCCTGGAGCAGCCTTCTGAGAGATCCTACTTCTGAGAGATCCAACTTCCCTGCTCTTATGAGGTCCCTGCTGCACACTGCAATTAACAACTCAGGATCCTTCCCATAGGTGGGGTGAGGGCTGTGATCCTCTAAAATCTTTTAAGCATATGAGGGTCAATATTTCCTTTAAACAAAATCTAAGGTGTGTTTCCGTCCCAAGGCTAGAGGTCCATCTCACTGACCTCAGGATTGTTTTCCTAAAGATATATGACACCCATCTGTTAATGGGCATAGAAAACTGTTCAACAATAGGGAAATTGTCAGCAAATCACAAAATAAAACATTATGCAGTCATTAGAAAATATATTTCCACAAGCTAGACACAGAAAGACAAGTATCACATGTTCTCTGTCATATGTGGAAACTAAAGAAAGCCGACTTGAAAATAGAACGGTGAAGGTTATGGAGGAGGAGTGTTGGAGTTGATCACTGCATGCTGTATGCATGTATAAAATATCACACTGAACCCCATTAATATGTACAATTAATACATGTTAACAAAAAAGGTATTTCCAAATAATTTTAAAGTTTGTAGAAAATGCTCCTAATGCAATGTGAAATGAGGAAACACCAAAATCCTGCAAGGCAGAGGATGTCAGAGTGTGGTCCCTGGGCCAGCTGCAGTAGCTCCTGGAAACATGATAGGAAGGCCAATCGCAGACTCCAACTTACATCTACTGAGTCAGAGACTCCAAGAGTGAACCCACAGCAATGTAGTATTTTAACAGGTGAAGCAAAGCATGTCAGACTTTGAACTGATCCAGAGCATGAGCCAATGTAAATAATTTATAAATATAAGCATTAATAATTTACATTGATTTAAATGTAAATAATATATATATAATATATATATTAATATATATATAATATAAATATATTATATATATATTAATATATATATATTAATATATATAATACATATATAAGGAACATATGCATGAAAAGTAAAGTCGTTCTGTGATAGGATTATGAATGCATTCTACTTTTCTCTATTTTGTGCATATTCTAGTTTTTCTAAATTTGCTATATTTTGCTTTCACATTTACAGAAAAATGTTGAAGGGAAGTTATCAGAAATTTCTGCTACACATTACATCATACAACTATTCATGCACCTTCCAATTTCTCCAGTTTCTTATTCTTAACAACATCCTTGTTTTCTTTCATGAACCTTCTCAGCCTCACTACTTCTTACTGACTTTCCCACCCTCAAGTCTTGACGCCCCCTGCTATTATCAGTAAATAACATTTTGGAAACTGTCAAATGTCTCTGTGCTTGGTTAGTCATAAACAGGCAAATAGCTGTATTTTTTCTTAAGAACTAATATTTCCTTTTGTATATATTTGGAAGTTAATATATGTTCATGCTTTAGTAGCAATCTTAGTGTCTGCATATATTTTCAAGCACAACTTACATTTTGTTTGGATTTTTTTTTTTTTACTGCATCTACTTGAAGCATTTCTAACAATGTGGCCCTTCTAATTTCAAGAGTTCATTTACAAGGTAAGCAGATGGAGTAGATTTGCATTTATATAGGAGGGTTAAGTTCTAAAATCAGCAAGTAAGGTAAATATCACATATGGTCAAAATTAACTTCATCTCAGTAACACCAGCATAGAATAGGTCCCACAGCCCTGGAATGGGCTTCATCTGAGTGCCAGCTAACTGGGTGGAGGTTATGACATGCAACAATGTGCACCTTAATCTCTAAAATCACTTAGCACTGCAAGATGTTCCCATGGAAAGAGGCTCTACAAGTCAGAACCCAAATGAAGAAGTAATAGAATCCTCCTGATATCTTACATTCTTTTTTCGGCAATATCAGATGGAATTTCCAATTTAAGTTATTTTGGAGGGGTTTGTTTCTCTCACTATGATTTATGGTACATAATTGTATTTGCCCAAGTCTCAGTGCATTTAATGAAATCTCCCTGCATCTTTGCAGTATTTTCTGTCATTCCTGGATTTCTGTCTTTCCAATCCAACCACCCCATCAGATTTTCTCCCCAGCAGGAAGGACTCTGGCCCCTCCCCTCTATTCAAGTTTTACTCATCCTCTAAAAATCCTCATCAAATCTGCCTCCTACATAAATCTCCATGTAAAGTAATCAATCCATGTTCTTTTTTTAAGAGTGTGTTATCTTCTACAATTTATCATTCATTTTTAAAATTTTTTATATTAATTAATGTATTTATTCTAATTAGGCATACATGACAGCAGAATGCATTTTGATTCATTGTATACAAATGTGGCACAACTTTTCATTTCTCTGGTTGTACATGATGTAGTAGTGTTGCACTATATGTGCAGTCATACATGTATCTAGGGTAGTAATGTCCATCTCATTCTATGATTTTTCCTGCATCCATCCCCCTTTTAATCCATGTTTTGATGTCTCTGGAATAGTTATCATGTTTATTACATTTACATTTGAATGTGTCTTAGCTTATCCAGGAGACTAAGGATTTTGACGACAATATCCAGTTATATTTAACATCAATCTTTGAATCCTAGATCTACCCTTTCTAGTCACTCTTAGAGAAATTACAAAATTCCTATATATCTTCCTCCACATCCGTTAGATGGAGATAACATAGCACTGACCTTTGAGAATCAAGGTAAACCCTAAATGAGAGATAGCACCTTAAGTGGCTGGTATAATATCTGGCACAGAGTAAATTCCAGTAAGTACTAGCTGCTTTGATTTCTCTTCTCCATTGTGAGTCAAATGGTACATTTGCACTACAGAAGCATTTGTTTATTGAATGAATGAAAAAGTGAGTGAGTGAACAAATAAGTGAATGAATAAATGAAGTCTCTTAGTCAAGTTCCCACAGACCCTTGTGGATTCTCAATGCTCAGTGAGGAGTTCAGACTTCTTGTCTGCCTACAAATTCATTATAGAGCATAAACCAATGATTCTCTGCCACTCTTTACCTCTATGGGGTGCATAGAGGTAAATTTTCTGTTTTCAGTAAGCTGCCACGGACCATCTAGATTAGACCTGGTGGAGCTCTGTGTTTTCACCCATGAAATGTGAATTATAACGCTGATCTGTGATTTTGCCTGAATACCAGGAAAACCTGAGGAAGACTGGGCCTTTAGGGAGAAATTTTATAAATAGGGAAAGTTTAGGGTAATTTGAAGAATCAGAGCATGAGTTTGTAAATTAGCATATTTCAGTTACAGAGGTTCCAACCACACAGGACTCTAGATGTCGCTTGATGAGGGCACAGGGCAAAACCAGCTGCTTTTTGGGTTTGTCAAGCATCTCAAGTTATTTCTCAGGAGTTTGGGTTTGGCAAAACCTGAAACTCATGTTGCCAAGTTCTTCTTTCCCCCTTAATTTTTAAGCCCATGTGTATTTTAAGGGAAATTTAATCCGTATGTTTCTGTTTCCTTTACACTTAACTCATAAAAATGGTTTGTCAGAGCAATGTGATGTCCCAAAAATCTTTGGAGCCTTTATAATGATATTTTTTAACCTTTTCCCTCTCCCTTAGACACAGGAAATTACATTTTTTTAAATAAAATGAATCAAACCAAAAGTCTCAAGGTCAGTATTGATGGGTCAGACACAAAGCTCAGGGAGCAGCGCACTTGAGAAAATGACGTCTTCCACCACTGCTCCTATGGGGCATTGAGAGTGCCAAGAAGATAGATTCTACATCTAGACAGACACCAGTAATTGGCAGTGTGCTGTGACAGAGTCCTCAGGTATTTGATTGACTGCCCATCAGGCTGAGAGTCTTTCTTCTATCTGTGCTTCTGGATCAAGAAATCTGCTCCATCTTCCTTAGAAATTTGGATCTCCCAAGTCCAGCATCAGAAATTCATGCATACCAGTAGTCTAAAAGAATGGCAACCACCAATTTCAAACCACAGTAACTGTTCTCTAATCTAGTTTTCTGCATCATCCCTAGAGAGAGAAAGAACAAGAGTTGGCATGCTGGTAGTAATTGCCAGAGGCAAGTTCTCACAAAGCTTTGTAAAAATGGCAGTCCTCCAAAGTGAGTGAGTTTGTTGTCAATGTCAAATTCTCATAATGCCACAGATATCCACAGTGCAGGCAGAAATGTCCCAGGCATTGGTGATACCTCTCAGATGTAAGAGGGGATATTCTGGGCTGTGTGAACTGTATCAGATCCATGTTGTTAGCCATGCCACCTATTCCGGCATCGGCCCGGATTAAACTCTGTTCTGTCTCCTTTCTGGCAGCATGTTCACTGCCAGATTGGATTGACTCTTTCTGGACATTAAAGGTCACAGAGCCTTACAGTGTATGTCATGTAATAGTTTGGGATCAATTGATCATAATGGCTCAATTTAATCCAAAATGCCCTAAAACCACTTGGCTGGCTGCTCCCTTTTAACTACCTAGCATCAGAGTTCTAATGGAATGGCCTGAATCAAGGCTTTCTCTGCCATAGGGACCAAAAAGCCATGTGGGCATTCATCTCCCAAAACAAAGTTGCAAATTAGAGATACAATCAAAGACTGCCATGGTGGCACTGCCATTTTTAAACGGAGTGAAGAAAAGCTGGACTCACTGAATGATGACGAAGCAGAGCTTTGAAGGGCTTCTCTCCATTGCTGTTAGTTATAGTAGAGATGAAGCAGGGAGATTCGAGACCTGGAAGGTTGGATGAAGAATAAGAGATGAGCCTGTCTACGGAATATAAACACCAAATCAGGGTATTGAGACTGCAATGACATTTCTTTTGAACTGTGAGTGAGAACAGGAGACAACAGAAAGTAGCAAGTCCTGAAAATTCAGTGAGTCCACAGGAACTGGAAGTTACCAGGCTTTTCACAATGGAGCAGTTGTAGCCAAGTTCAATACTCTCTCCAATAGTGTTGGTGAGGGGTGGTGTACTTTTCAGGTTAAGTACACCTTTTGAGCCTAGCCCTAAATCGTGTATTACCTGACTAAATTCATCTTCTTATGTTAAGTATCATTATTCCCATTTTACAGATAAGGAAACTGGGTCTCCTAAAATTCCTTAACTAAGGAGATTAAGTAACCTGCCCAAACTTGTAAAGTTAATAGAAGCGCTGGAATTCAAATACAAGTCTGTTAAACTCCAAAATCCACTTTTCCTTAAAAAAAAATCTTTGTTTACAAATTGTTTATATTGACAGCAACCTGTTCAAACTTACAGAGTACAGAGTTAAAAATCCCCTGTGACTCTGCATATAACATATAATCTATGTTATAAACATGAAGGTAATCATGTTTATAACATAGATTATACTTCTATATTTTTATGTCTATACTACCAAACCTAGAGACATGCACATATACTTTCTCAATACAAAAATAAAATTGTGTTTGAATTTGCCTTTTAAAATTTGTCTTGAGCATCTTTCTGTGTCAGTCATAAATGTGGACCAGATTCTTTTTATTAGGTGCATGGTGTTCCATTATAAGGATTGTCACACTTTATTCAAACCTATTTTCAGTTGATTACGTTTGGGGACCAGAAGCACCCCTGCAATGAAATGTGCACTGTTTGTTCATGTTATTGCACATTTGTCGACAGATAACTACAGGATAATTTCCTAGGAACGGATTTGTTAGGCAAAATAATATGCAACCCCTGCTCTGTGTCCCCTCCAAGCCTACTTCCTTTGTCTTTCACCAAAGAGCGATGTTGATATCTGAGTTAGTGGGAGGCCAAGTTTTCAGACAAGTAATGTTGTCTTCCCTTTGGACTTCATCATTAGAGAATCTGAGTGCCAACAATTCCATTAGACTTGAGATATAATCAACACAGTCCAACTCAGAGGCAGAACAGTTGGCAAAGTTCTGAAAATGATCTTTTATTCAATACTGCTTTCAATAAATAGCTACTAAATGTGTGTGTGCATGTAAGCACATGTGTGTGTATGTGTGTGAGTGTCTGTGAAGCACGCCACTAGACCCCAATTAAGCAGTGGCAAGTCAGGTAGTATATCTCCAGGCCCATCGCATAAATGGTTTAGGCAAAATTCACGTGCTCTCCAGCATCAGACTGTTGCTCTCCTTGTTGACATGGCCCGGGTGTCCCCAGAACTACACCATAATGCTCACTTCAGTTTCCATGCCAAGAAACCACTAATGGGAGATACTGCCGATCCCTGACTTAAAATGGTTTAACTAAAGGTTTTTTCATTTGACCATGGTATAAAAGGAATACACATTCAGTAGAAACCATACTTCAGATTCCAAATTCTTACCTTTTCAGAGACTAGCAATATGCTGTGATCCTCTCTGGCAATGTAGGACAGCAGCTGCGGCTCCCGATCATCCATGCTGGCATGAGGGTGGACAATCCATGCTCTATGTTGTGCTGTATGGCTAAGCTTGATGTTCCATGGGCAGATGTATTAAATGCATTTTGACTTGCAATATTTTCAATTTGTGGTGATTTATTGGGACATAACCCCATCGTAAGTCAAGGCACATTTGACTATTGAAAGAACTCTAAATCAAATTAGACTATTAAAGTAGGCTGTTTTATAATTGATTCATTTTTAATCAACCTTTTCACTTTGAGATAATTATAACTTCATATACATGTTGTTGTGAGGAATTATACAAGAAGATAAGTCCCATGTTCTCTTTTCCCAGTATCTTCCAATGGTAAGATCTTGCATCTTATGGTAACAATATCACAACCAGAAAACTGCTAATGATATAATTTAGAAATAGAACATTCCCATCACAGCAAAGATCCTTCCACTTGCTCTTCCATTACTACACCCACTTCCCTCCCAACCCTGCCCACATCCCCTCTTTAACCCTGATAGCCACTAATCTGTTCTCCAATTCTATAATTTTGCATTTCTAAATGTTATTGTAAGTAGAATAATATAATATGTAACCTTTTAATATTAACTTTGTGCATTCAGAATAGTTGTCTGGAGATTCATCCAGGTTCAGAGTATCATGTTTGTTCTTTTTATTGCTGAGTAACATTCCATAGTATAGATATACTACAGTTTGTATTAACCTTCATGTATGGAAGGATAGCTGGGTTGTTTCCAGTTTGGGGCTATTATGACTAACGCTTCTATTATGTTTGTATACATTTTTGTGAAAACACTGGTCTTCATTTCTCTGGGATACAAGCCCAGTAGTACAATTGCTGGAGTATATGTTAGTTATATGCTTAGTTTTTAAATAAACTCCCAAACTGCTTTCCAGAATGGCCATACTATTTTACATTCCCACCAGCAATGTATGAGTGATCCAGTTCCTCTATATTCTCACCAGAATTTAGTGCCGTCATTATTTTTTATTTAGCCATTTGAATAGGTTTGTAGTGATGTCTCCTTGTGGTTTTAATTACACTCCCTAATGGCTAGTGATTCTAAACATACTTCCATATGATTTTTTGCCATCTGTATATCCTCTTCACTGAAATATCTCATGTCTTTTTTCCATTGCTAATTGGAATGTTTGCTTTTTAACTGTTGAGTTTTGAGAATTCTTTATCTATTCTAGATTCTTGGGTTTTTGTAGATAAGTGGTTGGAAATATTTTTCCCACTCCACAGCTTGTGTTTTCATCCTTTTAATGAGATCTATCACAGAGCAGAAGTTCATTTTGATGAAGTTCAATTTATCTAAGAACTCTTTCTTGTCCTTTATCCTGAAGATTTTCTGACGATTTTTCTGGAAATGTTGTAATTTTACTTTTAAGTTCATGATCCATCTTGACTTAATTTTTAAATAAGATCTGAGCCTTAAGTTGAGGTTAGTTTTTGTTTTTGTTTTTTAACCTCTGGATATCTAATTGCTTCAATTCAAATGCTGTTGTACCTCCACTGGACAATTTTTGCACCTTTGTCAAGACTCAGTCAGGAATGTTTGTGTAGATTGATCTCTGAATTCCCTATTCTGCTCCATTGCTAGCTTGCTGCCAATACCACACAGTCTCGATTACTTTAGTTCTGTTAAGTCTTGAAATCAAGTAGACTGATTCCTCCCACTTTATTTTCTTTTTCAAAATTGTTTTAGCTGTTCTAGTTCATTTGCCTTTTTTACTGTATTTTAAAAGACTCTTTTCTGTATTTACTGCTATTTTCTGCGAGTCATTATCATGAGTGACTTAATGAATATTGAGTTTAATGCTTTTTATGCATCAATTGATATAAATATGTTTTTCTTCTTTAGTCTTTTTTTTAATTTTTTTTTAGTTATAGATGGATACAATATCTTTATTTTATTTTTTTTTATGTGGTGCTGAGGATTGAACCCAGAGCTTCACACATGCAAGGCAAGTGCTCTACCACTGAGCCACAATCCCAGCCCCTCTTCTTTAGTCTTAATAAGAATTACATTGATTTTCAAATAAAGAGCCTGGCCTCCCTTAAGGTAGCAGCACTTAATATGTAAGATTTTCCATATATTTCTGAATTCTCTTTGCTAATATTTGATTAATATTTTTGCATCTCTATTTATGAGGAATGTTGGCATGCAGTTTTGTTTCTTGGTATAGTCTGATTTTTTATCAAGGTAATATTATTTATTGCTAATGATTTTGTTAACAAGGTAATATTAATTTCATAAAACAAATCAGGATGTGTTCTCTCTTCTTTCATAAAACAAATCAGGATATGTTCCCTCAGTCCACCAGATAAGAAGAGATTGAATAAAATTCTCAAGTAAAATAATCTAGGCCAAAAGATTTCTTTTTTCTTTTCTGTTTTCCTTCCTTCCTTCTTTTCTTGTGTGTGTGTGTGTGTGTGTGTTTCTAAATACTGAATTCAATTTCCTTAATTGTCCTTAAAGCACAATTCAAATGATCTATTTTGTATTAGGCAAATTATGGTAGCTGTGTTTTCCAGGGAAGTGCAGATCAATTGATTGCAGACATAAGAATTCATTTCTGGGCTCTGTATTCTGTTCCATTGAACTATGTGTCTGTTTTTGTGTCAGTACCAACCGTTTTGATTACCTTGGCTTTAAAGTATAGTTTGAAATCAGATAGTGTGGTGCCTCCAGTTCTGATTTCCTCACACAGAATTGCTTTGACTCATCTGATTCTTTTGTGGTTCCACATGAATTTTAAAACTATTTTTCCTATTTGTGAAAAATATCATTGTAATTTTGATGGAGATTGCATTGAAATTATAGATCCTTTTGAACAGAATAGATATTTCAACAGTATTAAGCCCTCCAATCCATAAGTATGCTATATCTTTCCATGTATTTGTGCCATTCTTAATTTTTTTCTAGTGTTTTATATTTCCAGTGTAATTTTCCTTCGTGGTTAAATTTATTCCTTAGTATTTTAATTTTTGACACTATTGTATGAAGGATTATTTTTTAAATTTGCTCTTTATTATCTCCTCTACTTGGTTTGGTTGAGTTTGTTCTTTTTCTATAAATAGAAATTAAATTTAAAGATTATTACATTTAATAGAAGAGAACATTATTTTGTATGAAGCTTTAAACAAGTACAATTATTAGTGAGAAAGACATTTTAAAAATTAGTTTTCTCATAATGAAAGATACAATGATAGACTTGAGGAACAGGCATTTCTAAGTATAAACAAACTATGAAACTACTCTGTTTCTTACATAACCTTCACAAGTTGCAAAAAATGTCAGAGAAAACATTGAAATGACATCATATATGTTTATATTTAAAAGTAAATTCAGAATTATGCAGAATGGATTTATATAGAGTTAAATCTTTTGTGGGAAAAATCTGCAGGAATCATCAACATAAATATATTAGAATTTATTTTTTCAAGTTATTTATCAAAAATTTATCCAAATATTATTATAGCCTCTAAACTACTCTCAGCAGGCCCAGTAATGTTGCATCATCAGAAAAAATCCTCTTGAAATTAAAAATTATATATGATCTTGCATTTGTCAAGGACAAAACAAGCCAAGAAAATCTTGTGTCAATCAGGATCACATTAGTAAAGTGTTCATATTTATTGTATTACATAAAAACTATACTAAAAAATTATATTTTTTGCAATTTGTT
>CM053402.1:28349017-28370772 GCA_028644305.1 Xerus rutilus
TGCAGATCGTTTCTGGCACAAATAGGCCTGGCCCAAGGAGTAAAGCAGGGCTGGCACCTAGCCAGGTTCTGCTCCCCAAGCAGCAAGCCACAGTAAATGGGAGAAAGAGGTTCTTAGAGCTGATTCTCACAAGAACATCACACAGGCCAGCAGCAGGCCAGGATCTTGAAGTTGAGTAAGGATAGCTATCAGTCCTGTTCTCCTAGTCTTTGGGCCGCAGTCCTGGATCCTGAGATCTTGAACTTAGCTTCCAGATGCACATTTTCACATATCTGACCATTTTTAGAAACCTAGTCTGTTTGGTCTCAGTTCATTAAATGGTAACAACTCTGATTTACATGGTATTTTAATTTGCTTCAAATATTATTTGATCTTCCAATATCTCTGTAAGGTGGTGAGGGCAGGCATATTTTTAAATTAATTAGAATATAACTTACATATAATAAAATGAATAGATTTTGTGTGTGGTTCAATACATTTAAATAATTGTATGTTCAACCTAACCTACACCTAAATCAAGATAGAGAATGTTTTCAACAGTCTCAAATGTTTACTTTTGCCACTGCCCAAATATCCAATGATCTCAGTTCTTTGGCAACTAGTATTTTGAGTTCTGTCTTTATTGATAAGTTCCTGGCCTTTGTAGAAATGTAGCTGTGCAGTAAGTATTCCATTGTGTCTGGCTTCTTTTGTTCAATCTGACCTTTTTGAGATTCATTCATTCACATTGTTGTATATTTCAGTAATCCATTCTTTTTTATGACTGAGTAATAGTCCATAGAATGAATATACCATCATTTGTTGATCTATTATTTTATTGATGAATGATTATCGATTTCCACATTGATTATTTTTATTAAAACTGCTAAAAATCTTGTATGATTCTCTTTACAGTCATTTATTTTCCTTTCTTTGGGATAAAATCCCAAAGTAGAAGTGCTGAGTCATAAAGTACATTTTATTTAACTTTACAAGTTGACAAACAGTTCTCCAGTTGTGCCATTTGACATCCCCATCAGTACCAAGTGTCCCACAGCCTCACAAACATTTGATTTTATCCATCCTAGTGGCAGTAAGCTGGCATCTCATTGTGGTTTAATTTTGAAATTCTCTGATGACAGTGTTGAGTACCTTTCCATAGGCTTTGAAGCCTCTTATAGATCTTCTTTTCTGATTTGTTTATTCAAGCAGTTTTCAAGGTGACTACTATTAATTCCATCTTAGAGAAAAGAAAAATAAGACTTGGGGCAAGTACTTTTTGGAGATTCACAGCTAATAAACCCCATTCTTTTACTCATATCTCCTGACTCTGAGATTTCCAGCATCCTGCACTTTTTCTGATGGATCCCTAGCTTAGGCTTCCCTCTTCCATAACATTCTACAGCATCCTGAACTTCAAGTACTTTTCAATAGAAGTGCAGCAGAGAGAGGTATAGATTTAGAAGTAAGAGAGGAATCATTTTAAGTTAACAGAAAGCAACAGTGATTTTTGTTTTTAAATAAATCTCAAAACATCTCATTCTAATTCT
Source organism: Xerus rutilus (assembly GCA_028644305.1). NCBI lineage: Eukaryota > Metazoa > Chordata > Mammalia > Rodentia > Sciuridae > Xerus > Xerus rutilus. The sequence continues at coordinate 28,350,547 of CM053402.1, forward strand.
GGAATCCTTGTGCAATCTCTGATGCTCTCAGGTGTGGATTTACTCTATTACTCATTGCTGAGAAGTTCAAAAGAAGTTGTTCCTGTTCACCAGGCCCTTTGGTTTAAATGCATTCAGTTAAGATAACCATAATTCCTCCTGTCCACATGCCACATTGCACAAAATTAATATTAGGTTCATGAAGTGTTAATGCTCCTGAGTGCTTGATTTTCTCACTAATATGTCTACCAGAGATGGTGAATATGTAGCTTGGAACATTCTCTCTTTGAGCAGTAAATGCATTTTGGAGTTGCAGATGTCAGGAAATTCCTCCTCCCCCTTGATGCTTAAGGCAGCGCACTCAAGTGGCAATGAGAATGGATGACTATCTCTGCCTGTATTTGATACACTGAGTTTGAGTGTTAAGAGTTGAGGAGGAGGAGAAACTCTGTGACTTCCCTTTCAAACCAAGAGGAGACAATCCCAGCTAGAATGGCCACACAAAAGAAGGGCACCAGCTGTTGTCCTTTTAATCATTTCTGAGCAAAATCATGGATTTTCCCTCCACATAATGAATGAAGTGAATGAGCTATTGAGCCTCTAACTCCATTCAAAATGCTTTGCTCTCTGGCAAGCTGCATCTGGTAGGTTTGAAAACGCTGAAGAATGACACGGAGTACTTGGCATTGGGATCTTGTAGAAAGTTCTGCGGAATACTCCTATAAAGTGGCTGGAGCACCCTATTCAGACCAGCTCCTGCCCACCCTCATGGAGCTGAGTCCGGGACAGAGTGAAGAATGGGAAGTGAGGCAGGAGCCTGAAGACAGAACTAGGCCAACAGTCAAAGGGCCTTGCCAACGTCTCTGAGGAAAGACTGGAGTAATAGAGATGAGACCAAAAGTAATGAGACACATCCTCAAAGCTTTCTGTAAAAGTATGATTACAACTTCTACAGCTTCCTTTTTATTTTTTCCCCTATGTTTTTTCTTTCTTCTCCAATTCATCAAATGTCTTTTTGCTACCAAGTTCTTTAGGCCAGATGCTCCTGACGTTTGTACAGCAAACTTGATCTGGCATTTTCTGAAGAACAGGGAAGATTTTCCTTTCAACTGAGAGTACTTTGAATGGGTATGGTGGCATTTTTCAGTCCAATGTTTCTCTGATGGCGGTCTGACTTTATAATTGCCAGGTCCTATCATACAACTACAGGTTTCACTACTATGTTTAAATGTACAAATACTACTAACTTCCTCACTTCTCCTTTGCCTTAGTGTTCTGAATTCTTCCCCTGATGAGTTGCAGAGAATTCCTTCTTTAATGCTGAGATTGTATGCTATGAAGTTATGGAGACAAACTGAGGAAGCTTTTCCATTTGTCAAATAGATGATATATTTCTTAAAGGGTTAGGAAGCTGGGCAATTTGGTAAAAGACTAGATCATAAGGCAGTCACTCAAATATCATCTAAGAAACTCTTCAGCTGTGTAATAAATAGGAAAGAGGACCTATAAAAGGGAAGGTCTATAGAGATTTATTTATTTAGAAGCTCACTGAGGGTAAGAGGACCCTTTCTGAAATTTGGCCTTAGGGGCCTGGAATTCATTTAAGCCTGGACTTAAATACCAAAAAGAAATACTCCTCAAAGAGGAAGTTTGGTTGGCCCTCAGGAGAAAAAAAATAAGTGAAGGTGGAAGGAGGAGAATTTTCAGTGTGGCTTGACTGATTGACAGCCAAAACCTACCATGATTCTTCATGCAAATCACCATTCCTCAAAAGGCCCACCGTTTCCCAAGAGGATAATTGAAGGATCAAATGCTCCTGTGCTTTTGTAAACATGGAAAAATTACCAGCCACCAATAGAAACATCTTATTGGCTTTATCAAAGCTCCTGAACAGATACAGGCTTCTATTAAAGAGTAACCATCTACATTAGTTTTTGTTTTGTTTTGTTAAGCAAACATTCCTGATAAAGAAGACATACTTAAGAAAGATTCCAGTGCACTCAGAAAAGAGAGGTCACACGTATTGCTTCTGAAGTATCAAAACATATCAAATACAATCCAAGAGAAGCTGGACAGAAATAAAACATGGAGTGTTTGTGGCAGAATGTCCTTGGTGCTAAGTGCTTCTTTAGCCTCTGTTGTACAGCATATGAGCCCTGGAAGTATCAGATCATCTGGAGTCCCTCTCTTAACAGAGGAGAAAGTTGAATATGTGTTTTTAAAAAGGCCAGGGGAAGCTTCAAAAAGAAGTCTCCAGTTGTGTCAACCTATGTAGGCCTTTCTACAGAAAGGAACACTCAGCTTGCCTTCACCTTTGACTCAGGAAGGTGTGAATCCCACCCACCGAGTTGAAGTTTGCTTGCTGCTTTTTGGGAGGTTAGGAAAGGCTAAGGAAGCCTATTGTGAAATATTTATTTGGAGGGCCAGAATCTAAACTTCCGCTCCTTGTCATGCTGATTTTTTTCAAAGAAGATGACAGACTGGAGCAGCAGGAGGGGAGAGACTCCACAGAAGACCCTGCTCTTCTCCTGGCTTCTTCTCCTTACTGTGGTTTTCTTGTATGCCTGAGGGTATCAGATTTATCACCATGGCTGGGGAGGAGGCTGGTAATGTGGTGGACAATATGACAACAATTTCCTTCCTGGTGTGTCCCTGAATAGCCAGCACAGTCAACATGTGATCAGGCAATCTCTGGTGGAACTGTTGCTGTTGACAACTTCATTTATGCTTGTGATTTTTGGCTGGGTAATTCATTTCCCAAGCATGGCAATATCTCCTGATATGCTAATGGGTTGAATGTAATTCTGTAAGCTTTTGAAGATGCACATCCCCCCTTCTGCCCAGCTTTGCCCTAATAAGGGAAAGAACAATAGCTACCATTAGGAAACAGCGTTGCCATGTTCAGAGTTTCAGTGTGGATTGGGGCTACAAACCACAAAGGCAGGAAATATTAGTGTTTGGAATGATACGCTCTATGTGGGTCACTTAATGTCCCTGGTAACTGCTTTTGGGCCGGCTTCTGTACTTAACATTCACATGCCAGGGCATTCTACAAAATAAAGTGGCCTTGCCAAGGATATAAAATTAGTTAATTATCAGCTCCAGGGGTGAGGTGGGCTTTGGCCTGCTGTGCTCACTGTCAAAAAGGCTGCCTGAAATGGGAGAACTAGGTAAAAAATAAAAGATGTGACTCATGCATCATATTCAATACCCAAGCTTCAGTTTTTCTTTAATCTGGACAAAAATATAAAATATATTCCCCTGAGTTCTCTTTAATTCCATTCAATTAAACATGTATGTATTCCAAATCATCTAGTAGGCACAAAACCCTACTCCAGGAGCGCAGGAGGAAATTTAAAGTTTAATGACGGCTGAGTCCTAGCCTCATGGGAATGTCAGTGCAGTAAATAGAGAGAGCCCCAGGTCAGGAAGACAGACTGTGCTGAGTTATAGGGACCATAAGGAGGAAGGAAAAGTGGTTCATTCCATTTGGGAACATGAAAGAGAAGTGCATATGCTGACTCAGGTCCATCTTCCTCAGTCCACCAGCCAATCTGAATTTGTTTAAGAGAATCTGGTCTCCTGAGAATCTGACTTGAGTCAACTTGCTAGTTCTGAGAGTTGGGACTCATTGGGTTTCTAAGTGCTTCTTAGTGGCTGTTGATAATGATCACTTCCAAGAATCCCAAATGAAAATGGAGAAGCCCTCACAAAGATAGATCAAGAATCATTTGGCTTATTCTTTTATTTACCCTGACACTTGTTTTCTTGACATGCTGAAACCAAGACTAGGCAGACTCTGGTTGTCAGCTAGAAAATAGAGACTGGTTCTGTGACAATACTTTTACCACCAAATTATTTTTGACATTACGATTTTCTTTATAAAAAAAAGGAGGAGGAGGAAGAAGAAGAACAGAAATTATAGGCATAGGAGGAAGGATCTACCTAAAACTCAGCAAACTCATTTGTCCTTCAATATTTTCACTCATCAACTTGACCATTGTTGTCTTAACTTATGCCCCAGGTGAAGTTCCTAGGACTTGACATGTAGATACACTGGACTGTAGGGTTCTGGAGAAGTTGAGACCATGTAGCCTGCAGATTGCTATATTATTTTAACCTGGACAAATTCTTACTGGTTCATGAATTATCAAATCCTACGGCATTAACTCTTTCATTTTAAAATTATTTGAGAATCCCATACAACATTCTTGAAGTAAGTGAAGACACAAAAATCACCTTCAGCTTTGAACTGCCAACAAAATTCCTCCCCAGGGAAAAGGCCAAAATGAGTTGTGTAAAGGGAGAGGGACCCCAATGCCTCTGTGAGGGATCACAATCCTCTACCACAACCCACTCCAGTCCCAATCTCACTGAACAGAGACATGACTGAGAGCCAGTGAGCAAACCATGTATTGCATACACTGTTTGTTATGACCAAATCCAGAACATCAAAAAATACAGATGGCCTTGGGGATGGTGTAAGAAGAGACCTGTGCGGACTCCTCCTGGAGAGAGTTAGGTGAATACTGCCACCTATTGATAGGTGGAATATATGCGACAGATTTTACTCTGACCTGACATGGTGCTAATGCTTATCAGAGCAGATCTCATTAGTAGGTTGGCCAAAGGATCTTAACAGCTCTTAAATTTCTGACTTTTAATGTGAATTTTTTACAAAAAAATCCTGTTACATTCATCTAAAAAATATATTTCTGATAAGAGGCAAAAGAATGAGGTAGAAATACCATGAGCTTGGCACTCAGAGACCTGGGTTTGAGTCTCGGTTCAGCCCCTAAGTGCATATAAACAAGCTAATTAATCTCTCTGAACCTTAGTTTCCCCATCAATAAAAAGTGGATAATCCTACTTTGTAAGGTGTGAGAATTTAGTGATATTGCTGCATGGCATACAGAAGGTATTTGATCCACGGTGGCATTTACTATTACTTTTTCACAGAGCTGTTCAAAGTACCCATTTGCAACGCGATGACGGGAAATTTGACAACCGCATCGTGTATCACACTCTGGTGAACTCTACCATGTGCGTCAATCATCCTTCAGCAATGTTCCTTGTCTAGCAGACTATCTTTGACATCCAAAATTAGGACAGTGTGAACATAAATACTGGAACCTTAAGTGTGCCAATTGAGAAAATGAGGATTAATGGGCTTCATTACCAAACATCTCCTGACTGCCCAGGAGGATATATGGGGTTGAGTCGATAAAGAATTATGATAAAACTTTGGAGCTGCGTATAAATGGGGCTTTGTGACCTGCTGGATAGGGTTGAAACCGAGAGCCAGACCTCGGAGGCTCACATTCCTCCCTCGGCATGGTGTGGGGGATCCTGGGCTCCCACAGACAATAGGGGATTCATAGCCCGGGAACTCTAATGCTGACTGAAAGGAGGGTGGCAGCCAGAACAAGAGGACTTTTCAGAAGTGTGGACTCTGATTATCACCTCGGTGCTCCAGCCTGCAGAGAGGCCACTGTGAGGACCTACGAGGCCTTTCTTGGAAAGCTTTCAGTGAAATGTTTGTAACCTCCTTAAGAGAATCCCGTTTCTCAAAAATGTGACACTGGAAAACCTCCCATGATTAGTTCATCGACTCCCACGAGAAGGAATAGGGACCATCTCTTTTTGAAGAGCCCTTTCGAATGTCATGCATCCAGGCTTCTAAGATTTAGGAAAAAATCCCAAAAGGGGGCTTCTCAGGATATTTTTGGGACCATTGCTTTTAATCTGAAAGATCAACTGGGGCTTAAAACAAAATAATCAATAAATAACGTGCCTATGAACAGTCTGCACCTTTTGAAAAGGTCTGCTTTGGACTGAATAGCCAGTGCCCTCCCAACCCCTTTCTCTTTTTTTCCTTTGGGGCTTAGAAATCAAGAGGGAGGAGGAGGAAGAGTGTCACATTCATTACTAACAACTTCACACATAATAAGCATGTTCAGATACACCCTGGGGTGTTAGTTTTCTTTTCCTATTTTTTTGTCCCCTTTTTAGCTGCTTTCGATAAATAGCACATTTTATTTTTGAAAAAAGAATCAGAGCTGTTATTGAGCAGCCGCACCCTAAGGAAGGTCAAGAGATTAGAGGACGGAAGTAGGCTGGCCGGACTCTTTGCTGACCGCAGTGAGGGACCGCTGCTTTCTTCTCATAATTTAATTTTGAGATTCTGATGAAAAGGCACTCCCTTAAAAAAGTGAAAAATTGTTAGAAAATAGTCATCAAAAAGCGATCAATTTAATTTATGTCTTAGAAACAAACCACATGTAACTAACTGCAGGACAGATATGCATTTGCAATGATATATGGACATTTTCAAAATATGGGCAGGATTTTATAGCAGAAAGTGGACATTACTGGGTTCTGGTGTTGGTGATAATAGCTTTGGCCTCATTTCACAAGTATTCTGAAATTCTAAATGTCACATTTCACAAACCAGAGAATAGTACACTGAAAGGAACCTTTGAATTTAACTGATCCAACTCCCTTATTTTACAAGTGAGAAAGCTGAGACCTAATGATAAACAATAACTTGCTCAAGGTCACACAGTGGATGAGAAGCAGCACCAGGACCCAAGCTCAAACCCCCTATTCCCAGTCCCAAGTTCTTTCCACTGAGTGAAGCAACTTCAAGGGGAAACTGAAAACTCTCACGTAAAATGAGAAAGTCTTCTTTCCAGGAAAACCCGCACCTAGTCCTGTTTCAAACGGCCACACGTTTCCCAAGACCTGGACTTGTCTGGCCTGGCCTGGACTGACTTCTTGAAGGCAGTGTAAGACACATCCTTGCAGCCCCAAGAACTCAGCAACCTGATCTCTGTCTTTAAAAAGTACACAGACTCTATCACAAATGCCCAAACTACCTTTATGTACATGTCCTGGGATCGTCAGTGCTAACAATTGTCTGCTATCACATGGGTGATAAAAAAAGTCACCTTCAACTACTTTCTAGCTCTCTCATCCTCTTCTACTCCCAGCTGTACTGCTGAAAAGTCCTGTAAGTTCTGCCTGCAAAATGCATTCCATTTGCATCTCCTAATTTATGTTTCCACAGGCCTCCATCAGTGTCTTCCTGCCACCTGGTTCTTACCACTTCAGCTCATTGTCCACAATGGCCAGACCAGAGGGCTCTAAGTCAACAGCACTGACACGCTCCTGCTTGAATTCCTGTCACCTACAACATAAAGTCCATTAACACAGCATGCAAGCCCTCCTCAATCTGGTCCCTGCCTACTTTGAGGCAAGCTCCATTTGATCATCCCAGCCCATTCACTTAATCCAGTGTACTGGACTATTTGTTCTCTCCAAATGGTCAGGAGCTTGGTGTCTCAACTTGGCTTCTCTTCAACCTCCAGAGGTCTTCATTCCTCCACATCAAGTTCAAATGCAACCTTCCCTGTGAATCTTCCCTAAGCATTCCAGAAGGAAGTAATAATTCTTTTAAGTTCCCTCAGCACTTTGCTCAAAGTAAAGTGATTAATTCTACCTTGTAATCAGTTGGGTCTCTCTCAAAAAACAAATCTCTTTTGCTTTAAGAAGATGCTTCATTCCTCTTGGTGCTCCTCCCTGCCATATGGCCTCATCCAATGCTTTGCACATAATAAATGTTTGACTTTCTTAGCATTCATTGAGCACTTACTATGTGTGAGGCACTGGGCCAAGAAGTGCAAGAGTTGGAGGAGGAAGATACAAAATAAAATATAATCCCTTTCTTCAAAAGATATTTTAATCTAATCACCAAGACACCATCACAAATAATATAAGCAAGTGAAATAGCTGGGGGGGTGGAACTGGGTAGAGGGGAAGTTCTGAATATGGATGGAGCAAACATTCTCCGTGTTCCCAATGAGGACACTGGTATTATGACACGGAAGGAGGGGCATGGAGGGAGAGGGAGGAAAGAAAGGGCAAGGCTGCTTCTCGGTCCCATGTCTGTTTTGTGGTCATTACTAGGAGACCTAAAGTCTCCTTTAGGTCTGGTTGATCTAATCCATCATTCCTCCTAAAGCAGAACAATCTTCCTAAAACAAGACTGATCACTCAACTCCCTGTTCAAATGTTTGCTGTTCAATGAATCAAACATCACATAATTACAGGCTTATGCTAGGAGTTAAGGAGAATACCAGTTTGTAGAGATGAGACACATTTCAGGAAACAGCTGGAGAACAAAAAGCAAGAACATGCTGTAAAAGTGCTAGGGAGTGGGGAGAAAAGTAAGGCGTGATCGGTAAAGGCTGAGATTCATCGAGAAGTACTAGAGGAGGCAAGCTTTCAGTGGATGGCCACTTGGTAATAAAAAGCACACATACCAAGAGAACTTTAAGTCTCCTGTTAACGCTGAGACCTTCCTTATTCTTTGAGGTGGTTTATTCATTCATTCAATAAATACATGCTAGGCACTTCCACAAAACATTAAATATTTATTGAACGTTCTCCATGTGCCAGGAACTCTGCCACACAATGGAAACAGCAGTGAATAAGAGAATTTGCACTTAAACTCTTAAAATATAATGGAGACGGCTGATACTACACAAAGTGCAAAAAAAAAAATGGATATGCTAACAGGAGAGCATCAGGTGTCACACTCTCAACCACAAAGCAAGGAACTAAAAAGACCAAGGGCTAGGAGAATATCCCTAAGAGGTAGTGTTTAAGCTAAGACACCAAAGCTGCACAAGAGTTAAGTCAGACAAAAGGAACTGAGCACCCAGGCAGAAGAATATCATCTGTGATGATCTGGCATTAAGAAAGAGTCTAGCATGTCCAAGAAACTGCAGCATATTCAAAAAGTTTACCACATGGAATGCACATAGGAAGGAGATGAGGGATTTGGCTAGAAAGGTAAGCAGGGTCAGACTATGGAGAGTTTGACTAAAGTACACCAAGGATTCTATGCTTCCTCAGTAGGTTTTGGGTCACACTGACACACTGTCACATCTATTAAATGCATAAATAAATGTCCATTGAAGAATGGATTAGTAAATGAATGGATTGACTGATGAATCTCCTTTGCAATGAGCTCAGGCTTTTTGACTTAGACTTGAGTGCAGATTGTGTAGCACTTATCCAAAACGCTGGGACCAGAAGTGTCTCTGATTTTAGAGTCTGGAAGGCTTGCATATGCATAATGAGATATCTTGGGAATGGAACCCAAGTCTGAACACAAGATTCATTTGTTTCATATATACCTTATACACACAGCCTGAAGGTAATTTTACACAATGGTTTTAATAATTTTGTGCATGAAACTTTTGCTGCCGAATCTTCCACTGGTGGTGTCATGTAAACACTCAAAGTTTTGGATTTTGGAGCATTTTGGTAGGATTTCAGATTTTAGATTAACGATGCTCAACCCATATTTGCCCCAAGGAGTGGTGCTGTCACAAGGGGTATTGTCCTCTTAGATGTGTATAGCAGATTGAACTCATGACCCTTCTGGGCAGCCCCCTGACCTTCTTAAGAGTCATTTGGAGTCATCTGGCTCACCCCGGCAGATGGAACATATGTAAATCTTCATTAAAGTCAAAGTTTTTTAAACATTAGGGTAAATCTTTTTACCTGGGAATCATTTAGGCATAAGCTGTGAAAGGGTAGCCTGGCCCTTTCTTAATGCTTGATGGAAAAAAATTAGCCCTCTGAACTTCAAGGGCATGAATATTCCCAAATAAGATTATTCATAGCAGTGCTCTAAGGATAAATAAGTCCAAGAAGAGAAAGAAAGAATAAATGTTCCAGAGACAGGATTTTTCCTTTCTAATAACAACAGAAAAGGTAAGACAGTTGTGAAAAGCTAAACTGGGCTCTTCCTTTGGACACCCAGGTTTTCTGAGTCACTGAGCCATGCCTTAAAACCCAGCTCCAGAGCAGCCACCTGCTGGAGCAAGTGAGCTGCTGGGGTAGAGTTGGGTACAGGGCGGTGTATCTAGAAAGGGGGGAGATTTTCAGGAGTAGAAGATGCCATTCCCAGTATTCTAAGAAATTATCAGGCCAAAGATTACCACTCCACCCTATTGCTTATAACCAAGAGACTTTCTCCTGATGTGCCATAGAGTCACATTTGAAATTTAGTAGTTGATTTGGCTCCAGGTATAAATAACAGACCAGATTCAGTACCTAGTGAAAGAGTCCAAAATTATCCCTGAAGTCATCATAGCAGCTAAGCATTCATTTGGCAGAGACAGTGTCTGAATAGAGCTTCAGAAAGGTTCTTAATGCTGTTGCTAGGGCTGTGATGTGTGTGTGTGTGTGTGTGTGTGCGCACACGGTATTCATACGTGCTTTAATCAGCAAAGCCTTCCTGACATAATCAGCAGCCAGAGAGGGTCATTTGACATCTTATTTCAGGGAGAAAAAACAAAATGACTACATATGGCTTTCTAGGAAATCCATTTTGTGTTTCATTAGTAATGTAAAGCATAACACTGTGAAAGAAGCCAGATGCACCCATCTGTGGCTGGCACAGAAGCAGCACTGGAATCTTCTGCCTGAGACTGAGCTTCTTGGTGTCCTAAGTGCCGTGTCTGCTGACTACTTTCTCAGACCTGCTTACACCTAAGACTAGGTTGAGCATCCTTGACTGGATTTAGAGCTTCCTTAAGAGGTCCCCTCACTCCTGCTGGGGGCATGCATGGGTGCTGAGGAGATGTGCTGCCACCTGTGTGCTTCTGGTCCTGGGCAGCTGTAGAACTAAGGGGCTGGCCCCAGAAGAGCTGTAGCCACAGATCGCTGCATAGGCTCTTGGGTGCCAGAAGATAATTTTTTCCCTTCCCTGATAAAGTACAAAGCTAACTGGCTGACTCCCTATCCCTTTGCTTACCCTGGAGCGACAGTCAGTTCAGATTCAGCATTGTTTGCCATGAAGCTTGTTGTTCTTGCATGCTGTTCCGAGTGGTCCTCACAGACAGGAGGCTAAACACACTGAAGTCATGGCATCTTTTAACTACGCGCACGCAAGCCTTTCCCAGGCTGCAGTCCCAAGAATATACCTAGATTCTGAGCCAAGCTGTTCCCCTCTCCCCTTCTCACCCCATGCATCATTTGCTCTTTTATTTTGCATTAACAGTAGCTTAGTGATCATGGACTTCAGCTCTTGCCCGTAGTGATCCTGTTCGCGTTTTATTCTTCACACAGAATAGGAAGGAGGTTCGCTTGCTTTGCGCAGAGGCTGAGCCACAGGAGAAAGCAAAGCCAATGTGATTTATTGAATGAAAGCACTGGACAATTACCAACAACTTGTTCCTCTGCTGCCTCGAACAACCTAAACTGGTAAGTGAAATTTATTGTTGTCTTTCATGTGAATGTGGGGCTTTCTTAGTCACTGATTATTTTTTAAATGTGTGTGTATTGCTGTGGTTTAAATGCTTTAAAAAAATCTCCATCTTCCAAAGTTAGCTGCAAACAGTCCATGCACACACACAGTGGTCTGCAATAGCACATACACATCCATGTGAATCGTGAAGGGTGGGGGTGGGGAAGCCCCTTTTCTAGTAATTGGGTATTTTCTTTGATTTTCTTTGCAGGAAGCCTAATCACATTAAGTGCTTGCATAACTGATTAGCATGAGCTATGAAAAATATTTTATTATATAAAGTCGTTTTCCAATCAGATTCCTGAATACCTACACCTGTTGGATCAGCTAAAGATGGGTCCTTTCATGCTGATAATCCTGAATATAAACCCAGGCATACTGATGCCTTACATCCAGTTTGCAGGCTGGACATGTAGAGTATAATATCAGCATTCTGTCCATCCTAGGTGAGCATGCCCATAAATAACATCGCGATCATGATGCGGAGGATACCTGTCACAGGAACACAATGGACTTGCACCCGAACTCTTGCTTGACCCACTGCCACTTCCACATCTATGTTCCTTAAGTTCTGCCTTTATTTCATTTATAAGATTTCTAGGGTGCACTAGGTTCAAAGCAGGATATTTTAAGTGTCTTGTCACTTTAAGTGCTTGTTCTTGGCCTGGACAAGCCACCAGGGAATACCATTGATAATCAAGAGTGAGTCTGCTTCTGTGCTGGGTTCCAAAAATCCCCATGCTCATTTGACTTCCTCATTTCCTAAATATGATGTAAGCCAACTTCTTAGAAGGGGAAAGTGAATGGAGAAAGATATTGCTTTTCTTACCCTCCCTTAACCAGTCTCCTCAGTCCTTGCTTTGCCTGGATACCACAAGATTTTATGGCAGCATCAATCTATCTCTGGTGAGCTGAGAGTCCATATAAACATCATATAGAGTTCAATGTCTTTATGCACTGTGTCTGCTGTACATCACAGGCCATTTCAATGAAGTTGTGGCCTTGGGTGTTGACAAAGATGGACGATGTTAGAATAGAGAGCAGCATGATTCTCTAAATAAAAAGCAAAGTCAGGAAATCTGAGAGATGGGTGAAGTTTTGCCTGGTAGAAAGGATCCCCAAACACTCAATCATAAGAGCAGGATCATTCTCCCATGTGATTTGGCTATTTCACTATTGATGGCATTCCAACATCAGGTAGACAGAATTACCTCTTGGTTAGAAGATAGGGGAGATGTCAGGATAGTGGGGCACTTTTGCCAGTTCCCAGATTCATTTTGTTTTGGGGAAATTCCCCTAGCTTTCCTGGGTCTCTGTCCTTCCATTCCTTCCATCCCTGATAGTTTCAAAGAAGACATGCTAAGCTCAATTAACGTATCCAGGAGCTACCTTTATAAGCTTTTTTGTTAAAGGGTGCATTAGGCAATGAAGGTCATTATCAACACACGTTAATCCAGAGACTATTCATCAGAATACATGAGGAGCATGAAGGGTTGGGGTGGGGAAGCCTCTTTTCCAGTAACTGGGCATTATCTTTGATTTTCTTTGCAGCAAGCTTAGTCACATTAAATGCTTGCATAACTGATTAGCATAAGCTATGAAAAATAAATTATTGTTTTATTATATAAAATCATTTTCTGATCATGTTCCTGAATTACTTACACCTTTTGGATCAGCTAAAGATGGGCCCCTTCATGCTTACAATCCTGAATACAGAGCCTCAGAGTAGAGTGTATGTAGGGATAAGGGATCATATGCCCTCCATCTAAGGGATACAGAGCACTCAAAAGGAAGCATGATCTGGAGAGAACAGAGCTACAAATAAAATTCAAATTCAAATAAATAGGTAAATAATTAAAAAACCAATCAATAAATAATCAAATAAATAGGCGAATATGTAAATAATCAGGATTATTTTTCAATGTTGATCAGTAATGGCTTTTTGCCTATACTTACAATCCCAAGATTCTAAGAGTCTTCAATGTTTCGAAACAAATATGTAAGTATTTTTCAGGGAGTAGTTGAGGTATGGGTAGAATTCATATATAGAACTGATGGAAACTTCTAGTTCCTCAAATTACCCCCACACCCTTGCACATGGAATTAGAAGCTATAAATGTACTATGAGTTGAGGAGATTTAGAAGCTTCATTTGGCAAAGAAACCGTCTCACCTCTAGGATTAGGTTACCCAAAATAATTTAATTAGGGATCCTGTTAGGTATTGCTCTTTTATAAAATATAAACATTCTTAAGAGGAATAACAAATCAAGTCACTGATATCTTATCATAAATGGATGTATTAATTTATTTTTACATTAAGGGCACCACAAAGGATGTTGAATTGTTTAATTATTAAACTTCCTATTTACTTCATAGTTGTCTCTAAGAACTTCCTTTACAATTATTATTTCACTCTCAAACAGAAAAGTAGGAAGTCCTTAGGACAAGCTATTTCCTTCTTTCTATAGAATACTTGAATTAGACAATGCCAGCTAGATTGTTCTTACAGGCCTTTAAGAGTCACATGTGGAAAGCCAAACCCACTATCCTTTCCCTTTTGAAATTTACATTTCCTGCTATATTTCTTTTTTTTTTTTTTTTCATTATTGGTGGACCCGTCACGCACCCAGCCAATCAACAGGGCTCACAGAATTTACCCTAAGGTTTCCTGATCACTTTAGCCCCTCCATCCAATCACTAACCAAGTCTGGTCCATTTTACTTCATGTTTTGGATTTGTTTAGCCCTCTCCATCCCTGCCTTCCACAAGCTGTCACCAGTTGCTCATGGGACATTTTTAAGAGATTTGAACTCAATTATCCTCTGCCACCATTATCACACTCCTTTCCTTTTGATGATCCTCTAGCTGCTACCAGAGCAATTCTCTAAAAATGCAAATCTCAACTTTTAAAATATGTATGTGTATTTAATCAACACATAGCAATTGTACATATTTACAGGGTACAGCATGACATTTCAATATATGTATACATTGTGCAATCATCAGATCGGGATAGTTGGTCCATCACTTAAGGGTTTATGGTGTTCCCTTGTTGTGCATAAGTTAAAATATGTGTTCCTTATCGTGTGTGAGAGGCCCTGGATGATTTGACCCTGCTAATCTTTCCAGGATTTTTCCCCAAAGTCCTAGAATTGTCTATGAAGTATTCCACTGTGTGTCAAAGTTCAGAGGAATTTCATCCTTAGGACTTCCATTGCCTCTATGCCCTGGCCCTGTCCTACCAGCCACACCATGATCTTTCTCATAACTGTATCCTTATGCCTGGAATGTCCTTATCTATCCTGCTTATCAATTTCTCATTTCTCATTTCAAATCCTTTTCAGGCATCACCTTCTCTGACCCATTTTCCCACCACCTCTTCTCCCATGACCTTCTCCTGTCACCCACAAAGCCAACCACTCAACCCTCTGTGCTATTTCTACATCTTGGACTTCTTGAGAGAAGTGTTTGGAGGTTAAGAACTCAGATACAGACCCAGAGTGCCTGCATTTGAATGCCATAGCTACCCTTGATTAATGCTTCAATTTCTTACCTATGTAAAGTGGAGATAATAACAATCCTTCCTTCAAATGACTATTATAGAATTCAAGAAGTCAACAGATGTCAATGCAATGCAATGGACTGGATGTATATGTCACCCCCAAATTCACATGTTGAAATCCTAACATTCAAGCTGATGATATTAGGAGATGAGTCCTTTGGGTGGTTGTAAGGTCATAAAAGCACAGATTAGTGCCTCATGGCTGGGATTAGTGCCTCCCAAAAGCACCCAGGAGCTAGCTAGCCCCTCTCACCATGTGAGGACACAGCAAGAAGGCTGTCTATGAACCAGAAAGCATCCCTTGGCCTGACACTGAATCTTGCAGGCGCCTTTGTCTTGAACTTCTCAGCCTCCAGAACAGTGAGAAATGAATTCCTGTTGTTTATAAATTATCCAGTTTATGTTGGTTTGTTAAAGCAGCCTGAAAGAACTAAGATGGGCATTATTCTAAACATTACCTGGCTCACAGAAGGTGCTATAGAAGTATAAACTCTCATTATTATCTTATATCAAACACTATAGTATTTGAAAACTATAGATTTGTTTTACTGTCTTCCTTTCTAACATATGAGCTCCTTGGGGACAGATAGGGTGACCAACTCACTTTAATTTGCCTAGGACATTCCTGGTTTAGCAGTGGGAATGCTGTATCCTGACAACTCCCTCAATTCCAAGCAAACCAAGATAGTGGGTTACTCTATGTGAAACTCTACCTTATTCACTTATAAGTTCCTAGGATCTATCACAGGATACACAGGTTGCAGCATAGATCATCCATAAGTATTTGTTGAACTATAGAATCAATGTTAATTATCTTTCCACCTTCTTCCCCATAAATACATGCTTTAAAACTTCAAAAATCAATATTGTTCTTGTTATGAAGTCACAATTGACCTTTCAAAACTTAGTACAGAGATATATATGTATAATATCACATATATTATGTGTATAATATATATAGTATATAATTATATATGTATATAGAATTTTCTACATATTTTATGTATATGTGTGTGATATATATCTCATATGTGTGTGTAATATTTTATATTATACATAGTATTATATTATAGTATTATATATAATATTATATATAAACTCTAGACAGGCTGCTTCCACTCTGTTATGTCATCATTATAATAGAATCAGACATCTTTTACCAATCAAAGGCACACCTGTCATGTTAACAGCAGGTGGAGAATGAAAGAGGTCAAACTTTTTCTGTCTAGGCAGGTTGAAGGCTGAAGGTTCCCTAGCTTACATCACAGCTTAAAGAACAATATTGTCCCAGACAGAAATGTTCCCTTCACTGAATATCTGTCCACCCAGCTGTCAAGAATGGCTGGAACTCCTATTTCTAATATGCTACATCTTACACCTGTTTCTCATCCAAATTGGCTCAGCTCTCTTTTCACAAGTACAAATACAATGAAAAATTCCCACAACCAAGATCCAAAAAAGCATGGACTCTGGAGATGCCATAACTCATAAAGAGGACAAGTCTTGTCTCTAGAATCAAGATGTAGAGAGAAGCATCTGACAGGCAGCCAGATCAAGCTACCTTAGGAATAATAATAGCAGAGTTGTTAAGAGCATGGGGTTTGGGGTCAGAGTTCAAATATTGCTTCTTATTTACTGGATGTAAGATCTTAAACAAGCTGTTGAACTTCTCTGTGCCTGAGGATATAATGCTACTTACTTCCTTGTAGAATTATTATTACATTTCATTTAAAAAGCTTGATTATGATTGATCTATTGGGTTTGGGGAGATACAATATCAGAGAATCAGGAGTGAAGGAAAAAGGAGGATGAGGAAAAACAAATGAAAGTACTTTGTAACTGAAATACCCAGAGCATCACAAGAACACATATTCTTGTCTACTTGTGTATAATGGCATCAATGAAGCCCCCAGGAAAATTCACAGGGTAAGCATGGAGAGGAAATTATCTGCTGACTACTACTAGTCTCCGGTCCCTTCTTGGTCCATTTTTCCCCATTCCCCAGTCTCTCAAGGTAAGCATCAGTGGAGCTGGACCCTCCTTGGGTATTGTTGGGTCAGGGGTGCTGCAGTACAGTTCGCCCTCCACTGGGACAGCGGCGGTGTTAAGGCAGGGTGGTGGAAGTCAAAGCTCTTTGAGCAAGCAGCAAAGCCCATGAAACAGCAAGTGGTGGCGAAGAAGTCTGGGGAGGCACCATTCTCCACAGGATCTTCTTGTCATTTTGATCCTAATTTTCCAGGCTACTGTTACTGATTTTTGTTTTTTTTTTTAAGCTCACTTCTTCATGTATTCACAAGTCCCACTGTGTAGACAGATAAGGCTGTAATATTTCAAAGAGTGGAAGTTTTTGATAAGCCAAATTTATCAATTATTTTATGGTTTTTACTTTTTGTATCTTCTCTAAGAATCTTTTAGTCAGGATCTGTGATCTATTTCAAATTAAAGTTTATATAAAATATGAAGTAAGGGTTGATGGTCTTTTTTGAAAAGATTGTTTTTTTCCCTATTGAATCACTGGCACATTTTTAAATGTCAATTATCATGTATGTGCAGGTTCTCCCTGTGATCTCTAGTCTACTTCATTCATCTATTTCTATCCTTAAGCCATTTTCTTTATCTATATAGTTATTCTTAAACTGATTCCATATGTCTTGGTTACCATAGCTTTATGGAAAGTCTTGAAATCAGGTTGTATAAGTCTTCCAACTTTGTTCTTTTGTTTCAAAATTATTTTGGCTATTTTTGATCCTTTCAATTTCTTTAAAAAATTTGAAATCAAATTATAAATTTCTACCAAAAAAGAACTGCTAGCATTTTGATTGGGAATGCAGTGAATATATAGGTCATTCTGGAGTACTTACACCAATATTAACTTAATTACACTTAACAATATTAATTCTTCCAATCAATGAATGAAGCATATTCTCTATTTATTTAGTTCTTCTTTAATTTCATTGATTAATGTCATGTAGTTTTCAGTATACAGGTTTTTCATATATTTTGTTATGTTTACACCTGAGTAGATTTTCAGAGATTAATTAATTTATTCTACATATAATTTTACATCATCTGAAAATGAGGATTATTTTACTTTTTTCTTTCCTATATATTATTTCTCATACCCTCATTTACACTAGGGTGTCCAGCATAATAGAAAAAGTGGGTGGCAGTGGACATTTTTGCCTTGCTTCTGATCCCAGAAGGAAGCACTTGATGTTTAATCATTAAGTTTGATGTTAGATATAGGATTTGCGGATTCTCTTTATCAGGTTGAGGAAATTTTCTTATATTCCTGAAAGATACTTTTTCAAGCATGAATGGATGTTGTATGCTATTAACATCAATTCTGTATTTGTGGAGGAGACCAAATAGTGTTTTTTTTAATTATTATTACTTTTCTCTTAATGCTATGAATTACAGAGAAATTTATGGTTGTCCAATGTTATTGGTACCTTGCATTCACACAATAAACCTTGCTGGATTTTAATTGCTAAGATTTTGTTGAGGCCTCCATTCTCATACCAAACATTAGGCCTTTCTCTTTTCCTGTGAAACTTGTTTTTCTAAAACAAGTTTTAGAAATGATACTAACCTTAAAAAATGAAGACAGACTTTTAAAACGGTTTTGTATAGAATTTGGCATTATTTTTTTCTTAAACGTTTTGCAGGCTTTGACACTTAACATGAGGATGTTTCCACATCCATGAGATGCAGAAAAGGCAAAAGTAGAACTAGAAGTTGATTTTCCTAAGGAGGTGTCCTCCTAGCTAATTATCTCTTAAAACCTGGTCCTGTAGCTACATTGTACCTTCCGCCAACCATATGTACCCCTCGTTGCAGCTCAGGTCCCCTAAGCTTTTCTAAAGAAAGAAAAAAGATGCATACTTATTTTAGAGTAAGTTTCACGGGTTTTAATTTTTCTTGTGAAAATAATAGCCAACAAATGGATAAAGAGTTGTATAGCAGCCGGGTGCTGTGGCTCACGCCTGTAATCCCAGCATTTTGGGAGGCTGAGACAGGAGAATTGTGAGTTCAAAGCCAGCCTCAGCAATGACAAGGCACTAAGCAACTTGGTGAGACCCTGTCTCTACATAACACACAAAATAGGGCTGGGGATGTGGCTCAGTGGTTGAGTGCCCCTGAGTTCAATCCCTGGTACCACAAAAAAAAAAAAAAAGGAGTTGTATAGCTACACAATAGAATACTACTTAGCAATAAAAAATGAAGAACTATTGATACACATTATCTCAAAATAATCCAAGTTAAAGAAGCTGGATTTAAAAGGAGTGCATACTGATGATTCCATTTATATGAAATTCTAGAACATGAAATTCAGTCTATTGTATCAGAAAGTAGACGAGTGATTTCCTGGAAACAGAGGCGTTAGCAAAAGGAGTTCATTTAGGGGAGAGGGAGAAGAATTACAAAGAGATAAGGAATCTTTTTAGGATGATAGAAATGTTCATTATCTTGACTGTGGTAATGGTTTCACAAGTGTGCATTCATGTCAAAGCTTATCAAACTGGACCTTTTAAATGCAGGTAGTTTATAACATGTCAGTGACACCTCAACAGAGCTATTATGAGATAATAGCTAGTATTTATTAAACTCCTATTTTTAGGTACTCTGCTTAAACTATTTACATTTATTCTCACATTGAAAACTGATATCTCTTTTAGATTATTACATAACTATTATTATTTAGATGAGAAAACACATTAATGATGAGGAAACTGAAGCCCAAACTAAATAACTTACTCAAGGTCATATAGTTAATAAGCAGAAGAGCCAAAATCTAAAACTTGGGTCAGTCTTATATCAAAGTCCTAATTTTTAATATTGTGCTTAAAACTACCATGATTATCTTGGGGTTGAAGAAGGGAAAACAGTGGAACGAAGACTTCCACCTGTGGGTGTTTTCTGTGAAATGGGCTAACAAGGAATACTCTCAAAAGAGTGCTATCCCATGTGGAGAAAAAGGTACACTTAAACATTGCTGGTGGGATTGCAAATTGGGGCAACCAATCTGGAAAGCAGTATGGAGACTGCTTAAAAAACTTGGAATGGAACCACCATTTGACCCAGCTATCCCACTCCTTGGCCTATACCCTAAAGACTTAAAAACAGCACACTACAGTAAAGCAGCCACTTCAATGTTTATGGCAGCACAATTCACAATTGCAAAACTGTGGAAGCAACTCAGATGTCCTTCAATAGATGAATGGATAAAGAAACTGTGGTACATATACACAATGGAATATTATTCAGCAATAAAAGAGAATAAAATTATGGCATTTGCAGGCAAATGGATGGAATTGGAAAGCATTATGCTAAGTGAAGTAAGCCAATCCCAAAAAACCA
>CM053402.1:28370872-28436099 GCA_028644305.1 Xerus rutilus
AAGGAACACTGGACACGGCATGGGGGAGGTGGGGGGCAGGAAAGGGGAATGGGTATAGTAAAGATGGTTGATTGAGATCGTCATCACTACCCTTGGTGCATGTATGAAAACATAATTGGTGTAACTTTATCTGGTTTGCAACCAGAGAAATGGAAAAACTGAGCTCTATATATGTGCCATGACTTGAAATGCAATTAAATAAACTAATTAAAAAAAAAAAGAGTGCTATCCCAAACACAACAAAAAATAGTTTCCCTCTCCAGTCTCCTCCCAGGAGTCTGTATCTATATTACCTATCAGGTATTTCATTCAACATCTAAGTCTTTTTCTTTCCAGTTCAATTTAGTGATGCAAAGAGTATTCTTTTTTTTTTTTTTGGTACTGGGGATTGAACTCAGGGGCATTCAACCACTGAGCCACATCCCCAGCCCTATTTACTGTTTTATTTAGAGACAGGGTCTCACTACGTTGCTTAGAGTCTCGCCATTGCTGAGGCTGGTTTTGAACTCGCGATTCTCCTGTCTCAGCCTCCCAAAGTACTGGGATTATAGGCGTGCGCCACCATGCCCGGCTGCAAATAGTACTTTTGCTATGGTTTTCAAGACATCCTGTGATTGCTAGATCCTAGCAAGAATTATATGCTACATTCAAACCAAGTAATCAAGGGAAAGTTAATAATGGGAACATTTACAAAGGAGCAAACAGATTAAAGGGGAAAAAAGTAAGAAATAACAAAGCCCAGAGGGACAAAAGGAGGGAAAAATCTCTGTAATGCAGAGAAAACAGCTAAAGAGAAAGGGATTTCCCACAAGAGTACCACCACTTCATGCTGTAGTTTCCAACTGGCGTCTCCAGTTGGCTAGGTAATATTAAGTCCATGAACAAGGAATGTCTTTCTATTTATTTAGATTTTCTTTAATTTGTTTCAACAATGTTTTGTAGTTTGCAGAAAATTAGTTTTTTACTTACCTCGTTAAATGTGTCCCTAAGTATTTTAATCTTTTTGATAATATTGTAAATGAAATCATTTTCTTTTGATTTCATTGTTTAACCCAGAAAAAGGAAAAAGTAAACAACTTAAAAGATTTATTCATACTTTTTATATTTACACTGTTTAACATTTACCTATGTAGTTTCTTTACTAATGTTCTTTCTTCATGTGGATTTGAGTTACTTTTTTGGTTCTTTTATTTCAGTCCAAAGGACTCTCCTTTAGGGAAGGCTTAATACCAATTCTCTTAGTTTTTGTTTATCATCTTTGTAATATCTGAATTCCCCCCTGCATTATGAAGGTATAGTTCTGTTGCATAAATAAAATCTTAAAGTATTTTTCTTTCACCACTTTCAATAGTTTATTCCACTTTGGGCCTACATCGTTTCTGGTGAAAGATTAGCTGATAATTTTTTGAGGGCCCTTTGTATTCAACAAGTAATTTCTCTTGTGCTATTTATAAGAATCTTTGTCTTTGGCTTTTGACAGTTTGATAATGATATATTGAGAGGTTAATTTCTTTGAATTTATGCTACTTACTACTTCTAAGCTTGTGGATGTGTAGGTTAATATTAGTAATATACAAATCTATTACTATTTTCAAATATCCTTCCTATACCCCTCTTTTTTCTGAGAACCCTATTATGCATTCATTGGTAAACTTGACAATGTCCTACAAATTTCCGACTGAGGCTGTTAATTTTCCTCCATTCTTTCTCCTTCTCCTTAGGCTGATAAATTTGAATGGATTTATCTTCAAGCTTGCTGATTTTTTCTTGTGACTGCTCAAATACGCTGTTAAATTCCTCTAGTGAATTTTTCATTTCAGTTATTGCACTTTTCAATTCCAGAATTTCTTTTTTTAAAATTTCTATCTCTTTATTAATAATCTCAATTCAGTGAGACATCATCCTAATAGTTTCATTTATTTCTTTACACATGATTTATTTCACTTCTTTGAACATATTTAAAATAGTTAATTTATAGTCTTTGTGCATTAAGTCCAACATTTGGACTTCTTTGGGGTAATTTCTATTGACAAATTTATGTCCAGGGTATGGGTCATAATTTTTTTTCTTTATATGTCTCATAAATTTTTTGTAAACTAAGCATTTTAATAATATAATGTGGCAACTCTGAAGACCAAATTAGATTCTTTTCCCTTCTCGGTGTTTGTTTTTGCTGTTGTTGTTTACTGATTTTTCAAAATTAAATTTGTAAGGTCTCTTTTTTTGTCACATGTGGCCACTGAAGTCTCTGCTTCCTTAGAGGTCAGCTAACAACTTGACAGAGATTTCATTAGCACCTATAATCAATAAGTCCCCCTGTTTCAGAAGAACTCTGTGTTAGAGCACACCAGGTAGTTGACAACTCTGCCTTAGTGTTGATTTCTTGCTTTCATGGAGCCTCAAAGTCAGAAAAAAATGGAAATTTAGAATATTCTCAGAAAGATTGATTGATTGATTGATTGATTGATTGATTTATTTGCCATGTTCCCAGCCCTAGGCATGAATATTATCTTCTAGATTCACAGGAATATGTCAGAGTTTTTCAAAGCCCTCTATGAATATCTCAGTGCCCTACTTTTGTACAATTTTAAGTAATTATTAAACAATTTTTGATGCTTATTTTTGAAAAACACCCTAAAGTGAAAGTCTATTTGTCCTTGGTATGCTCCAAGTCAGACCAAATACAAACGAGCCTTATATCCGAGATCTTCCAGGGAACCATCAGGTATCTCAAATAATGAGAGTTCTCTGGAAATAGAATTTTGAAGGAGTGTCAATCCTGTCCTATCTCCTACCACCATAAAAAAAACTGACATGCTACAGTTTTTACCACGAATATGAACTAGTTGTTTTCAAGGTTACCATAAAGCTGAAGAGGAGAGGAATAAAGCAAAATAACACACTGCAAAGCTTGCCATTCTTTTTCTGGAATAACCATTCCTGGATTGCTGAAAGGCTTTGTATAACCCCCAGGATTCTGAAGAGTTAATTCTGATAACATTGCCAGTATTCTCATTGCTTTCATGGAGGAACAGATTCTTAAAGTTCCTTTCTTTGCCCTTCCCACTGATGTTCTATTTTTTATTTTTAGTTTTTTATGAAAATATCTAAATTTTTATTTAGGTATGTCACTTGTAAATGGCCTTCTTAAAGTTTCAATTAGAGAACTTTTGCCTTTTATCAAGAGAAAAGTAAACTCTTTAGTATATTCTTTTCACAAATATATTCAATCTTAGACCTGCTGCTTTATTTTATATTTTCTATTGTTTTTTCAATTATTTTTGGATATGTCTTTATTCAACTCTACTCAACTCTCACAGTCTGAATTTTTCCTTCTTAGTTGCTTTAATATTAGCTACTATAAAAATACATCCCAAAATATCTGAACTTACATTTTTCTCTCAATATAAAAATTAAATAATATAATAAGTACATACAAGCCGGGCGCGGTGGCTCAAGCCTGTAATCCCAGCACTTAGAGAGGCTGAGACAGGAGAATCGCGAGTTCAAAGCCAGCCTCAGCAATGGCGAGGTGCTAAGCAACTCAGTGAGACCCTGTCTCTACATAAAACACAAAATGGGGCTGGGGATGTGGCTCAGTGGTCGAGTGTCCCTGAGTTCAATCTCCGGTACCAAAAAAAAAAAAAATAAGTACATACAATCAGATTCAAGACAATTTTTAAAACAAGTAAGAAAATTAAATCATTACAATATACTTCAGTATCTCTAGTTTGGGAAAAAGACTTTGGGTAAACTTAACAATTGCTATTAATCAAGTGGTTAAAATGCACCAAACAAGATAGTCTTTCATTTATTGATTAATATTCACAATTCATAAGAAATACTGTTATGCCCATTTACATATGATTAAATAAACTCAGAAAATTTAAATAAAGTGTCTAAAGTTACATAGATTGCAGGTAGCAATATCAGGATAGTTGTTTGGGTACACCAAATTCCAGAGCCAAAGCTCTACTGATTTTCAAATGCTTGTCTCTTTCCATAAGGGTAAAAAAAAGAGAGAGCAGTTGGGAGAGCCATTCATATTTATAAACATAGATAACAGAAAATTGTTTATGTCACTATCTCTCATCTAGCAAAATTTTAAATATAGAGGAGAAGAAGAGAACATAATGATAGATGAAAGCTAGAAGAGTGGAAACATACTGAAGAATAGCCTGGAAGAAAGGGACAGCTGGGGGAGTGTGAGAAGGGAGTCAAAGAGAGAGAGAGAGTCAACCTATTTTGACGGAAGGAAACAGATGGGAGATGAGCAAAGACAAAAGAGGCCCTGTGGGTAGGTGTCATCAGTTAGAGGGCACGTCGCTGGAATTTGATCAATCGGCAAGAATTTATTTACTGGACTCCTGGGCATTGTGGGAGATACAGAAGAATGTAGAGTTATTTTGGGAACGATAATGATGTAGACAAGACAGATGGCTTAAACTGAGGCATTAATGCTGAAGGAAAAGGCTAGAGACAGAAGGCAGAAAGAAAGAGGTTAAGGCAACCCCCATGTGATCCAGCTTGCATATGAACCTGGAATGTTTGTGGGCATGAAAAGAAAGAAATTAGAGGAAATCCTGTAGCTGCTATTGAAGCAAAGGTAAAGAATTTGTAGATGGAAGGACAAAGATGACAAATAACCTAACGTTTCCTTTTCTGCTTTTTGTCAATATTTAAAATGACTATGAACATAAACACACACACACACACACACACACACACACACACACACCGAATACAGACAATGCCTTGTGTCATTCTTCCAAATGTTAAGCATGCCCACTTTGCTAAGACTGGGTAAGGACTGATGAATGTGACTAAGTCCGATTGTGTCTGACCACCGTGTCAGGAACCAGGAAGTCTTTCTGTCAGGGAGGAAGTTGCAAGCAAGACTTAAAACATGCCTGAGGACACTTAACAATGGCATAAAGATGGATTTCCATTTGTAGAAGTGAAAGTAATTAAGGCTGCTTGATGCCAGTGAACATGGAACCCAGCTGAGATGTATGACAAACTCCCCAGGTCTTTCTATTGTATTGCAAGTAACAGACTCTCCTAGATGCACTCATTTACTTTGAAGTATCTGTTGATATTTTCTATAACAAAAACATTAGCTTCTAAGAGTATTCCTATACACTAGGCTCTTTGCATGTATTGTTACATGAAATTCTCATAACAATAATATGTAGATGCCATATTATCCCCATTTTATAAAGGAGAAAAACAAAATAGGTTAAGTAGCTTGTCCAAGATCATAGTCAGTAGGTGAAAGAGTAGGAATTTGTATTCTAATCTGTTTGATTTCTTTTACCTTGAGCCACATTTTAGGTACTGAGGATATATAAATTAGGATTTGGCAGTCCTCACCCTTGAGGAACATATAGACTGGCTAGGAGATAGAGAGCCAAGCAATTGTAATATGATTGCCATAAAGTGAATGAGTAAAGAAATATATAAATTTTCCTGGGAGTGTCAGAGACTTCTTGAACATAGACTTTAAGAACAGATAACCATTTCCAACGTGATTGAAATAGAGATGGACTTCTCATACATATAAAGTAATATATGCAAAGACCCAGAGGTAGAAAACTTTGAATTATTTAGTAAAAACTCCACAGAGTTCAGAAGGACTGAAACATGACATGTAGAAGTACAGTAAGAGATGAGAAAAGCGTTTGTATCTGAGACTGAAGAATTTAGATTTTATCTCTTGGGAAGTGAAGAATCATCAAAATCAGTTCTGTGAAGAGTTTGATCAATGAAAGATTTTCTACAGTTTTTTTTATCATAGGGTATGCAAGGGCATAAAAACTTAAGGTCTAGAGATGACCTGAAGGTCACAGCTAAGTAGCAATGGCAGCATTACAAATGAAGACTCCACTCAAATTTGACAGGAGGTGTTTGGAAGGCAGCAGCATGCCCAGAGGCTTCCTCAGTCATGAAAACATTTTTCATTTAAGTACCTTGGCTAGTGATTTCATCTGTGCATTTGCTCATTCAAAACACACACAGACACATACACACACACACCAGGTGGCCATAGCCTTTGTAGCACCAATATTTCAATAACAATACCACACATAACGGTGAGTGATTTTTGAAATGGCATGACTGATCTCCTAAAGACTGACTTCAGTTAGGACATTAGTGGGACCTGTTAAGAGATTTTCAGAACAACAGCCAGGTACTATTTGGAGAATGCACATCAGGAGTACACAAAGGCCAGTGTCTAGGACAAGGTAAGGAGAAAAGTACCAACTGCACATATCCAAGAATAATTGGACATACCCTTAGGTTACAGAATTGACCCGCTTCCTCAATTGAATCACGCTTCCTCAATTGAATGAAAGACTGAAAGATTAAGTTCATATCATTCATATATATATATATGAATGCATATGTGCATTATACATGATATATATACCATATCTCATATATATGTAAATGAATATGTACATATAGTAAATGGAGATTGTCATTTCATTCCTGCTACCAATTAGCTCTGTGGTCTAAAACAAGCTACTTCCTTTACCTGGGTTTCAGCTTTCTCACCTAAACCAGGAAGAAATCGGGTCTGATGATCTCTGACATCCCTTCCAGTTATGATATTGTATTAGGTTTCCAGATGATTATTATAAACTTACAATTCTATTGTGTAAATAATATATCATATTTCCCTTTTCCTAGGAACTGCTGTGTGAAAATGACCCAACAAATGCAGAATTTACATCTTTCTCAGTCAAAGAAGCACAGTGCCCCATCGTCCCCCAATGCTGCCAAACGCTTGTACCGGAATCTCTCAGAGAAACTGAAAGGAAGCCACTCCTCATTTGATGAGGTCTATTTTAGAACAAGAACTGATCGGCTGAGTCTTAGAAAGACCTCTGTGGTAACAACAAAACTCTTTATTCTTGTGTCAATTGGATTTGTTCATTTATGTTTGGGTCTAAGGAAATTCTAAGATGATCCACATTCATTTCTGAAGCTCATGTTTTTACAGTTTTATAAATGCTAAAATAGTCTCACAAGACAGGAAGTGCACCTATCCATGGGTGGACAAAGTATGAGAGACTGTGAAATGTTCCTTTCTTTTTCTTAACTTCTTTCCCTTTAATGTTTCTTTCACTACTAGGCTGAATAAACCAATCAAAAAAGCAGCAAATTGACAAATATGGACTCTCAGATTAAATAGGTTTTTTAAGAAATCCAGTGATCATTCAAATAATAGCATTAATATTACTTACTTGTTTCTAATGTATGCTCTACATGCTTTTCAAAGGCATAAAATAGAATCTAGGCAAAGAATATATATTTATTATATAATGGCTAGGGGGAGAAGGGGTAAAAAGCAAAAAAAAAATTAGAAAAAGAAAATATATGGAGAACGAGAAGAGAAACACAACATACCAAAAACCTAGGCTAATAGACTACATGAAATTTTCTTTTAATTTTTTTTTTGTTTTAGTTGTAGATGGACACATTGTCTTTATTTTATTGCTTTGTATGTGGTGCTGAGGATCGAACCCAGGGCCTCATGCATGCGAGGCAAGTGCTCTACCGCTGAGCTACAATCCCAGCCCCGACTACATGAAATTTATTATGATATTTATCTTTGAGTTCCCAAACAGTCAAAGCAGAAAAGGAAACAGAATTGGTTTTGGCATTCCATTATCTGATAACTGAAACTGTATCAGTTCATCAAGAGAAATGAGTATTTTCCTGCTGCTACGTCATCTGGCCTGCATAGATGTCATAGTAAACTAGGTGACAGTGAATAGCAAAGAGAAGTATTGGTGATACCACAGACGTTCTCATATGGTAGTCTTCTATACTGGCCCTCAGTAAAATCTGAGGGCATAATATTCACATGTTCAACAAGACTATTTTTTGCAAGGTGTAATGGTTCCATTTGTTTGAACTTAAAACAGAAGTGAGTCCTGACCTTTCCAGATAGAAGCAAATTAAAGTTTGCCAACAAAAGCACAGAACAGGAAATGACTTAAGAGTGAGAGTAAATATGGATCCTGAGAAATTAGAAATACTGAGAACCAAAAACAAATACACACTGTGGACAGGGCAGCATTTAACTTTGAACTCATTTGTTTTCTAATACATTTTCTTGTTTCTAACTCATCTTCTGGGAGAGTTTGGCTGTGGTTAAGCTGCAGCCCAAGCATCAGAGGCCCTTCATTTCAGCAGATTGTGGACAAAACACTTTTCCACTCAGCAGCTTATTCTGTAGCAAAGAAAACTGCATATGAAAATAGCTCTATCCTCTAGGTCCCCAGTGTCAAAATGAGCATTTGCATAATCACTTCATATTTTCCTCAGTTCCCATGTTGTGGAGTGTACTCAGTTAAAGCCAAACAGCAGTCTCTGAGACAATCAATTTTTAATAAGACTAAAAATAAAAACTGCCCATCTAAACATTTGAACACTGAAGATCTTCTACATGCTAATCAGGCAACCATGGTGCTAGGTCAAGATCAATGGTATTTCAACATTTTAAAGACCAAGCAACTCTTGGAGAAGATAACCAGATAAATGTGTAAGTAGTGTAAGTGTTGGTTTTCTCCCAGGAGCTGCAGAAATAATGTGAGAAAATTCCAGAGCACTTCTTCAATGCTAATCCTTTGAAAGAACCATAGCTATTTTTTTCTATGGCTGGATTGTTTTTCATGAATATTCAATTTCTGGCTCTCTCAGGTCCCCAGTTAGCTACTGAGTCCCTAAAACCCTCCCTGGACACTGCCACTTGTGCCCCTCACCACAGGGCTCAGAAATGCCAGTTGTCCAATGGTTGGGTCTCTGGGTACAGAATTAGAGACCGAGAGGTTAGGAATGGGGGGGAGCATCACACAGTAGGGAGTACTTAGTGATCTGTAAACAAGGAAGTGACATGCAGTATGTATTGTTACGATTTAGATATGAGGGTGCCCTAAAAGTTCATGTGTGAGAAAATGCAAGAATATTCAGAGGTAAAATTATTAGATTATGAGAGATTAGATTGTGGGCCAATCTGTGTATTAATCCATTTGAATGGATTAGCAAGGCAGTAACTGCAGGCAGGTAAGGTGTAGCTGGAGAAGGTAGGTTACTGGTGGTGAGCCTTTGGGGAATATATTTTGTCCCTGATGAGCAGAATTATCTCTGCTTCCATGTAGCCATGGCCTGAGCTGCTTTCCTCCACCATGCCACTATGATGTTCTGCTTATCTTGGGCCCAGAGCAATGGAATTGGCCATCTATGGACTGAACCCTCTGAAATCATGAGCCCCAAATAAACTATTCTTCCTGTACATTGTTCTTGTCAGAACTTTTGGCTACAGTGACCAAAAGAAAATTTACTAAAACATGTATACTTTAGGAAGATTATTCTTGTGACAGTATGGAGCCTGGGCTGCAGGAGACGAAGACTAGCAGCAGACAGGTCACTGCTATAATTCAGACAAAGGATAATAAAACCTTCAGACAGAAAGGGGATGGGCTTGAGAGAAACAGAAAGTGTACTCTCCATATCAAGGCAGCCCTAATTAAACTATATGTGCTAACGTTATCTATGCCAACATTCCCCTACCTGTGTTCTATAGCACACTATTCCAGGAGTAGGTAGAGCTAAATACAATAAAACACATGTTAAAATAATCAACATGAGATGTCCTACAGTAAATAATGGAGTGACTTAGTTTAACCCAATGTTTACCATATTTATTTGACCATATGGTACTTTCTTCACATCTTTTAATGACCTATCAAACATTATTCCTTCCACAGAGAACTGGTTTGAGAAGTTTATTTTGTGCTTACTTATAGACTAGCACTGCTATACAGTGCAGTATTTTCTCAGTGCATCTACTTGTACTATCTGTTCAATGCCCATTAGAAAGGAAGGAGAGACCACAAGAATGGGATCCCAATTAGAATAAGTTATACTCTGTGTATGTATAATATGTCAAAATACATTATACCATCATGTTTACCTAAAAAGATCTAATTAAAAACAAAGAAAGAAAGGAGGGCAGGTCCAACCCAGTGTTTACTTGGAAGACCTTAGGGTTAATCATGGTTATATAACTATCTGTTTTTTTAAAGTGAGCATAGTCCCTGAAGCAATCTTTAAAGTTCAGTATAGCTATGCCACAAAGACACATTGGTCTAGCAAACTGTACTACCTGCCTTTACCCTTCTCTAGAATTTCCAGGGCAATGAAGCCATGTTTGAAGCAGTTGAGCAGCAGGACATGGAGGCTGTGCAGCTCCTCCTGTACCAGTACACACCAGAAGAGCTGGACCTCAACACGCCTAACAGTGAGGGACTGACACCCCTGGATATTGCCATCATGACCAACAATGTGCCCATTGCTAGGATTCTTCTGAGGACAGGGGCCAGAGAAAGTCCACACTGTAAGTAATCCTGAGAATAGA
Organism: Xerus rutilus; assembly: GCA_028644305.1. Lineage (NCBI taxonomy): Eukaryota > Metazoa > Chordata > Mammalia > Rodentia > Sciuridae > Xerus > Xerus rutilus. Next base: position 28,381,302 of record CM053402.1, read on the forward strand.
ATTGCATATTACTAGAGCTAGATCTCTGCTTTAAGCTACTGAAATAACCACTGCTTATTTCCAAGTAAGAATGGTTGACTACACACAGGCTCTGAAATCCTTTACAAATTTTCTGGACTTTCAGGAAAAGAGCAATTGTGTTTTTCGGTCTAGGCATGTAATTGTGTTCTGATTAGATATGATGAATGATATTGAAAAGGGACCCCCAAAGAACTTACTGCTAAGAATTTTATCCCAAGCTTTCAGATATGTAAGATTCTTCAAAAGATGATGCAGAGTAGGAGATACAGATATTTTAAAAATTAGTATGTGTGTATTTCTGTTTCTGTATCTATAGTCAATGTGGTGGCTTCATTCATTTATTCAGAAAGCAATGAGTGTAGAGCACTGTTCTAGGTACGAGGAGTGCAGCAGTAAAAGAGACAAACTGTCTCCTCCCATGGAGGAGACTTCCAATAAGCAAGCAAATAAATAAAATGTAAACTCAAATAGTGATAAATGTTATGAAAAAAAATTTAAATGAGTGGCTAGAGATTGTTGGAGATGAGACCATATTAAAATGTTTGGGCAAGGAAAGTGTCTCTGATTTGGCGATATTTTAGTTAGGTCTTGGATGATATAAAGAAATTATCCATGAGAAGATGTGGGGGTCAAATTCTGGGCATATTAAATGGAAAATAGAAAGATGCTGAGCAGGCAGGGATGAGATCCATGTACTGCAAGAGTAAGAAGGCCAATGGAGCTGGAGCAAAGTAGCAAATGGGATCATGGTGGCCAAGGAAGAAGTCACTGGGTTCTCACTGAGCAGGACCTTGAGGCCATGCTGAAATGTTTCAATTTGATGACTGAATGGGATAAGAAGGTGATGGAGCAGTTTAGGCAGGTATAAGCCATAGTCTGCTTTCTATGAAAAGGTCACTGTGGTGCTATAGACAGTACAGTGGCAAGGCTGCTATGAATTGTTAAGACCAGTTAGGAGGCTATTGTAACAGAGCAGTAGACAGATACTAGTTCAGATACTAGTTGCTTGTACTAATAGGACCATGATGTTGACCAGTGGCAGAATTCTGGAGATACACACACACACACACACACACACACATAACACATATAACATAAAATATATGTGTGTATATCATATATATGTGTATATATACATACATATATATATATGATTTATTAAGATATAATCCTCAACCCGGCACAGTGGCACAAGCCTGTAATCTCAGTACTTAGGGAGGCTGAGACAGGAGAATCGTGAGTTCAAAGCCAGCCTCAGCAACAGCAAGGCGCTAAGCAACTCAGTGAGACACTGTCTCTACATAAAGCACAAAATAGAGCTGGGGATGTGGCTCAGTGGTCAAGTGTCCCTGAGTTCAATCTCCAGTACCAAAAGAAAAAAAAAAAAGATAGAATCCTCCCCTTTCCTCTCTTCTCTCCCTCCACACCTCCTTACTGTCCTCTTCTCTCCCTTCCTTTCTTTCTGTAAATATCTGTTTGAAGTTGCTGTGTGCTGATCAGAAAAAAAAAAAGATATAATCCTCATACCACATAATTCACCTGTTTAAAGTACAGTTTGATTGTCTTTAGAATATGCACAGTCTTGAAGGCATCACCAGTTTTAGAACTTCATCATCCTCAAAAGAAATTCCATGCCCTTGAGCTATTACTCCCCAGCTTTCCACTACTCAGCTCTAAAGACAACCACTGATCTACTGTTTCTATGGATTTACCTATTCTAGGCATTTCATGTAATGAAATCATGTAATACATGGCCTTTTGTGACTGGCTTCTTTCTGAATCTATTTCTAAGTAGAACCTGTGATTATAACTGCTGAGGCAGCTGCTCAGGGGGCAGTGGCAGACCCTGCCCAGGGTGCATGGGTAATACCATACAGCATCAGCCTGTGCCAAGCACTATTCTGCGTCTGAGTACTTTACATGTATTGACTCCTTTATCCTCAAAACAACATTGCGAGGTAGATACATTCCCCTTGGTGCAAACTCTCTGACCTAATGGCCATGGTAGCTCTGTGCTACAGTTTTTATGTTTCCTAAAAGAAAAAAGTAAACTCATCAAACTATTTCTCTAATTCTAATTCATTTATTTCTAAGTGGTGAGACTCAAAAGGTTGAAAGAGAAGTAAGTGAATATATAATTAGAGGACACATCTCTACTCCTAAATTTTATAAACCACTACCACTGAAAGACTAGATATGGAGGCAGATCTTTATATTAGAAAACTCTTTCTTTGAAAAACACTAAGTTTACCACATCCAGGTCAGAGAGTGAGGATTTGGGTTCAATAGGATTCGGGTTCCTCAAAAGCACTCCATAGTCAAAGTGCTGCTCCTTTTATGGTGGACCTGGAGGTTTTAGAGGGATGGCAAAAAAGGTAGAATAAATCAAAAGGTCACTTGTGCTGCCTTCTGATTCATTCTGCAATAATGTCTGTCCCAGAGATTTGTGAAAGAGAAGTGGAGAGAGTCAGTGAATCAGAGGGTCTGAACATGGAGAATGCAAACTGAGCCCCATTCTATAGAAACAAGGGGACTATTCATCTAGATGTTGTCTTGGCCATCCTGCATTGGGCTGGATGAAACATTAGTCCTACTTACCTGAGATGCTGCAACGAATTCTGCATTTTCCCTGAGAACAGTAAGACTTCCAACCTCCCAAAGCCCTCATCTGCATAAGTGAACCACCATAACTGAACTTGAGTAATAACTATCTAGTTAAACCAAAAGCAAATTTGTTCAAGAGGTCTCTGTTTTTCCTTGTTCCCTCTGGGATGATAAGCACATTGCCATTACAAAGTTGTAAAGGACAGTGAAAGATAAGCCAAGGCTTCAGCTTCTGTGAAATATGACACCTAAGTCACCAGGGCCATCCAAGAAGTCAAAGAGATAATAATGTGTGTAAAAAATGGCAAAGGAATATTGATTGAGGGCTTATGAAGTCTGCATACACAGTATCTCTGGTGTTTGCATTTACCCATCAGTATGATATCTTACTTCAATTTTGAACATAAGAAATCTGTGATTCTGACAGGTTATGTGACTAAACAAAGGTCACACATCTAGCAATGAACAGGGATGACAGGGACTCAAGTCCAAGTCTGTGGGATGTCAATACATGGGATCCTGCACAAACTCACTGACTTTCCAGGTAACCAATACGGAGGGCAGCGGCCACTAGAAACCCACATCTTTCCCTCTGTACTGTTCGCTAAAGTCCTATGGTGAATTTCTTTGTTCTGTTCTTTAACTAAGGTGCCATTTGTGTTGGAGATAGCCAGGATAGAAGAACACTCTTTTCAGGAGTATTTAATTCACTTTCTATATCAAGTACAAAAGAAATAGAATTGCTTCTGCTCATGAGTATGAGCTTGCCCATGAGAAAAACCACACTCTCTGCCAGCCAGAACCTTATAAGCAAACACCTGCTACAAACCATTCCCTAGAAGCGGGAGAAGCAGGATATAAGAGAAGACAAACAACAAGGAGACCTTGAATTCTTAGAGCGTTTTTGCACACAGAAAAAAATGCTTTTCTCTACATCATCTCACCTAATCTGTACAACTGGCTTGTGAGGTAGGAGTTGTTTTTTCTAATTTTACCAGTGAAAAAAATAGAATAAGAAAAGTCAAATAGTTTACCTAACATTAAGAAGTTAACAGGTGGTGCAGTCATGATTTAAACTGAGATCATCTCTACTCAGTGCTTTAGTATTTGTGGAAAAGCTTTAACAAACTCACTGTTACACAAGAGATGTTCAGTTCCTTTCTTCCCTGGCTCTCTATCTGCTCCTCTTCTAATGACTGTCAAGTATTTCAAAACAGAGTGAATGGTTTCCAATACAGCTAATTTTATTTATTTCCTTGCACCATGCATTTCCTTCTGAAAACTAGCCCTGTACTCTTTTCAATATGCCAACCAAGGATCACAACACAATTCAGAATAAAGTCCTCTGTAAAAAGAATCACAATGACACAGCTGGGTTTAGGTATTTACTTTCAAAGCCAGATCTGCCTTTAGCCCCTCAATCACAGAGCTAGGTGGAGGTATTCTTTATAAACATGGCTTGATACTCAACCAGGCACATTTCCTTATTCATAAGAAAAGCCCCAGAAGCTGCGATCCACACTTGCATACTCCTCTGAGGTTATATACAGAACCCCAGCCCAATTATTAGATGAATTTGCTATCTTTATCCAGAAACTGTCTTCAGTTCCTCCCACCTGCAAGCAATTGACACAAAGTACAGTCATCCCTCATTATCCAGAGGAGATATGTTCCAAGACCCTAGTGGATACTTCAAACTACAGATAGCATCAAACCCTATATAAACAGTTTTTCCTATTCATACATACCTATAATAAAATTTGATTTATGAGTTAGGCACAGTAACAGATGAGCAAAAACAATAACAAAATAAAACAATTATAATGATCAAAACATGACTACTCTTGTATTTTGGGATAATTATTAAGTAAAATAAGGGTTACTTGAACAAAGGTACTGCAACATCATGACAACTGATCTGATTACTAATGCCATTACAAAGTGACTAACAGGTGGGTAGTGCATACAGCATACATACAATAGACAAAGAGATGATTCTCATTCTGGTGGTATGGAGCAGGACAGCATGAGATTTTACCACACTACTCAGAACAACACGTAATTTAAAACTTCTGGAATTTTTCATTTAATAATTTTGGACCACAGTTGGCCAAGGTTCACTAAAATTGTGGAAAGTGAAACCAAGAATGGGGGGCTGACTACCGTAATACTCATATTCACAGAAGCAAATGTCAGCCATTAGTGAAGCAGAATCACAAGTACTACCCTGCAGATTGTGGTGCTGAGCCTAGGAAACAGGCACAGAATCTGAAAGAAGAAGAGATCACAGGATACCTGCAGCTATGCCATTGAGGATCTCCCAGTCACTTTGGTTCATGCTCAATTAAACAGCCACTATCAGTGAAAATCAATATATCTCTCTATAAAAACCCCCAGTCACACACTCCTCCCTTTTTCTAACTAACTCATATATTCTGCCCCCACCTTGCAATCACAGTTCAAAAGTCTCCAGGTGGAATTTGCTGAATTATCAATGAGGGCCTTGCCTTTCTGAGGCTGCCATTAGTTTAGCATTGGTAAGGCCCTATAAACACTAGTCCTAAAGAAACTAGCTCTTCTGGGTGCCTACCATTTATAAATCTAGTCACTCATGTGGGTTGGGTCTTATCCTTGGATCCCAGTACCTAGGACATACTGGATACTCAGAAAAGCTCAGGTGAAACCTTGGTCTTTGTGGCAGCCCTATCTTATTTTGCTGGAAATCACAGATACTGAGTTTTGGTGCACACACACACTTGCATATGTGTGCAGTAGACATATACACATACACACAGTGCATGGGGAAATGCCTGGAAGTCATCTAGTAATTTAGGATTGTAAGCACCCTTACCTGCTGCTGGGGTGTTCCAGGCAATGCTGCAGGTTGTCAATATAGCCTGGTGTTTGCATTTTGACAGTGTTAACACAGACCTGTGAGAATGGCTGAGTACTCCTCCACCTTAGTCCTGACCTTTCCCTTAGTGCATTCTCCTGTCTCTACAGACCCTCTGCCCTCCCACTGCATGTCTCAGTGAGCTCTCTTGGATGCTGCCTATAGAAATAGCGAGGGTCACCTAGAAGTCTCTATGTTCAGTTACTTCATAAAATGTGACTGTAGAGCAGCTGTCATCCAGGAATGGTGTGGACACCAGTGTAGCAATCTTGGCAGACTGGTCAGGATGCACCCCTCACTTCTGCAGTAGCTGGGGGCTTGTGTTAGTGCTAGGACTGGTTCAGGCCCTGTCTAAAAGGTGTGACTATAAACTAATGAGGCTGGCTTTATGTAAACAAACACAGCAGAAAGTCTACAACCCAAGCGAATGTTATCCTTCAATATGGTCCTCCTGGGAAACCCCACACTCCATCCAACAATGCTGCCATTGCTCCAAACACTTTAGGAATTGTCCTCAGAGTCTGTTCACAAGAAAGTCAGACTCACTGCTTACACACCTGATTTTGGTTCCAAAACAGCATTTCCCAACGTCATCACTCTCCATGTTCACCAGTCTGGGCCTCAGATGACGTTGAGAGGTTTCCTGAAACCAAATCCACCCTCTAAGGACAGAGATTGGCAGCTATTAAGGATATGTAAAGAATGAGCCTTAGGCAGGTCTCTAGAATAAACCCCAAATATTTTTATCAGCTTAATTAAAATAGAGATATAAATCCTCACCTTGACTTACAATCTGCTCCTCAAACCACATCTCCTGCTGTATGCCATTCACCCACACCAACAGCTCTTTTGTTCCTTCAGCATGCCAAGCCATCTTGTTACAGGGCCTTTGCACTAGCTATCCCCTCTACCTGAAATGCTTGAAGGTTTTTAATCTTGATAATTACATGGTCAACTCCTTAACATTTATGTTTAAGGTCAAATGTGATATCTTCAAGATAAACTTTCTCTGACCATCAAGTCCAACATCTGACTCACATCACTCTACTGTAATTTTCTGCATAGCACTTACCACTGTTTTTCTCAGTGTTTTTGTTTATTTTCTATCTTCCCTGCATTAAAATGTACACTCCACCAAGAGTAGGACCTGTCTTTATCATTCATCATTTTATCCCCAGTCAACAGTAGGCACTCAATAAATATTTTTTTAATTGAACTGAGCAAATCCCAAGGCTACTTTCTGGAGGGATATGAATCTATTATTTCTTATTTAGGAATTGCTTTACTAAATAATCCTTGCATTTCCCACCAGTGGCTGGCAACCACCATTCTATGCCTTGAACATTTTTAGATACTATATTACATGTGATCCTATGGTATTTGTCTTTCTGTGTCTGGCTTAGTTCACTTAGCATAATGTCCTTCAGGTTCATTCATGTTATTACAAATGTCAGGATTTCCTTCTTTTGATAGATGTCTTTTCTTTCTTCTGTCTTTAATTTTTAAATATATATATGCAACACAGAATATATTCACCTTGTCAAAAATGAAGACATTACAGATGAAGTTAAAAGATGTCATAGAATGTCCAATCCACCTCTCCATACACACACACACACACACACACACACACTTAAGCACTAGCGCCCATCCCTAAACTCTCCCAATATAACTGCTGATGTCAGTTTGGAAGGTATCTAGACTTTCCCCCATGTGTTTCAAAACACACACACACACATCCCACCACCACCACCACCACCACCACCACCATCACCAATGACAACAACAGGAAAAAAAAACTTTGGGGGTGAAACTTATAAATTATATCTTTTGCAAAGACTAAAAATTAAATTTCTGAACTCAGGGAGTTCTGGCTTCAAATTCCATATCTGATATTTGTAGCTATGAGAAAATTCCTTAACCTCCCATGCCTCAGTTTCTGCATTTATAAAATGAAGATGATAATTATGATAATTATGTCCATGTATATTAGTTATGTATTGTTGTGTAATGAATTATCCAGAAACGTAGGAGCTGAGGTTGACAAACATCTCCCTCACACCAGCTGTTAGGGTCAGAAATCTGGGAATGGATTCAGCAGGTGGCTCTGGCTCAGGTAGCCCACGAGATTGCTGTCATCCTAAGATCTGGTGGAGTTGGAGGATCTACTTCCACACTTACAAGAGCAGCAACTGGCAAGGGGCCCACATTCTCCACTATATGGGCCTCTCCTTATGACTGTTCTATGCATGGCAGTGAGCTTTCAACAGATCTGAGAAACAGATCTGAGAAAGAGAAAAAGAAAGAGAGCAACAAAGGAAAAAAAATAAAGAGAGCAGTGTCTTTTATAACCCAATCTCAGGAGTGGAATTCTGTCCTTTCAGTGGGTTTTGGATCACATAGACTAGTACTCGGGCACCTTGTAGGAGCAAAACACATAAGGGTATAAACACCAGCAGATAGAGGTCACTGTGTACCTTAGAGGCAGGCTCTCATACTGCCTCTTAGGATTGTTGAGAATCAAATGGAATAATGCCTTTAAAACATTCACTCATTTCTTGGCACATTGTAAATGGTCAAAAAATTCTTGACCCCTAGAATTCTCAAAAACACAATAAAACAACCCAAGAGTTTCTGGTAAAAATTTAAATATTTTACCCATCTGTTGGATAGCTTTTGTGATAAAACATTGCCCCTGATACCAGCACATTTTAAAGTTTGTGGACTTTTTATGTTCTAAAACCACACTGTCCCACACAGGAGCCAATAGCCATGTATGACTATCAGACATTTGAAATGTGTCTGGTCCATTTACCAACAAAACAGAATGGAGAGCCCAGAAATGAACCCATGTTTGGATAGTCAATTGATTTCCAACAAAGGTGCCAAGTATACATTACGGAAAGGACAGTCTCTTTGATAAGTGGTGTTAGGAAAACAGAATATCCTTGAAGAAGAATGAAATTGAACCCTTATCTTATACCATGTACAGAGTCAATGCAAAATGTATTAAATACTTAAATGTAAACCTGAAAACACTAAACTAGTAGAGGAAAACATAGGGGAAAAACTACATGATTTTGGTCAGGACAATTAATTTGACCTCAAAAGAACAGGAAAAAAAGAAAAAACAGATAATGGGACAACATCAAACTAAAAGTTTCTGCATATCAAAATAAACAATTAACAGTGAAGAGATACAACCTATGGAATGGGTGATATTTGCAAGCCATACATCTAACAACGGGTTAATATCCAAAATATGTAAAAACTCAAACAGCTCAATAGCAAAAAGGTTTTTAATTTTTTTTTTAAAAATCTGATTTTAAAATTGGGAAAAGATCTGGATACACATTTAAAATAGGACATGTAAACAACCAACAGTCATATGAAAAAACAATGCTCAAATCACTAATATTTAGGGAAATGCAAATTAAAATCATAGTGAGATATCTCATACCTGTCAAAATTGCTATCCACAAAAAGACAAAAAAATAAGCACTGCTGGAGATGTGAAGAAAAGGAAACCTTTGTACACTATTGACAGGAATATAAATCAGTGCAGCCATTGTGGAAAACTATACAGAGGTTCCTCAAAAAATTAAAATAGTGCTGGAGATGTACCTCAGTGATAGAGTACATGTTCAGCATGTGCAAGACCCTGGGTCTGATGCCTAGCATCACTAAAAAATAAATAAATAAATAGAATTACCATATGATCCAACAATCCCACTTCTGGGAATTTTCCCCAAAGATTTGAAATCTGTCAAAGAGATTTCTGCACTCCCATGTTTATTAAAGCACTATTCACAATAGCTAAGTTATAGAACCAACCCAAGTGTCCACAAACAAATGAAGAGATGAAAAAATTGTGGCATATACACATAATGGAATACTAATCTGCTTTCACAAAGAAGGAAATTCTGTCATTTGTGATAATAATTTATAGAATTGGTGAATTATACTAGGTAAAATAAGCCAGACACAAAAAAACAAATACTGCTTTATCTCGTTTATATGAGCAATATAAAGCAATTAAACTCATCAAAACAGAGCAGAATAGTGGTTACAGAAACTTGGGATTATGTGGGGAGAAGGGAGAAATGATAGTCAAAACATACAAAATCCGTTAGAGGAATTGTTTTTCACAGTGTGGTGAATATAGTTAATATTGTATTGCACATTTTTAAATTTCCAAGATAGTACATTTCAAATATTCTCATCATAAAAATAAGCATTTCAGGCAATGGCTATGTTAATTAGCTGGATTTAATCATTCTACATTGTATTCATAAATCACCGCATCACTTTGTACCCATCAATACTATTACAAACTGTTGGTTTACTATAAAATAAAATTAAAAAGAAATGTGTCTACTCCAAATTAAAATGTGTTCTAAATATAAAATTTATACTAGCATTCAAAGGCTTGGTACAAAAAAGTATAAATTACTTAAATAATAATTTTTACATTGATTACATGTTGAAATGACAACACTTTGGATATATTAACCAAAATACATTATTAGAACTAATTTCACCTATTTGTTTTTGCTTTTTTTCCCCCTAAACATCACTACCAGGAAGTTTTAAATGATAGGGTTCATATTATATGTCCATAGACTATGCTGAAAATATTGGCAGAAGATATGATTATCATGTTTCATACTTAACCTCCATATAATACTATTGAGTAATCTGCTTTGGGTTTCCTAAACAATTCCCTTAAGTATTTTTCCATGTTTGTTTTAGAGAAGATGTGTGCTTGCCTTCTGAATTTGATAAGACCTGGGCAGGAAGTCCCCCTGTGTGTCATCAGTATTGCCTTCCTCAGGAAGTTTACATCCTAATTTATCTAATAGGGACTTTTTGAATCTGTATTCTGTTAGAAAGTAGAGCAGAATGGTATTTCAAAGCCCATGTCCAGGTGTAATGAGTTCTGGAAGAAAGTTCTACAGCCATGAAAGTGAAACATTTACTCTCCAAATCTCTGAAAACCTTCTTGGAACCATATTCTCTTGGGAAAATCCTAAAACAAAACAACAGATTAAGACCTAAGTGAAGCCAAAGCTTTGAGTTCTAAACCTTAACAGGACAGGTAAAATTGCTACTTAGGTTTTGAATTTCTCTGCTGTAAGGGTTTTTTAATTTAACATAATTTAATCATTAGAATACCTCTACATTACTTCTTTTGATAGTCCTACCTTAAACCAAGTCAATTGTGAAGTTGTATTAGAATATTTACACTTATGATCAGCAAGGATAAATTTTATCAAGTGCTCTTCTTGGCTGCAGAGAGGATATTGACTCAGGTTTATGCCTGAGTGACCTTGTTTTCTCCTTTGAAATAACAGGGTTGAAATTGATACCACATATAAGTATATATTCTATTTCTAAGTAGTAGTGGAATAGAAAATTTTTATCTGAGGCAAGAGATTTTTAATGGAAAATATCAAGCTATTACATTAAACAGTATTCTGATTTATATTTATGTGTCTCTAAAAATATAAAGTCAATAGATATAACAATAATAATATAAACCTCCACTAAGAGCCTTCTATGTAAAAATTATCATTAATTTATTGCAGCTTATAAGATGGGTACTATTATTATGCCAGTTTTACAGATAAAATACTTAGGCTGAATATGGTAGAGTAACTGGCTAGGGTGATGTGTTTGTTAGGCATAGTGCTTGATCTATAAAATGCCAAAGCACTTTTAAGAACTGTCTCCACTTCGGATAGTAATAAGAAAACAGCTCAAGATAAGGGAGCTCTAAAATTCAGAATTGGGTGAGAGTAGGTGAGGCCACCTTGATAAGCATTGAGGTCCCCTCATAAAGAAGGTCAGACAAGGCCAAGGGTGCCATGGGTTAGGCAACCTAAAGTTGCTAAACCTTTAGGTTTAGCAAACCTAAAGTTGCTTGTAAGAATCCTTCTGTCACTGAGGTTAAATGATTATATTAGTGCTTCACTTTTCTCATCAATAAAAGAGGAAAATGCTAATAATAATAATAGAAAAGCTATTGCTAAATTGCAAAGTGCCATATCATTAGTCATGTGCAAATGTGTCTATTTTTTCCATTTTTTTCAAGCCAAATAAATTGTTCCCTAAAATCCTCAATTAAAGATTAAAATTGGTTTACATTTTATCCTCATTATACTTTCAAGTTTTAAGCAATTATCAACCAGGCCCAAATTCACCAATTGCAGGGCAAGGGTATAATTAAGAAATAGTAAGTAGTTGGCAATCCATACATTAGATTCTGTTGGTGAAGAAAACCCATTCAGACCCTGATCATTATTTATCTCAGGATTTAAACAGTAACCGTAATTGTGTTCTTTGAACACCAAGTTCCCAGCCCACCCTTAACCCCTCCTGCAGTTAATTAGCTGGGTAGGTCTTATAACAAATACCCACTCAGAAGCACTGGGTGGTAGAAACGCTGTTGATAATTAAACACCACAATAGCACGGAGCCTGTTTCAGGAGCTGCAGAGTGGTCTTGCCAGCCGGACTGCTCACCACACACCCACAGACCCTCTATTGTGCTGGCTATAGCTGCTCAGAGGGACAGTTGCTTGGCTGGACAAGGGACCAACTGCAATGAGAGAAAAAGCCAAACCCTGCAAAAAGTTTGAGAGTGCTGGACTCAAAGGGAAAATACCCAGTGGGTGGAAGTGAAAGGGGAATGGATGGACCCAAGAAAAATAGAAGTGAAAAACAATTATAAAATTATGGCAGGAAAAACAATTATAAAATAGACATAGCCTTTCTATTTTGTAAGTCTAACCAGCCAGCCAAGATGAGTTCATCTGTTTCATGCCAAATAGTGACTGGAAAACTTAGAATATATAAATAATAAGTTGGTTCCTCTTCCATTTGTCCTAGAGAAAGTTCCCTGAAGTCTTTAAGATTTTTAATAAAATTGTGGCTGAATCATCCCAACTCCCGTGATCTCAGTTTCTTCATCTTTAAAATAAGGAGATTGTAAAGCTTCCCATTCTGGGATCAAAAAAAATAGGAATAGCGTTCCCAGGACTATTTTCAAGGTGTCAAAAAGCCTACCCTATCACACTATTATTTCAGATAAAATTACCCTTCTAATATAATTATCATATTCATTTGCTTCTGCTTAAAATATATTAACCCAGTTGGGTTGATTATCTCATCTGAACAGATGCTTCTATTGGCAGTTAAAATAGGTCATTAATAGGGAGAAACATTACTTTATTAGTCAGCTGGTTTGGTAGCAAAAAAAAAAAGCTTTCAAAAGAGTGTTTTATTAAGCTATTAAAAAATCCATAGGGGCAAAAAATAAAGATTTGCTCTGTGAAATGACTGAAAACCACTAACTCAGTCAGTGCCTCTCTGACTTATCCATGCAATTACCCCCAAGAACAGAGGCAAGTGAGTATAGTCTCAGGGGCACCTGGGGAATGAACCCCCAAAAGGGAGAGATTTCTGTACAGTTTCTCTTTTTGCAAAATCTCCATTTTTTTAGAAACACTTTTCATTCTCCTTCACATTAAACACATTTGTCTCTAATTTCTAAATAATATGCTTTTCAACAAAATCTGCAAATAAAAATCAACACTCCAGGAAGACAGGATCAATAGGTGAATCTCCACCCCACCCACCGTTACTACCCAGAAATTATGATGAAGTTTAAGGAGCACCGGAATGGAAATAATCTTGGGAAGCTCACCTATCTGTAAAAGTATCTGAAGAGACAGTAAGCTTTATCATGAAGTGGAATCCCTTTGCCACCACAACTCAAATTGCATCAAGTCTAAAGCCTGGAAGAAAGGGAAGGTGCAGAAGTGAACTATGTTCTGCTGGGGAAAGCAAGAAAAATGTCAAGGGGAACTTAGCATAGCTGAAGAGAAGCTGTCCATCTGAAATGCCACCTGGAATTCACACCAGTAATAACTGTTGTGGATATAAAAATTAATAGGGGGGATTTCATAGTATTAGAAAAATTTATTTTTATAAATCATGTGTCTATCACCCAAGTGTTGACGCATGCATGCAATTCAAACATCAGGCTTACAATAAAAGGCTCACTGAATAACTTAACAAGGACAATTCCCCCATTTTCTCTGTAATTTGGAGTGGAAGAAGAAGGGGGGCAGTGGGTAGAGGGTGCAGTTACTGGGTCAATTAATCAACCTGAAAACTGTGAGACAAACTCTGACGCCTAACCTATGTCTAAAAATACACAAATGTATACGAATTTGTTTTAAACTGTCAATGCCTATATTTAGGACCTTCCCAGCAAGGCTATAATGAGACTGTGTTTGAGGGCTTCAGTCATAGCAGACTCTACCATTAATCTGAAGTTAGTTAAATTAACAGCATTTAGTACTGACTTGTCAATCTCACTACTCCAGGAAATTGCACCTTGAGGCTACTAATATTGCCAATTTTTCCACTGGAGTGTGCACCCAAGTGTGTGTGTGTGTGTGTGTGTTTTCTCCAGAACCTCCGCCTTCATACACCATCTTTGCTTCCCGACGTCCACAGCACTTATATTATCATTTATTCTGGCCTCCTTTAGCCTTCCCGGGGGATTCTGCATAGTGTAGCTGCTCAGTGAAAGAGTTTTTTAGCTTTATATTTATTTGTTTATTTTTCTGTCATGGCTCATGACTGAGGCTTTTAAAAAAAAGCGTGACAGTATTTAGAGTACATGATTGACTGCTACAGCAACATTCATTAACCATGACAAATCTGCAGCAAAACACAGTCCTGAGTGTTCTAAACAGCAACTTTAAGAAGAAAGAAGAAAGAAAGAAAAAGAAAAAAGACTCAGCTAATTTTTCATTGACTTCATCTGTAAATAAATTTAGACTGATGGTACGCAGGGGCAATAATAAATTAGTATTCATTTCCTGTAATTAATGCAAACATGCCTATGAACACAGAGAATATGAATATATAACCACCTAATTTCCATTTCAAAATGCACCTAACAGATTTTCACTTGAGTTATCTTCATAATATTTTCCTCCTTAATTAAAAGAATGAAATAGATGGATTTCTTTCCTACCCACCAGGGAAAAATATTGTTTTGGTCACAGTGTGTGTCAAACACATTTCAGCAACAAATCTGCAGACCTTGATTCTGATTCATTTCACTGTGTGATCCCCTACCACACATATTCATAGGTAAGTCATCTTCTCTCCTATCACTGAGCAGGAAGTGCTCCTCTGAAGTGACAAGGCGACCACACAGGCCGACCCTCATCCTCATATGCTAAGAGCAAGAAGCAGCCTCACAGCCTAGCACAGGGATGGAAAAGTTCTATCACTGATGAACACTCAATCACACAGAGACAGGCTGGGTAAACAAGATGATGTAAATCAAATAGAGATTATGATGTACCACGTAAAACAGAAATGTCAAACTCCACAGTCGTTGGAAAGAGGAGCTAGTATACTTGTTATTTTGAGAATGGACACCCTGGAGAACTTTCATTCTATAATCAGACCACAATCAAAGATCAAATCGCTCAGAGATCAGTGTGTGATCGCACCCAAATTATCCATCATCAGAGCCCACTAGCTCCACTATGGCACCAGCAGTACAACACTTTGTTAGCAATAAATAAATTGATAGTAACAAAATTATATCTCTAAGACGGGCATACAAAAGTGTCTATATGCTGAGAAGAATGCGATAAGAACAGAAAATCTCAATCAGGTTTTATCAAACAAACAGCTTTGGTAGAACACAACTTGACTCATGAGTAACTTCCTAGTGCCCCTCCTGCCCCTATAGAGCTTTTGCCCCTTAGTGTTTGTCCTTCTGAACATCACAGGCACAAATCTGTGGAATTATAATTATCTGTGCCTAGCAGCTAATTGGGATGCATATAACCAGAGGGCCAGAGAGCAATGGGAATATCTTAATTTGATGAATTTACCAGTTAATCTGGTTGTAAATGTCACTAATTAGACTTCATCAGAGTAAGATAGTTCATGATGAATACAGATCCCACTTTCTCTCGGTGTTTTTTAAACCCATAGTAGACACTCAGATATGCAGCAGCATTTCCTCAGAAAGAAATAGGAGTCATTCCATTTCTTTGCCTTAGTTGTCAGCCTGGAAAGCCGAGCGATGCACCTCAACACGCTGGTCCAGGAGGCCCAGGACAGGGTGAGTGAACTGTCTGCCCAGGTGGAGAATGAAGGATTCACTCTGGACAACACAGAGAAAGAGAAACAGCTCAAAGCCTGGGAGTGGAGGTATCGACTCTACAGGCGCATGAAAACAGGCTTCGAACATGCCAGTGAGTATTCGCAGAGGACTTCTACATTTAATTAGACTTAACTTCAGTCTGAGACAGCCAGGCCTTCTTTTACTGATTTTTTTTTTTTTTTTTTTGCAACTCTACCAGGTCATGGATGGCCGTTGTCAGCCTGTTTGGAGTAAAGGCTCTGGGAGGCTGTAAAAGGGTCTTTTGTCTTGCTTGATTTTCTGGCTCCTGATAGGTTCTCCAACCACAGCCATGAGACTCGGTGCTTCTGGCCTCCCTCCACCATGTCGCACTCATCTAGCACTTTCCACCCACTACGCCCTAATGCCTAATGACCTGGACCGTCTGATGCCCTAAGTAGCTATATTTTGGGATGTGGAGGTGGAAAAATATTTATTTGCCTATTTGTCTAGTTTCTGCTTCAAGCTCAAGTTGAAGTTGCTTTCAATCCTCTACTGCATTTTTTTATAGAGAGCTATAAACTGAACTTCAATTAATACAAGCAACAGAGAAGAACAGTCAATCAAACCATAAATTATGCTTTTATCTGCATTTCCATTCTCCTCACTGATTCTTTTTGTTAGTTTAAGAAAAATCGTTCTGGATAATACTCATTCGCACTGGAAAGTACTGCTGAGAGTGGCCCCTAGTATAAAAACAAAATATGCAACTAAAACATTTGCGTAATATCAAATTCTCATTCTAGAAGATTTTATTCAAACAACAAAAAAAAATTAGACTTTAAATTTTAAATATAAGGGAAAAGTCAGATCACTCCTTTGAAATTCTCTGCCTCTGCCTCAGACTATTTGCAAAAGAATAAACTGACTCTGATTTAAACAAAAACCAAAAGCAGTGAGAACACTGTTTTCTTTTTTTTTTTTTAATATTTTTTTTAAATGATGTGCTATTATTTTTTTATATCTTTATTTATTTTTTTTATGTGGTGCTGAGGATCGAACCCAGTGCCTCACGTATGCGAGGCAAGCCCTCAACCGCTGAGCCATAACCCCAGCCCCGAGAACACTGTTTTCTTAAGTAGCACTTTACACTAAATACCAAATGTAGGCCTAACCCTTTCTCTGAAGCAAATAACTTCAGCAACATTAATGAAAGTTTGCTCTCGATAATAACAATTTCCTCAACATGCTGATATGTGGATTTTACAGAGATTCAGCAATTGCTTTAATAAGTGCATTTGCTACTGTGCCTTATTTAGCACAGATTAATACTAGAAACATATATTTGTAGACTTGATGCCATTTTGTAATAATTTTCTAAATTACAAAACACCTTCTGGGTGTTAAGGAATACCTAAGACCACCATCAGTCCTTTAGAGCCTGAGGTCAGTGGGCATGATACCTGCCCCTAAGAGAAAACACTACCTGAAATGTAATAGGAATCAGCCTGAGAGCAAGCTGGCTAGACTCCTGCTCTGGAAAAGCCCCAGAATTAGGCGTTGGGAAGCCATGGGCTTTCATCCCACTGTGTTCTTGAGCAAAGAACTTGGTCTCTTTGAGCAGTAGTTTCAGCTTAATGAAATAATTTACATGAAAGTACTTCATGCAAGGTATGGAACTCTGTCTACAAAGTAGTATCCTGCTGTCACTTCCACCCTTCTTTTGCTGGCCCAGCCCTATCTCATCTTGTGTTTCCAGGATACTTTGGGAAGGCTTGACTTCTATTGTTTACCCCTTCAGAAGACATTCTAATCCTCAGAAAAGACCAGGATGGCAACAAATAAAAGTCAATGAGACTTCTAATGAAAATGTTCAAAAGCAAAAGCTAGCAGCCTCTACAAACAGATGTTCAGGGCATCCTTTGAAGAGACAGGGACATTGTTTGAAAAGGATTTGCTATGTTAAGATCCTTGTGTTTTTCCTTCTGTCCCAGGAGCTCCCGAGGTGCCAGCCAATGCCTGTCTCACAGTAACCAGCAGCACATCACTCACTGTCAGCTTCCAAGAGCCGCTCAGTGCCAATGCAGCTGTAGTGACCAGGTATAAAGGTACTGCACTCCTGATGTCTTCTCCCTGCTCCCTTCTAGAAGAAAAGTGTAGCTAGAGGTCCATTGTGCATTTTGTGTGTTTGGGTTTCCTGCTGATAGAACGTTTTCATCCCATTTACTTCTGGGGTTGAAATAGTTCCAGAGGCATGGGCATGAAGGAACAATGAGGTGACTGAGAATAAGTCACAATAAGATGAAACGCACAAAACCAGCTCCTCAGTGACTGCACCATCCATGTTGGCAGAGGGGCTGCTCTGGGCAGAGCGCAGGGTAGGGACATCAGACAAACTGAAAATCAGCCCTGATCCATGGAGCTGAGAGGTTGGAATGTGGAACACTAATAGGAGGCATTATCAAGTGAAGAGTGTCACTTCAGGTGAAGTGCACGTCAGAAAAGAATGAGGGGATGGTAAAATGGTGGTGGGACTCATAAAGATTCCAGGCCTGACTTTGAAGGATGGGCAGGATTTGGACTGAATGTAAATTCCAAGTGGAAAGAAGAATGAGCAGTTATAAAAACAGGAAAATTCTGGAACAAGTAGAGGAGAATAAGGAAACACATAGAGGGAGTAGAAAAATAGTAGGGCTCTGGAGGCACCAAGGCTCATGAGAAAGGGAAATGAAATATAAAATCAGAGGGTGAAACCAGGGCCAGCAGGTAGGGAGTGGGATGTTGTGGGGCTTGCATTCAAGGCCAAAAAGTTTAGTCTTTCTGTGATGACCTCTGCAGAGCCGTTGGACAAGATAGGTACACGGTGGCAAGTGGACTTTTGAAAGCGGAAGTGTCAGTACTTCATGTGCTGTGTTGGAAGAGTTATGGACTTAGAATAAGGAACTGAATTAGGAGGCTTGCAGGACAGAGGTCGTGACAGCCTGAGCTTGCTATAGTGGCAGGTCTGGGAAAGGAGAGGGAGAGCCCAGAGGGAGAAACTTCGCAAGTATGACAGCAATGACAGCCACACTTTCAGGGCACCTACCACACACCAAGTGCTGCTTAAGCCCTGTCTGTTTTATCTCTAGTCAATCCTCATGAGGCAGTTACTGCTGATTTCCCATTTTACAGATTAAAACATGAAGGGAATGAAAGTTTAAAGAATATGTCCAAAGGCTCACAGCCCGACTCATCATGTTATGTTGACTCTTGAATGTGGAGGCCAAAGGGAAAGAAAGTTATTGTCCTGATTCACAAGGACATATGGAAATAACCTGAATAGTTTTGAAGCTCGACAAAGCTATCCAAACCTTGTCCAGGTACCAGGCACAGATAGTATTTCTACATGCTCAGGTCACTGCTGCTCCCCCTGCCTGCAAAAATGCCCAAGTAGAGCACATGCCTGGCTTTCTCTTTCCCAGGGTTTCTTCCTAGTAAAACCTCAGGTCTCTGCAGATATGACTGTGTCCATACCCTATGTTGTTCTGGAAACTGGAATTTTCCACACAATTCTACTCTGTTTATAATGCCTTAGGTAAGACAGTATTGAATTGGTTATGCCTGGGTTTCCTGTATCAAAGAAAAGGCAGCTGAGGGTACAGCACATAAATGCAGTCACCCAGGATGGCCTCCCACAGCCATCCTCTGCAACAGTTCTGGTACTTCCTCTTGTTTGTCTGTCTGCCAAGGCTGATATTCAGAGCAAGTGTCTGGAGTCAGTGTTAGACATGGACATTTTCCTCTTTTCTACCCCTCTCCTGCTCAGGATTTTGATGAAGGGTTTCATCAGTGCTGCCCAACTTGACATTTCCTTCTTACACTTGATTAGTGAGCTATCAGAAGCTAATTTATCCAGACTGTCAGCTATTTAATACTTGACCATAACGCCAGCTAATTCTATCAGTATTCACATACTAACACTTCTCTCAGGAGACTTGCATTTGGGTGAGGTTGAAACGAAAGGTCAAGCAGGTTCTGTTAGTGACTGGAGAGGATTAATTAAGCATTAGAAATAGAATTGTCTGTTACATTATGGAGTAGGTTTCCTTGTGTTAATTTACAAGGGCAGAAATTCAGTCCTTAACCTGATGCACTCAAGGGTTACTGAAACCAGCAGGCAGCCTACTGCATCTACCAAGACAGCAGGACAGTTTTTAATTCAGGGGTTAAAATAATTATTTATTTGTGGAAATATTAGCAACATTACCCTGAAACAAGGCTAATTATTTTGTTTTCTTTTTTTAAAAAATGACAAAGAAACAATTGAGAAATCCACAGAATGAAATGGCAAATATGTAATTGGTGAAAGGGAATGCTCAATTCTGCAGTATTTAGGGTTTGGCAAGAGCATCTCTCCCTACTCTTCAGAATTTCTGGGTACAGCAAAACCCCAAGCATATTTTGACAACTGGATGTTTTTCTCTTTCATGCTTAAGCCAGTATATACTTGAAAGAAAATCTGAATCCTACTGTTTCCTATTTGTTTACACTCAACTCATCAACATGCTTTCTGAGACTCTGTTGATGTACAGAAATCTTTTTAATAGCGTCTCTTTATACTTTATACTCTCCTTTAGACTCCAGAGCTGTGCACCAGGCCAACTGCCATCACAATTTGGAGATTAAAGGTGTCAATTACAGCTTAAAACAGTTTTCAGTGAGAGCTGCAAGATTTTTCTGTCTGCATTTGTCCTGAATACAGTAAAGTGAGGTGTTTCTCAGCATATCCTCTTTGGATTCAAAGCGCCCTTGCATCTTTCAGTCTCATCTCACCAATTTCCAGGGCTTACAGAGAAAAACTAGAGTTATTTCAGGTGCTTTGGTGCTTTGGACAAATGCCAGGACTGTGTTCCACATGTACTCCTGAGAGCCTTGGGTAACCTGCCTGCACCTCTCATTTATAGATTAGATGCTATTTCTCTGCAGACTCAAAGCAGAAAACATTTTCAAAAGTGAATTTGCTGCTCCTTGCAGGATAGAAGTGTGTCTTATAACAGGTGCAGTGCAGCAAGTCTTCCAGAGGATGAAACATTTTCTAGTTTTATTTTTAAAAGTGGGGCTTGAAGTGGTGACACTTCTGTGTTTTGCTGGTTACAAGATGCTGCAATGGATGCCACAGTGTGTGTGAGTGGAGCCCTGGTTCTGTAAATGCCCTTCCTCACCTCTCTTTCCATCTTGATCCCTTAAGAATTAGAAACCACCATCCTAATTCTTCCCTATAAAAGGCTATAAGAGCAAATTGTTTAACTGCTCTTCATTTGACTGCATTATTTAAAATAAAAAAGGATTTATCTTTGCAAAAGTAGCCAAAGCTTTTCAGAAACTGGTAGTTTATTTGCCAGTGCTTCTTTGGACCACCACCATTACGTTATTCCTCAGAAGGAGAGGAAGCCAAGGAATTCCAGAGAGCTGTCTCTGGGCATTTCAGTTTCCACCACATGTAAATTAAAACCTTCAGGGTCATCATTTGTAACGATAGTGTCAACTTGATCATGGCTTGATAACCGGGGGCCATCTTTCCACAAGACTTGAGACAACCTTGAGTTCATGGAGCATGGGTACACCATCGCCCAGATTTCTATTCTTTCCATTCTTTATAATTTTTTCTTCCTATATCTTGTAGTTGGAAGGATATTTGTCTACCAAGAAAAATGCATATTGTCTATGTTAAAATAATCAAAGAATTAATCTAATCATAAGCATAAAGTAGCTGCGCTCATTATTGGATTGAAATGATATAATTTATTGAAGCAAAACAATGTATAACTTTATTGAGCCTGTTTGGGTTTCAGAGAGGGGGAGATGAGGCCAAAGGTTTGAAGATGAGAGCAACAAAGAGGGGCAGAAAATGTCATGCCCAGAAGACACCAAACTCAGTGGATTGATATTGTTTGCACGTGGATGAAAATGTGAAAGGGAGTTGAGCAACTAAATGCATGTTGGATTAAACAGCAGATCCAGTGAAAGAAAGAGACCAGAAAAGTGAGGAGCAACACTGCAGAACCATTTCCCCAAGCCGCTAAGGCTTCTGCTCCCTCAATTGTCCCAGTTTCCTCCACAAGTTGTGGAGTGGTCAAAGTGTGGCCAATTTATTCTCCAACAATCGTGTGAACCACTTCAATACTTTCTCCAGTAAGATATGTTGTAAAAAAAAAATAGCTTTTTTTTTCCATTTTCAATATTTAAAAAAAATTAGCCCTCACACAATACAGTCAAAGCCTGCCTTGACCTTCCCCCATCTTCACCTTCCTATCACAAAGTTCATCTCTGTAATAAGTTTGGTGCATGTCCTTATAAATCCTTTCTTGATAGAATGAACATATAGGTAGTCATATGCTTCATAATGATGAATGTTTCAGTCAACAAACATAGTGACCCCTGAAGAGTATGTTGCCTAGTGATATAGCCATCTCAGTCTGTGTAGTGACACTGCATGATGTCTGCACATTAATTAAACAACATATTCCCATAATTGACATACAAGTGTATATACAAATATGTATACAGTTGTTTGTGTACTCTAATATAAATATTATCACACTATTTGCTGAATCTTTTCCAGCTCAGTGACATATTTGCAATTCATAATATATCATATACCTGTTTTATTGTTAGTGTGTTTGGATCTTCTTCATCCTGTTTAATAGTTGTATAGTATTCCCATTCCACAGAGGTATAATTATTCTTCTACTGATAGACATATGTTGTTTTAAAGCTTTTGTCTATTAGACAATGTTATAATCCTTCTGTTCATATGTGCCTGTCTTTTACTTATAAAAATGTTTTTCCTAGATTAGTTAACTTAAGTGGAAGGGTCTATACATTCCTATACTCTCTCATTGATCTGTCCATACCTGTGCAAATACCATATAATAACTTCATAGTATATTTTAACATCTTGTAGGGCAAATCCTTCCTCATGGTAACCTTTTTCAAAATGCCTTTGTTACTTACACACATATTCTCTTCCAAGTGAATTTTAGAATTGGCTTGTCAAGTTCAATCTTTAAAATCTTATTGGGCTTGCATCATATTTAATTAATTTGGGAAGAATTCCCATCCATGAGCACGTTTTTCTAATCAAGTTCAATATTATGCATTTAGAACAGTTTAATCATTTTCTATATATGGATTTTCTATACTTCCTGCTGAGTTTCATTCCAGATATATTTTATAATTTTTGTGACTATTACGAATGAATTCTCTTTCCAAGATGTTCTCTAATTGATTGTTGTGGATCAGTAGAAGAATATTGCTAATTTAAAACAATCTTTATTTGGCTGCTTTGATAAAATCTCTAATAATTTTTAGTAGATTTTCACTTCATGAGCTTGTTGGTGGTAGTAGTTTGTTGTTTGGGGGTTTTGTTGTTGTTTTTACATTTCACCTTCAAGAATGATGGTTTTTTCATCTCTTGCTAATATTGTAATATTTTCTTTCTTTTTTGATCTCATCTCACTAATAAGAATCAATGTGAATTTTTGTTCTTGCTACATTTGAAAAGTAACTGTAAAAGCTGATATCTATCTCTCTTACCTATTTTGACAAAATGCATCTAATATTTTACCTTTAAATATGAGATCTACTAGCAATTTCTGGTAGGTACTCTTTATCAAACTAAGGAAGTTTTATTTTCTTTCCAACTTGCTAAGAAGAGGTTTGGTTTTAGTTTGTTTCATATAAGAAAAAGGTGTTAGATTATTTCATGGTTTTTCTATATTTTCCTGGAAAATCATTAATTTTGTCTTGATTATGATTGTTGACATATCATTATACATAGTACTTTCAAATACATTTTGGATTTTTGTTATTATAGCCCTTTCAACATTTCAAAAATGGCATATTTGTACATTTTTCCTTCGAATGTTGAACATTTGCTTAACTTAATGGTTTGAAGAATTAACTTTATTCATAAAATCTTTTATTGCTTATTTTCTGCTTTTTTTGGTTTGTGGTATTTTATAAATTATGACTTCTATTGAAGATGGTCAGTGAATACACAATTTCTACTCTAAGGAATAGGCTGATGCTCTTTCTGTGACCCAAAATATGATGGATTAATTTTTTGATGCTTGCAACAAAAAGACATTAGACTTAAAAAGACTGACTTAAAAGTTTGTCATGTGTATCTTTTCAATCAATCATCATTCATAGTCTATTGAGTTTTATTTGCTTTCTCTGTGAAAGAAAGAAAAGGCAAAATGCAAAGTATTGGAACCCTTAACTCCGGACTCAGATGCACTTGATTTTAAAATCCAACTTTACTATTTCCTCATTGTTGGACCTTTGGCATGTTACTGAAAACCTCTGTTTTATCATTTTACAGATAAGAAAATATAATGTTAGAAGTTTTAATTTTTGTTAGTTTATATCGCAAATTTCTGCTACTTTATTTGGGTTTGCTTTACCATTTTTTACTAGATTTTGCATAATTTGAAAATTTAATTTACTCATTCCTTTATTTTTCTTGTTTTCTAATCCATGAATTTAAGACAATAATTATTCCCCTGAGTACTGTTTGTCCATATCCAAAAATGTTTAAAACAGTACTTATCATTTATTTCTATTTGTAATTCATTTCATTTCTACTTTTTTTACACAAATCATTTTAAATTTCCCAATAGCCAGATTATATTTACTCTATTTTATTGTTATCCCCTAATTCTTATTATATTACATTAACAAATTTTAAAATAAGGACACTATCCCTTGGGGGATTTTTTAAATTCTTTTAAAATTCTTGGCTAACTATTGACTCAGTTTTACATGTGCCATACACAATGTTTGAAAAGCATGTGTAAACTCCCTTCAGCATGAAGAGTGAGCCTGTGTGTGTTGTTGAAGTACTGTTTTTTTTTTTTCCTTAAAGTATTTGTCCTTTTGATCTTTGATCTCTGGGAGAAGCTGCTTTGTCTTACCTCGTGCTGTCTGCCTTAATTTCTGTTTTCTTTGTAGTTAACATTGCTTTCTATATGTTTCCATTTGCCTGTTGTCTTCTCTACTTTCAGCCTTTCTATAACATTTGAAATACATTTTCCTCTTATAAAGAAGATTTTATTTACTCAATCTGGGGTTTTAAGAATTACACTGAAAGGTTTAAGATAAAGAAACAATAGTCATTTGCTGCTCTCCTTGCTGCCCTCTTCTATTAACTTGTTTAGCTCTGGTAGTTACTATGCTAATTAATATGGCTCGATGACTATTTCTTCATTTGTCAGTAGCTGGTCTTATTTGTACCATTACAAGTATAATAGAAAAGAATCTGACACTCCCAGAATCAGAATACACTCATCTGTACTCTCCTAATCTCTCAATATAGTAACATTTCTGTGAGCCAACAATGTTTATACTATTATGAATATAGAAATTTTTGAATTTGCAAAATCAAGTAGTACCTTTGGTTATATACCCTTTCCTATATATTTTCTTCAAATCTCTCATTACATTTTACTCTTTCTTATACTTCTCATCATTATATTCTCAATTCCTTTCAAATGACCCTTTCAGAGTATTTGCTGTTCCCAAGAGCAATACTTATTTTCTCTCCCAAAGTACTCTCTGCTTCTGCTCCAGTAAATACTAATAACAAATTAAAGCCACAGTAAAATATTACTACATACCAATCACAGTATTCATTTTTTTTTAATGCTGATACCACCAATGCTGGCAAGAATCTGGAAAAACTGGATAGCTAATACATTCCTAGTGGGAAGGCAAATGGTACAGCCACTCTGGAAAAGAGCTTGGCAATTTCTTAATAAACTAAACATGCAACTACCATACATTCTACCATTTTCACTACTGAGCATTTATCCCAGAAAATGCAAGTTTATATTCCTACAAAACCCTCTACACAAATGTTTATAGCAGCTTTATGTCTAACAGTCAAGAGCTGGAAACAATCCAGTTGTCCTTCAATTGATGAGTGCTTATACAAGCTGTGCTCCATCCTTACTATAGAATACTAGCCAGCAATAAAAAGAAACAAACTATATGTATAACAACCTGGATGAATCTTCAGAGAATGATATTGAGTGAAAAAGCTAATCCCTAAAGGCTACATATTCTACAGTTCCATTATGTAACACTGTTGAAATGACAAAAATTACTAAATAGAAAACATATTAGTGGTTGCCTGGAGGAGACACCAGGGAAGGAAGTGGGTATGTATGACTCCCATTCTTGTCTTCTAGCTATGTATTCTAAAACACCTTGTTAGCCTTTTGAAGGATTTGGAGAGGGAAAGGGGAAATAGGCATATGTGTCGCTTTGGCATCTTGATGCCATCTTCAAATCACTTCTCCTTCTTACACAGACGATATGCTCAAAAAACATGACCTAATTCTAATATTAGCCCAAGCCAACACACTTGTGAAAGCATATCTGCTGTTTCTAAAAATTATGTAAGTCACCAAGAGACAAACATGAAACTGTGTTCTTACATCAGCTGGCAAAGGATTACTCCTGACACTGATTTCTTCTTCCTGTTATATTTGGAAAATCAAAGACCCAAAATGTAATAGAAATTTTGGAATATGAGAGTTTTTAGCTAAAGAGTTCTTTGAAGGCAGAAGTCTTGACTTTTTCATGTTCATTTCTTCTTCCTACCTGCTACATTCCAGTGGCACTGGACTTCTTCCTGTTCCTGTTCTTAAATCAGATCCTCCTCTACAGGCCCTTTGCCCATGATGATCCCTGCACTGGGAACACTGTCTCCCACTCACCTGCCTGCTGATAGCCCAGGTCTCCATTAAGAGATATTTCTTCAAAGAAACATTTTATAAGTATCTACTATAAACCAGGCTCTACAACTTACAATACTATACATTATAAACTTAAAATTTGTAGAATTATGAATTCTGGTTGACTCTTCATCTTTTCTTCAAAGTAATGCGTACAGCTTACACATGTCTGTTTATATATGTTATATATTTTAAAATTTAAACATCTTTATTATAGAATTCTTAGTCTTTCCTATCTAGTACATGTAGTAAAACACTTTCCAAATGTAATTTGGCCACTGCTAGATTTCATGAGAAAAATGTTTACAGAGCCCTGAGAATATTTACACCCAGAATTCTCAAACTGAGCTGCCCATTAAAATCAGTGCAGATCCATGTCAGAACTCCTTTCACCTAATCTGAGTCTTTATAGAGTGGGAGCCCAAACAAAATATCTTTTCAAGAGTGATTAAGTAATTTTAATCTATAGTGAGGCTGATAATATGTGTCCCACTGGACTATAAGCCCCACGTGAGCAGGGACCTAAATTTTATTCATTTCTATATTCCTAACACTAGGGATAAAGCCCCCAAAATATGTAAAAGTACTAAACTAATTACTTTTTTCATTAAAAATTTAGTGATAATTACTATGTAGCAGGCTGTATTCTAGAAAGTGGGATATAACCATAAATAAACAGACAAAAAAAATCTCTCTATAGAGCTTACATTTCATGAAGAAACATATATCAAGGGGTTACTACCTATCAGGCCATGTTTTAATGACTTTTGTATTTGGTAATCCACTTACCCCTCACAACACATCTTTGGCAATATTATGCTTAGGGAAACTAAAGTGCAAAGATATTAAGAAATTTGCCTAAGGTCATATGACAAGTAGGTGGCACAGCAGAGAAGTGGACCCAGTCAGCATTGCTCTGGGGCCCATGTCTGACCACTGTGCTGGGTTATAAAACGTCTCTGAATGAATTAACAAACAGACACATGAATCAGTCTTTGACTCACCCACAGTCTAGCAAAGTGTCTCGTTCCTAAAGGCAAACCATCAAGTCCAAGCTCCCATTTTCTACTTCCACATGTCCCTTAGAGGGAGTCTGCCAGCCTGAGCTTGGACACCTCTGCATTCAGGGGATGCACCATTCTGTAAGGGAGTCTTGGCAATCATGGAATAAGAGTTTCTCACCCTTAAGACTCATACCCTTCATTTCAAAATCAGGTCAGCTGAGTCATGGATAAAATAAACATACCGTGGACACAATGAACACACTATAGGAATTCCTAGTCTCCCTCAAATTTAATACAGTATGGAAAATTTTAATAATCAACCAAAATAAATAAACAACTGTTAAGATGACTTACAGTCAGGCCACTAGGCAGACTCGGCTCAGGGTCTATCCAGCTTTCTCAATCTCAGGACAATCTCCTATTGCACCAGAATGTGGATCCAGCATTAATGTCAGGAGTTAGAAGAACCATATTTCAGAAAGATTGTTGTTATAAGAGTCACTTAGTATCCTGGTATGCCCAGCCTCATGCTAAGTCCTTCTATACATGAAAACTTCCCTGTGACTTTTCATGGATTTTAGCTCTGATCCTCAGATCACCCAGAAAAGGTCTCGTAGCCAGCAGTTCTTCAAATGTTTGAAAATTGTTATCACACACCTCCTCCTTTCTTAGGTCCTTCTGCTCCACACTATAGGTATCCCCTGTCCCTTTCATATGGCATGGTTTCTGACCTCATCATGGCTTCTTCACATGGAACTTTTATGTAGTGTGACTCTTCCTTTTAAGGGTGGGGCCCACAGTTGAACACAATCTGCTCATGGCCTGAGTGTCTCTGAGAACAACAGGACCGAGTCGTCAGCCTTTAGGACACAACAGCCTTCAGGTAATACACCAGATGTGTCTTATCTAACATTTCTGTAGGAAAAAGTCCAGTAGAAAGTTCAGCACTAACCCAGTCTTCAGACATGGTCTAGCATTCCTCTAAGCCTCCTTGTCTGCCTAGTAGACCTATCGTCACCCTTCAGAACTTTGAAGGGACATCGCCTCTTTGTGAAGCCTTCACTGGCTCCCACCTCTCACCCAGAGCCAGTTAGTACATCCTCTGTAACACTTGTGTCTATTTTCATTGAGTACGTCATACAGCACTACATTTATCTGCATGCCTGGCTATACAGGCAACATAAGTGCAAAAAAAATTGTGTCTTTTTAACTTTTATCTTCATAAAGCATAGAGCCTAGCAAATTGTTGAACCAAACTAAATTCTGGAAAAAAAAAAGAACTACAAAAGCAAAAGCTCTGTGTACAGACAGACAGGAAAACCTAAGAATAGGTATTATCTATTGTTAATTCAACAAGCCTATGAGTGGCCTTAGTTAGGTACTGTGGACACAAAGAAGATATAATGATTTCTGCCATCAGGGAACATATAGTCAAATAGTCATTTACTCACTTATCTATCCATCCTTTCATTCATTCACCAATCATTCAGCAAACACTTTTGAAAGTTCCTACCAGGCACTTTTCTAGTCACCATGAATACAGAAAAATCAGCTCAGTTCCTGCCTAATGGAATTCCTAGTCCAGCAGCCCAGAAACCTAACATTTAGGCCTCGGTTCCTTCAGCAGTCAGCAAATAGGGGCTTGTCCGTCCATGTGCCTTCAGAAGCAACGGGTATGCAACACTGAGCAGGATAAACAGCTTAATTGCTTATGGAGCTTTGAGGCTAGTGGGGAAATCAAAACTCACCCAAATAATAACTCATTTTGCAAAATAAAGATACTAAAGTCTAAATCTGGGCCCCAAGTGTTAAAACTAATGTCCTCAGCTGGCTTTGTCCTACAATGTCTTTGAGTGAGCCGCACCTCACTTCTTTTTCCTTTGTAAGTAGTCCACAGCACTCTTCTCAGAGCCCTGCTGGCTGCCCCCAGCTCACTGTCTTCAACATATTCGCCACTGGAAAGTTTCTGCAAATGTGACCACCTCGCCAACTGAGTAGAGCAGCTTATTACTCCCTCCTCCCCACACACCCCTCCGGAACTTTGGAGCCATGAAGCCTCTTGGCAGAGAAGGAGGCCCACCCGACAGCTCTTTATTGCCATGCAACTGTGAGATTCCTCCCCACACTTCCTTCTGGGGACAAGTCAGCCTGCCAATGGGGATTTAACAGCAGAGCAGTGCACGATGATGTGCCAATTCCCCCCACAGCCCTCCAACCAGCTCCCAGCCCCATCCCCACCTCCTACCGCCATCCCCACCCCTGGACTGAACAAACTGCATCACTTACCCCCTGGGAGCCTGGCAGTTGCTGAGCCCAGACGCCTCAGGGGCTGGTGAGTTTCCAGTGGCCACAGTGGCAGGTGTCCACTCAAGGCAGACACTGCCTCAAGCATGGCTCTGTCCATTACTGCCCGACTGGACACGCAGCTGGCACTGCAGATGACGAACCACTTTCCAGGCCACCTTCTCCCCACAGACATTTTTCTCTTGAATCCTTTTTGGCCAGACCCCTTTGCAGCATTATAGTTTGTCAATAGCCCGCGACTGCTTTCTAGAATTTCTCTCCAGGAGAAAGTGTGTTTTTCTAAGAAATAGGTGTTCTAGCCTGCAGCCTAATTTCATGTGAGGGCTGAAAAATGAAACAAAAATAATCACCCTCAAGTCTAGGAGCTGAGGGCCTCTCCACTACCTGAAGAGTGCTCCCTTTTGCAAGGTGGGAAGTGGGAGTGGTCTTTTGTGTTGTTTTCATAAAATTTTTCCAATTATAAAAATAATGCAGGACCCTTGGATCAGACAATTTCCAGGAGAAAACAGAAGCCACGCTCAGCTTGAATTCTGAAGAAATTTTAAGGAAGGGAAGATTGACAGAGAGGTGAGCAAGGGTAGTGATGGACAAGAGACATGAGAACACAGGACTAGTGACACTGGGTGGCAGTTACCACCTCTCTGCTTTAAGAAGAAGGGGTAGGAGAGGCCAATCAGGAGCTGCCATGTGAAAAGCTGACCACTGCCAGACCAAGGCACTGCTGAACCAACTGGACCCCTGAGGGCAAGGGGCCTGGAAGATGTAGCCACAGAAAGCTATAGGAGACACTGAGGAGACAGAGGAGGTCATGAAAAGAATGCTGAAGTAAAAAGACCAGCAATTCTGGAGGACACCTGGAAAAACCAGAACAATAATTATAGACATTGCAAAGAGCAGAAAATTTATAACAAAAAAAAAAGAATCACTTTTAGATCTGAAAGAAATCTACTCCTTGAAGGAATATCGGTATTTCTGATGTGCTTATAACAAAGATGAGGTCACATATGTAATAATAATGGTGAACATTTATTGAGCTCATACCATGTACCAGATTTTAGGTCAGGGCTTTATAAACATGGCTTCTTGCAAACCTCACACAGCCCTATGGAGCAGGTATAGTATGGTCCTGTCCTGATGAAAGAAGAATCTAAAGCAGACAGGAACTTGCTGGAAGTCCTATAGCCAGTATATGTATGCTGCAGTCAAATTTAACTCCAGTTACAATTCCAGAGACTCTACTCAATGATTATACTACCCCACCGGCTTTACTCCAGCTCTTCTACTGCACATCAACATCCCCATGCTGTGAGTTTTGCATTGAAGCATTTTTAATCCATATGTAATGTTACAGGAAACATGTCAATATGCTTTTGCTCTTTCTCAGTTGTTGGTTGTTCAAGCTACTTCCTATTCTTTCATGATTATAAAGGCCACTGCCCTGTGTATCTCTGTATTTCGAGTTTTTCCTGTATTTTAGAATATTTCTTTAAAGGCAGATCCCTAGCTTGATTTTTCTCTAGTTTTGAATCACGAAGTTGCAGATAGTTAAATGTGGGCATGGGAAATAGTATAAAAACTCTATTTGACCACTCCACCCTCAAAAATAGAAAATTATAATTTCATAAAATTTTAAAATTAAATTTCCATGCTTTAGATTTAATAAACCAAAGATCTCAATTTTTCACTAAGAAATGGCAACTAAACAGGTGAAGATCCATCACTCCTCCTTGTCCAACAGCCCCATGCTAAATGGAAACATATCCATAAACACCGAGTACAGGACACACAGGAAGTGCTGCCTAAACAAATGGGATCATGTTTCTTCTATCCTTCTATCACCATTTCAACATTTTTGTTTACTATACCCATCCACATGAACAATTCATAAAGGGAACTTGGGTCAGACTTTATACTGCCAAAGAAGAGCTGTCCATTGACAATGGAAGGATTTGGGCTGCTCTATAAAGTGCTTAAATTCTAAATAAGTGCACTTGCTTTAGGAAAATTCATCCCACTCTTCAGTACAATAACCAATGAACCACTCAAGATGAGAGGAACTCTTTGCTTAAAAAGGTCTAGCATCACCAGCAACCGTTGGTAAAAATCTTGATTTGCCTGTTCTATACAGAGTGCTGACTATAGCATGGTACAAACTAAATTAGATGACACAATGCCCTGGTTCCCATGACTCACAAAGGTTGGCATCATTGCTAACTTTGGTAACAGAGGTGGGTCTGCACTAGGGAGGGCCTTATCCAGGCCAAGAAGCCCCAGCCAGGAAGTGAGGAAGCTCTTGTACTAGTCCTGTGTTCTAATTAGCTAGGTGACCTCCTAGGCAAATCATGTCTCCTCTTAAGCTTCAGTTCTCTTCTCTGAAGAAATGAGAGAATAAAACCAGACTAGTGGTTTTCAAATAGATCCATGGAAACTTGGGTCTCCATGGAGATGTCTCAGGGACAGCATGGGGTAGAAAAGAAGCAGATGTGGAAGATGTTGTAGACTCCACAGATGAATTTAGGTTTTCCTGTTATATTCTCTCAAGGCCCCATGTAAGTTCTCTCAGAGTCCTTTTCCCACTTTGTAATTTCATCTTTATCTATTTATTAATTGCTTAATATGTTTTTCTCTCTGGATTGTATTCTCCATAAGGGCAGGGACTATGACTATTTAGTTCACCATTATTAATCCAACAAATAGCACAGTGTCTGGCAGATGGTATGTGATTACTTGCGGAATTAATGTGTGAACTCACACCTTTATTTGTGGCCCTTTTATTGTCACTCCTTTTATTTGTAGTGCTTATAAATTTGGAGATGATGAATTTCCGTGAAGTATACCTGATATTTTCCTCATCTTTTCCTTATTAAGCCAAATGAAAAGAACTTTCTCTGATTTCTAACTTAGCCCTGACACATTAGTAACTGTTTGACCTTGAGTACAGAGGTCACAGTTTCTATGAGCTTTGGTTTCCTGGTCTATAAAAAAACTAAGTTGACATGTGATCCCCCTGTTACATACTATGATTTCACTATTTTGTCCTTTTCTCAATCTAAAGGTTAAATAAAGCTGATGGTCCTGCCTAGATTTAGAGCTCAACAGCATACAGTTAATCTATTAGCATGAACAATCACTCTGATGAAAACAGATATTCAGAGGATATCTAAGATATTCTGAGAGGTGAGACCATGAATTTGCAAAGACACAGGACTAAGAACCATTTCATCACTCTGCCATCTTTTAGCTATTGTAGTCTTGGTAAACATTTCATTCTCTCTGAGTCTCAGTTTCTTCATATATAAAATAAGGACAGGTGTATCTATTTAAGCTGCCCCATATGATGCTATGAAGATCAAAAAAAATTACACAATGTATGTGAAAATGCTTTGTAAATTCAACTGTGCTATATAAATATAAATTGATGCTATACTTATTATTATTAGGTTAACATAAAAGTAATGTTATTAATACACTATAAAGCCAAAATAATTAAACAGTGCAGTGCTAGTACACAATAGTCCAATGAATTAGAAGAGAAAATCCATAAGTAATTCCAAATAAAGGATTTTAGTATGAGATAAAAGTGTTATCCCATATCAGTAGAGAACAATGTATAACACAAAAAGAAGGCTACTGGATTGGCATCTGAAAATTAAATGAAATTAGATTTATGTCTCACAAATTAGGATAAATTATAAAGCAACCACAGATTACAGGGTCAAAATAAAATAAAACATGAATGTTCTACAAGACAACATGGGAGATATTTTGTAAAATTAGAGTAGAAAAGACTTTTTAAACCATGATTCAAGAGCTAGAATAAAATCAACTTAATAAAAAATAAGTTTTTAGTGGAAACAAGTATAAATGAAGTTTTTTTAAGTCAAATTTTTATATGGTGCAGGCTCATTTAAAAAATATATACCTAGCTCTTGAAATCTATTGGAAACAAATGAGGAAAGGATATTGCACAGAGTATTTTAAGAAAACACAAATGGTCCTTAAGCATATAAAAAGATTTTAAAAGCTAGGCACAGTGGCACATACCTGTCATCCCAACTAAAGCAGGAGGATCACTTAATCCCAGGAGTTCAAGGCCAACTAGGGCAACATAGTAAGCTCCAATCTCAAAAAAATCAAATTATCTTGTTATAAAAGAAATGCAATTTGAAACTAACTTGATATATCACTTTTCATATTTCATAACATAAAGAAATTCAACGGTTTAATATAAACTCCATAAATTAGGCTCCAGGAAATAGTCAATTTCATATAACATTAGTGGAAATATAAATTTTTATGACCCTCATGAAAGGCTGTTTGTCAATATCTATCAAAAGTACAAAGACAAATAACTTTTGACCTGATAATTTAAATTAGGGGAAATTTATGTCCATAAAAATTGTAAGGATTGAAAACATAAATTACAACACATGCAGTTCATAAGAGTAAAATACGAAAATATAGACTATCTTTCCATTAAAATGTGTTAACTAAATTTTCATGCACATTCATACAATATATCTATTGAAAAAAAAGAATGTGGAATCCCATCATTAATCCATATGGAAAAATTTGGCTATGCTTTAATCTTAAAAGTTCTCCAAAGGCACAAGCGCCAAAGGCTTGGTCTCTGGTCTATGGCACTACAGGGAGGTGGCAGAACTAACATAGAAGGAAGTTAGGTCCCTGGGAACGTGCCCTTGAAGGGGATACTGGGACCCTGGACCTTTCTTCTCTCTTGTGCTTCCTGGCTGCCATGAAGTGAGTAGCCTCCTCTTCTACATGTTCCCACCATGTGTGCTG
This sequence comes from Xerus rutilus, assembly GCA_028644305.1. Taxonomy (NCBI): domain Eukaryota; kingdom Metazoa; phylum Chordata; class Mammalia; order Rodentia; family Sciuridae; genus Xerus; species Xerus rutilus. The sequence goes on from CM053402.1 coordinate 28,415,873, forward strand.
TGTGGCCACAGGCTCAAACCAACAGAGCCAAGCAGCCATGGACTGAAAATTCTTGAAAACTCCAAGACAAAATGAACTTTCCCCTTTATAAGTTGTTTATCTTAGGTATCTTGTCACAACAATGCCAAGCTGATTTATACAAAGCTGATCTCCAAAATATATTAAGTTTAAAAAAAAGTTTGGGATATGTGTGTATGTGTGTATATATATATGTGTGTATGTGTGTGTGTGTGTGTACACACACACACATACACACATGATGCTATCTTTTGGGTAAAATGGAAAGAGAGATCTATATTCCCATTTTTTTTTTTTTACTATTCTTAGTCTGAAAAAATATATAAGACACTGAAATCAGTGAATAGGTATGGTGGCATGGCAAATCTGAGACCCGGGAAGATGATAGACCAGAAATTAAAGGAGACTGTATAACTTTATAGTTTTCAGGTTTTGAACCATGTGAATCTATTCAAAACATTCAATTTAATAAAAAGATCAAAGTAAAAATAAAGTTCACAGCTTCTATAGGAAACTGAGTGAGTTAAGAGAGGGAAAAGCAATGGAAAAAGCCATATCAGACAGAAGACTACCCTACAGGAATATTCTTTAAGGATTACTTAAGGTCAGTCCACAAGGAAAGGCCAGGTAGAGAGACACTTTTCAACCCACGCGCAGAGATAGAAAGTATTCAAGCATGTCCCTGAAAGAAGACAGAAAGAGAAGAAAATTTTCTGTAAATTTCCAGTGTTTTTCCTGTTTTGACAAACATGAGAAAATAATACAGTTAGCCAAAGTGGGCAAATATTAAAAATCTTTCAGAGAGAAAGAAAAGAAAAATCTGTTGCTATCATTTCTGTGACTGTAGTGGGTGAATTTCATGGAGCAGGCTTTCATACTAAATGAAATAATAAATTTCTCCAAAGGAGCCTTTTGTAGTGCTTATTTAAGCTATCAGGAAAGTGAAGAGTCTTAAATGACAAGAGTGTTTACATATTTAATTTTTGTGTAACATTAGAACCATAAAAGCCCTCTCTTTAAGATGGGGAATATATGACACATGCAGTTAATTTCCACATTAAATTATTGAATGAAAAATACACACATTATCCATTGCGACTCCAGGATTAGGTCAGGTCAAATTTTATTGCTTTTGGCCAAGCGCTTTTGTAAGACTTACAAGGCTAAGAGCAGGTACAGTGTGATCTTTGGTATAAGTTATAGACTTCGAATGAGGTTCTGAGTGGGAAAATACTTAGCATTTCAGAGGTAATTTCATGAAAGTCATCATGAGCCCAGCACAACACCGTGTTGATTTAACTGGAACTTTATAAGATCACTTTAGCTCTGGTTTCTGCAACTGCCAAGGTTTATGTATCCATCTGACAATAAATAACCAACTTTTTCTAGATTGATCTGAAATAGATGCTAATTTGAATTAGCCCCAAGCAGTTTCTGGCATGGGAACAGATAAATATGGCAAGGGAAAAAGAGGAGGAAAAAATGTGGATGATCCTGTAGCTCAGAGGTTCCAAAAATAAGCACTTCATGGGTGAAAGGTATCTAAGAGTATCTGCCTTCAAACCAGACATGAGCATGGAACCCAGAATCTGGGTTTGATTATTCTCTCAGAGTAAACAAATTGGTGTCTGATAAAAAACAGTACACCAAACAAGGTATTTTGAACAAAGTGCCATCCCTTACATTGTTCTGAGAGAAATGTAGTAGAAGCAACAGCAGCAATCATAGGAAACATTTGTTGAGCCCTTACTATGTGTCAACTGAATGTTTGATGTGTATTATCTCATTTAATCCTCTCAACAATCTTATTAGGTAGGATCTAATCTTATCATCATTTTTCAGATGAGGAAATTGAGGCACAAAGAAATTAAGAAGTCACCCAAGTGTAACAGCTAGTACAAAGTCAGAATACATATTCCCCCAGCTCATGCTTGTAACTTCATGTTTGACCTCCATCAATGCTAAACACTTCCAGGCTTCCATTGTTCTACAGTGAGTCAGTGCTTACTAATGATCAATAGATTCTTCGTATTGCTTATGGCTTCTTAAACATAGGCTCAAATTAAGGGGGATCCAACCACTCCCAGCTCAGAACCACCAAGGTATTGAAATACTAAGGTTAAAATATAAAAGAGTTTTAACACTATTACAAAGAGTTTCTGGCTATATAAACTATAGATATTTCAGTTCCATACTTCTCTATTAGAAATAGCCTGAAATAATCTTAGAACAAGGTCTCAACCCAATTTCTAGATGTTTTCTTTATCGATTGTAATTACCGTGATTTGTTTTTCAATGTAAACTTTCTAGAAGAGCATTTTATTAAGCACAAATAGCTAAGTATATGAATTTCTTATATTGGTCAATCACATGGCCCATCATAATATTCAGAGTGTCTCTTTGAAAATTATTAAAGCTGTTTATAGGAGTTTTATATCCTTATGCCTGTTTGAAACCTTTATTATCTCTATTTCTTTTCTTTGAGACACTCTTATTAAACCTGAGCTTCTATTATGAATTAACATTGGTATAAATTGCTGGCAGTGGGTTAGGATCATAATACCTATGAAAATGAGAGCATCTTTTATGTGGACCCACCAGGGATCACATAGGAAGGGAGGAAGGGAACATATTCCTTATAGTCAGAAACTATATCCAACAGACAAATATTGTGAAAAAGAAAGAGAAAAGAGTCAGAGACACTACAGTTACAGATTATTGAGTTAACAGAAGCTTTAATTTCAGTTCCCTATTTCAAAATTATTGACAACGGGTACAAAATAGAGAACTATGGTGTAGTCTATGATGATGGCCTCCTTCATGGTTGTAAAGGTAACCAGCTTAGAAGATTCTGTGGAGATGGTGAAATCAATACAAAAACAAAAGTTCCTCCCCGCCTCTCCTTAGACAGGGTTTGACTACAGGGATTAAAAATGACTAATAGCTGGGAGTTGGGAGGAAGTCATGAGATCATGTTACTTAGAAACACAAAATGGTAAATGCTTTTAAGATTCTAAGTTTGAATCTTAAAATTTATTTCTCTATCCTATGAGACTCCAAGGAAGCAGCTGGATTGCAATAATCTTAAAATCTCATCCAAGGACAGTGTGAACTTACAGGAAGATGAGTTAGATGTACTTTTCCCTATTCTTTCTGTTAAATACTACTAGAAACACCAGGCATTGTATATAAAACAAGCTTAAGAGGACTCTGAAAGGTGAAGAAAAGCAAGCAGAGCATCTAGTGACCTCAGGACATAAGAACTACTCACAGAGGTGGTTTCCTAGATTGGGAACTGAAAATACCTCTTGCGAATCTCATTTATTTAAAAGTGTGTTCCTATGAAATTTAAATAAACTCTGATCGCTATTGAGTGATGAGGGAAAGCCTTCAGAAGTTAATTAGGATCTCTTTTAATGATATTCAAGTAGCGTCATGACCCTTGCTCCTCATTAAGACCAGTTATTCTCAGATAGCTTGATCATGATCCTATTAGGCCTAATTTTTATAATAATAATCTTATTATGCCTAATGATACTGAAACATGAGCTTAATAAAGGAAGAACAGGTACTATTTTTTAAACACAAGCAATCACAATTCCCTTCCTCATTTATGTGACTTGGTTCCCAGTTCCTCTCCTCAGTAGCTGTGTGACCTTGAGCAATTTCCTTCATCCCACTGGCCTCATTGGCCTCACTGGCCTCATTGATTTCCTAAAATAGGAAATCAATGTTTCTACTGTCTTCAAAGTCATAAAAATGGATCCACAGTTACTTAAAGAATATATAATTTTTTAAAAATAACTGAGAGTACAATAACCATTAAGCAAGAAAAAAGCCAGGCCAATTTTGAGAATTGAAACCTCAAATGACAGTCTTTCTTTGCGCTGGGTTATAACAGAGAACCTAGGAGAATTCTCCAAAGTCCATGTACTTTTTGTCGTCCAAGGAGTTAGATCTTAAGATAGTTTGTCATACACACAGGAGGATGAGCCTGGAGTCTTCATCTCTTCTACATGACTATTTCCTTGAATCAGAAGATACTATTTTTGCTTTGTTAGTTGGGGGAATCCAATTTCTGGCAACTTCTACGCGAGTGGTTTTCAATTGGATAATTCTAATTGCCTAATAGAAATTGTCTGTCAGAAGTTTCTCAGGATTTTCAGGGAAATTTATTTGATCATAATTATTAAATGGTTTCTAGAGGTATCCTTTTAAATGATATTTCATTCCATTATTTCCAAACAATTTTATTCTTCCATATTTAAATAGTTGAATGTATTTGACACTGCGATGCTAAATTCTTTTTTATTTGATAAGGAATTTGCAAATCTAAAGAATGTCGTTGTGCTGGTTTTATGTTCTTCAAGATTAGAGGATAAAGATTTGGCCTAATCTTTTGCTCAATGTGTCGCATCAGATTCTAGAAAATCCCAACCCAGTAAAAATTAATAAAAGAACTGAGTTTTTTTAATGATCTTAAGAGATGAACTTTCATTTTAAAACAATAAGAATAATTCAGAGTGATAAAAGGGGTAAAATTAAAAATAAATAAGTCAATTTTGGATACAGTTTGATTTAAAATGTGATAAGAACCTAAAAAGCAAGAGTAAAATCATAAACACTAAGAGCCATATAAAATATATATGATAAATAATAAAAGAAACCTCAGGATTCAGCAACATAATGAAAGAAAAGGACTTATCACTTGGCCTATTCTATTCCTTTAAAACAGAAGAGATTGAGACTTAGGCAAAGGGACTTTCTAAAGCTCATAGAATGACCTGGCAGAGCCAAGACAAAAGCCCAAGACTTCTGACACCTAATTCACATTATTTTCTCTATATCATACTATATACCAAGTAAAAATTACTGGAAACCATAAGAAAGGTCTGAAGCTTACCCTGGGAACTTTAAGGGTTAACGTGCCTTGCCTATGATTTGAATGAGTTGTAGAATGGAGGTGAGATTACTTGAGTTTGCAGAAGTTGAAAATTCTCAGCAAGAGAAACTTGGTTCTACTCTGATCTGCAGGGGATTAGGGTAACATACTAATGTGAAGGCCATCTTAAGCCCTTGCTACTTCTACTGGCTTTAGAAGTTCACACTTCAGCCCTCAGATTCCTGCATTTCTAACTGGGTGGATCCTGGGAACAAACCCACCCGATCAGAGTCTCCAGGCAGCTGGCCAACCCCTAGTCAGTGGTCCTGGTCATAATATTAAGTAATCTAAGAATGATTTTGCTCTTCATATGGATAAACCAGCTTTAAGCATAACAGCTTTATGTGGCAATGACTAGATGGATCTCAACTTCTTAGCACACAATCTTTTAATAACCTCGCCCCATGGCTCCTTTCCCCTTCATCTGCTACCACTTATCCTCCAGCATTTGTTGGCCAAAACTTCAGAGCAGTTCACCTTACCTTGGTGAGCTATCATCTAGTCTCATGCCTTTGTGCCATTGCCTATACTGTTTCTTCTGCAGAGTATTTCTTTCCCACCTCTCACCCAACAATTAGATTGAATCAATAAATGTCTGCATGGATGAATGGATGGATGAAAAATGAATGAGGCAATGAATAAATATAATTTGAGGAGCACCAGAAAAACCTGCCTCTCTTAAAGTAATTCCAATTTCCATTCAAAAAAGTAAAATTAAACCTCAGTTATTTAAGTTGCCTCAACTTCCTTGTGGTTGACATCAATCTTGTGAAAATCACCTATGAGGTATATAGCAATGAATTTAAATAATAGTCATGATTTTGAAGTTAGAGTAGTGAGGTTAGCAGAATATTTCCTTTGTTTTTTAATATTATGGGGAACTCAAGATTATCCATCTCATATCCCCCTCACTCACTTATGTTCTAATATACTTTCTTGAGTACAAACGAGTGGCATACTTAAGGTGCAGGTAATTGTGCACAACCTTGAATACATCAATAGGACTTCAGCATATACAGGAACCCATGATGCATTATGTGTGTAGCAGGGAGAAAAGGTTTGCAAACTATGTAGTTGAAATTAATACTACGTTGCTTCTTCTGATTCCCTCTTTTAAAATGAATATAAATTTGGAAAGCAAATAATTAATTAATTAAAATATATAAATGAAAGTAAATGACCTCAAGCATGTCCTCATGCTATTACCATGGCTTAGATTTTGACGCAAAGTAATTTATCATCGGATGCATCGTTAACTTTTAATTAGGAGTTTAACTTTCTCCTGTGACAGCTGGGTTGACTTTTGATAACAGGAAAAGTCAGCAAGATACTTTGGGAAGCTTGGCACAATGGCACAAGATTCTAGGCTTAGTTAGAGGAAGAGGCTGTGCTAGTGAGGCACATGTAGGTATTGAGCAAAGCTCACTCAGGTTCTGGGTAAAGTAATGCTTGTTCTGGGTACAAGGAAAAAAGAGAGACAGACCCAGGAAAAGAAAGTCAGAAAGCCCCAAAGACACATTAACTATTTCATAGTCATTGTCCTCTCATTCATCTGAGGCCCATTCAATGGAGAAGGCACAATCCCAAGAAAATGGCACTTCGGCTGATCCAAAACTATCCATTCAACTATCAATGGATTAATCCACTAAGGGGTCAGGGCCCTCATGCTCCAGTCACTTCTCCAAAGCCCAGTCTCTGGACACTGCTGAATTAGGAACAAAGTTTTCAACACGTGAGCTTTTGGGAGCCATTCCAGATCCAAATCATAACATTCTGTGTATTGTACCTACAAGTTCAGGCCTTTTACAGACTCTCTGAAACCAAACTTTAAATTTTGTTCAGGTCCATGAATTCCAGGTTAAGGACCCCCTGTGTTCAGTTAACATTGGCAGACTCTCAAAATTTGTTAAGGATTTTTCATATAATCATGTCACTTAAAAACCCAATTAACCAAGTACCATCTTCCTTAATTTACTCATGAGGAATCATAACATCACCCCAATTCAGCAGAATGTATTCTTTCTTTTTATGTACATAGGAAATATCTGGAAGGCAACTCAAAAACTGATGTGTACATGCCTGTGACAAGCGAGCTAAGGGAGAATATAACCTTCTGTAGTGTTTGTATTCTTCCCACATGTGATGTCATTTGTTGGTCTTTTTTTAAAAAACTACTTTCAAACCTGCATTTTTTTCCCCTCTCAATGGGTAAAATAAGTACACTTATAAAAATAAAATATTCCCAATGTCTTCCAAAAATGAAACCTTCTATTATACAAATTCATACATAATATTAAAAACGTTGATTTCCTAACACTAGCCAGGAAACTAATGGATAAATTGTATATTTTCAAAGTAAATTTCTTTGCAACACCATCACAGCACACCTTGATGACACTTGGTACTTCTGTCTATAACAATTATATATTCCTTGGGGTCTCCTTGCCCTTTTATTTGAAAATTGGTTTTCAGTAGGCTTATAGGATCATATAGTTTTATACTAGATTTTTGATACACCAAATACTAAAGTAAATATGCTTTTACTTCTTCATTTTTCAATACCAGGAAACATTTACCCAAACCTCCTCCCTTTACACACTCACATTTTCAACTATTTCTTTTTTAATGCTAATGAATTTTTTAAGAAACTAAGTAATCAGTATCCAATGTTTATAAATGTGTTTTGAAAATTAAAACCCTGCAGTAAGAGATGCTCATTATTTTTTATCTTAAGACTTAAATAAAAAATGGCAAGGATTTTAATAAAGAAATGAGGATGGTGAACATCTTGTGAAACACTGCCATTCAGAATGATCTGAAACAAACTATTGAGTAGCGACCATTACGTTTCCTGAATTTTTATTTCATCCTTGACCCAACACCAATAGGTTTTTAAATTTCTATTTTGAAATGAAGAGTCTGTTCTCTAAAGGACATGGCCAGAGCAACGTAACCTTTTTTAGCCTTTGCCTGGAATCTAGCTGTTGCTTTCATTTACTGCTAGAGTTCAATGGCAGGGGTTGCAAAGGTGAACTTCAAGTAGAGCCCTCCACCAGTTTCCCAAAATGGAGACAGACATGTGCTGGGTCTGCAATTGCAGTTGTCCAAGTCTCCGGAGGCCTGGCCCTACCCCAGGAAGGTGAAAGCAACAGTTGGTCCATGCTGCAGAGCTCTCCAGGGATTACCATGAGCACAACAGCAGTGGATGATATGGTCCAAGCTTCTGTCAACACCATACAGCAATTACTAAGAGGAGATTGATTCATCTTGGTGATCAAGTTGAAGTAAAAGAGAAAAAAAATAGAAAGAAAAAACGTGTTTAGAAAGCTCACTGTTCTTGAGTACGCCAGATCTTCATGGGAAATCTAGGTTATCTCTGCACAGTGTCAGTGGTAAATGAGCTGGGCAGACCACCCCAACTATTCTACACCAAAAGTTTTTCAGAAAATAGAGACTTGAGGCCTTATATCACAGAGGCATGCAGAGCAGCAGGAATTGAGTTCAGAGGTGGTACAGCTGAGTCATGATACCTAACGCTACCAGCTATTAGGGAAGTCACTGGAACAGCCTGAATATCAGCTTCCTGATTTAAAATACAAGAGTTAGAAAGACAGAGCTTGGAATTTAACTGTATCCAGTGTTCCTCCCTACACCAACACCAGTCATCAGACTAAAATATGAATTGATCAAGTCACTCCCCTGGTCATAAATCTTCCCGGGTCCCCCTCAAGATAAACACCAGCCCTTAGTACCGCATGCAAGGCCCTTCTCACATCAGCCCATCCCTCAGTCTCCACACCTTACTTTCCTCTCTTTTGCCCAATGCTTTCAACTGTCTTTCAAATCTCCAGGGAGCTGCCTGGAATGCCCTTCTCTGTATGGTAAAATCCTAGTCAGTCTTCAAAACTCAGACCAAAAGTTATCTCCTCTTATCTCATTGTTCATCCCCAAAGTTGTTGGTCCTTGGAACTTCAACAACACTTTGCTCACATGCCTGATATAGGGAGCATCTCACTTTATTATAATTATATCTTTATTCAACTGTCTGATGCACTGCGAGCCCTTCTAGGGCAAAGATAATGTCTTTTTGGTGTTTTGCATCCTCATCCTTTTGCAGTGTACCCTCAATCTTGTGGAAATATAAGTACACAAAGGGAGTTTTAAACTGGAAAGTGTCATTAAAATGTGTTGGAGTTTCCTCAGTACCCAAGGAGGATTTGATCTAGGACCCCCTTAGCTACCAATATCTATGAATGCTCAAGTACCTAATATAAGATAGTATAGTATTTGCATACAACCTATACACATCCTTTTGTATATTTTAAGTCATTTCTGGGTTATGTGTAATACCTAATACAAAATAAATTCTATGTAAACAGTTGTTAGACTATATTGTTTAGGGAATAATGACAAGAGAAAAAGTATTTCCATGTTCAGTATAGATGCTTTTTATAAAAATAGGTATTTTTGATTCTCAGTTGTTTGACTCCACTGGGGCATACCCCACAGATAATTACTGTTATTGAAGGTGGAGAACCTAAGCATAAGGAGAACTTAATCCCAGAACTTTGCACTTAAAGGAACTGGCATTGCAACCCGTTCTAAATCTGGATGCTATAGATTTTCCCAGGGCCCTTCCAGGAAGTAAGTAGGTACACCAAAGGGTGACCTCCTTTAGGGGTTATAAGACATAAAGCTCTTCCCTTTATTGTAAGACTGAGCTGGTCCATAGAACTAACTTCCCTTAGACTTCCTCCAAATCAAAATTTACAAACCCATGTACATCCATGTTTTCTTTTTTTTTTTTTTTTTTTTTTCATCCATGTTTTCTTTATAGTGACAGTTTTCCTTGTCCTTAGATACATGTAGAAGTTTCATGAAACTATGTGGGTTAAAGGTACCGGATATGGAACCCTGACCCTCCCATTCATTCCTAGTAGACACAGACAACGCACTCAGTCATGAGGCCTGTGACCTCACTCTACATTGACGAAAATGCATAATAGGATTGTTGTGAAAAGCAAGGAGAAAAAAAATGTGGAAGAAGATATTACAAACCAAATGAAGTTACACAACTGTAAGATGCTACTCCACTAATGAAGAAGAGAAGAAGACAATTATCAGCCCCAGTCTCAACCTTTCTCAGTTTTATATTTCCCCTGTATCTCTCTCTCTTTCTCTTGGATTTCCAGCAGGGAGCCATGGAATGAACGTACAACTGACTGGGCTTGGATCTGTCTTTGCCTAAAGGCATGTTTGCTCCCATCCCTAATAAGGCTGATCTAGTTTCTTCTCTGCAAAGGGAAAACTTTTGTAGGGGAAATAACAGTTTCAGCAGCTCCAGTGGTAACAGAGTATTTCTTTGATCTCCTGCCACTATCTGAGTGTTGTTTTCCAAGTTATTTAAGGATGAAAGCATCCCCCCCAAATTCTACTGTCAAAGGGGATTCAGCTCACCTCAAATCCAACCAACTCTGAGGTTTTGAATGTGTAAAATTGAGATGGCGACAGCTACATAAATATTAAATGAGCAATGAGATGTCAATGTTTTTATTACTGTTTGCAACTGAACTTTGAGTAAAGCTGAGACCAGTTACATACACCTGGAGAGAGACCATGGTTTTTGATATGACCACGATATTTGATTTGGAAATTTTTAAATATACAGTGTTGCTAATAGCTCTTGGTTTAAAAAAAAATAAGTTGTTGAATTTCAGTATTCACTATGCCTATGAGAGCTTGTGATGCCAAATATTTGGATTTACATAAAAAGTTGGCTCACAAATGCCTCAAGGAATAGAAACAGCCAAGTTGGGGTGTACAAGGAAGTCAGACTGTTCACTCCTCACAAAGGTGGAGCTGATGCTCACCCAAGTTCTCTTCACATCTCACCTGGATCAAAGCACTAATATCTTTCTGGTCTCTCCGCCTGCCTCTCTCCAGTTTTTCTCCCACAAGCTATAGAAGTAATCCTCCTAAAATCCAAATCTGTTCATATAATATCCAGATTTTACAATTACTCTGACACCTTCAAATAATGTGTCCCATCTTAGCATGACTCTGTGCTGCTGTCCCATCCCATCCCAGGTTAAAGTCACATTCCCATCTCACCTCATCTCTCCTTCTGTGTCCCATGCTTGCCTTACAATCTCCAGACCTCTCCCACCCCCACCATGATTCTGTGCCTTTGCTCACACAGCAACCTCTTCCTGGAATGCCTTCCGCCACTCTCTGCGCATGGCTTACCTGCACATCCTTCAGGATTCTTCTAGGAGCCAGCCTGTCCAAAGGGATCCCTAACCACCATCCCCAGAGGTGCCCCATCCTGAGCCTGTCCCTTTCATAACAATGATCATGTTATATTTTAATCTTGCATTGACTTGTCTCTCTCCCTCATTGGACTGTAATTTTCTTGAGGGTAAGAATCAGACTTTAATCATATTTACACCCCCAGAACTTTACAATATCTTGTCCCTAGTGGAGTATCAGTCAAAATCTGACAAATCAATCAGCTATTCAGCATTAGATTTAAAGTTGGATTTGATTTCATATGCCAAATGTGCCAGCAATTAGCTTGGCAATTGGGTATTGGACCAATAGACAGAAAATTCAATAAACTGAATTACCTTCATTTATTTAAAACATATTATGTATATTTTCTTCTAATAAGTCCACATAATATCTTTCCCACTGTCTATGGGTCAAGTCCTTTACTCCCTCAAGATGCAGTTATTACCAAGGACTTTCTTGCCCCACTTTGCTTATGGTAAATGAAAGACTTCAAAATCTTTCCTCTATACTCTTCCCAGTGGTGACCTCCTTTGAATGTTTGTAAAATAGCAGTGATATTCTTCTTTATCAGTTTTGAATGTGACAAAGCCTCTTCTATTAAATGAATGACTATATTCATTCATTTAAAACATCTTTATTGAGTACCTACTATGTGCCAATTGTTGTCATAGCCCAGGATAAAAGCTATGCATAGGTCAATTTGCCAGTTAAACAGGTGAGCTTCAAAATACTCAACATTACACAGTAGAGGTCCAAACTACTGGTTCAAATGTTTTGTGAATGCTGAAAATTTATAGATATCACAGATACTAACCAGAAATTCACAAACAGAAGTCAACAAATATAATAGCTATAGCTTTAACACTAGCCCAAGAAAGTAATTAGTTCCTTCAAATAGCCCCTGCTGGGCTCTACATTGTACATTGTGATGTTCAACTCCTCAAAAAAAAAAAAATCCAACAAACAAAAAGCACATGTTGCTTAAAACATGACGGTTTTCTTTGATCCCCTAAAGCCTATTTGAGACCCCCAAGAAAAAGAGCCCCTTTGTGAACCTACTTAGATTTGTGCCTTGATGTCAGCTAGTCTGACCATCCACAAGTAACACAGGCTGAGCCTCAGAGGAGAAAACAAAGCCCCTCGCCTCCATAGGAAGCTGTGAAAGGCATCTTCCTGACTTGATGGGAAAACCTAAAGATTGAATTTTTCAGGATCAATAAGGCACCTTGTTGAGTAATTTACAGTAGAATGTGAAAACAAATACAGGAGAAAAGAGCCAGGAACAGCACATTCCCCTTAGTGAGACAGAGGGACGAGGACAGTGGCTGGCTGCTCCCAAGGTGGTCCGGCTCCTACCCTCCCTTCCTTCATCCCTCCCTCTCTTTCTTCCTACTTATTTGTACTCTCCTGCAGATTCCTTTAGGCCTGGGTAACATCTCCCATGTTGGAGTTGGCTTGTTCCCGGGTCCCCCATCCAATCACTTACTTCAGCTTACTTGTCTCCAGAGGAAAGAGAAACAGGTGGAAAAGAAGATATAGACCTCATTCAGATCTGGGAGTGCTCAGAGCAGGCTACTGGGGGGCAGAGGAGGAGGAGGACTTGGCATCAGGAAGGCTACATAACATGAACCAGGCTCCAGTTATGGGCTAGCAATTTCTACCAGTTTTCTGTGACTGTTTACAATGCTTTTTTTTTAATTTTAAAAGTATTTATTTATTTTTTTAGTTGTAGGTGGACAGAATATTTTATTTTTATGTGGTGCTGAGGATCAAACCCAGTGTCTCACGCGTGCTAGGCGAGCACGCTACCACTGCGCCATAACCCCAGCCCCCTGCTTTTTTTTTAATTAGTACTTATCTTGGCCACCATCATCACATGTAGCTGTCATGAAAATACAGTACGTCATCATGAGACTCACAACCTCCCACATTTCCCTGTTCTACTCAGTGGTCGCTGCCCCCGACCCTCTCTCCCTCTTAAAACCATAACAAGAAAATCACAGTATTGGAGACAGCCTGGCCCCTGGGCAAAGGGGAGAGAGGCGCCAACTAGCAGTCCTGCCTTAGGTTCACCAAGCATAAGTCTGGTATTACAAATAGTTTTTGTAAGCTCTTCATAGCTAAATCTTTCTCTGGCCTAAAGACCTCAAAACAGCTGTTAATCCTTTTATCACTTTCTGTTCATGTGGAGTCATGAGTAGGATAAGACAAAGAGGAGTTCAAATCCAAATTCTACTTTGATGGGTTCTGTGGACTGAAGCTAGTTATTTAAAAGTTTTGAGTTTCACCATCTTCATCTGTAAAATGAGGAGAATACTACCTACCATAAAGGATTGTTATGAGGCTTAAGTGAAATATTTATAAGTAAAGCACAATGCCTCAGTCAGTATCAATAGATGTCTCCCAGCATCCCCTAAATATCACTAACTGACAGTTTCTTATGAACCATTATATGTTTTTAGCTCAGGATTTTCTTTTTACTTTTTATTTCTTTTTCTGACATTATACACATGCTGTATTTTAAAGAGTAATCTAGAATCTTTCTAAAAATAATTGGAGCAATTTTATTAAGAACAACTGTCAGCCCTACCTTTTGTTCATGGTTTTTTCCATTATCAGAAAACACCTGGCCAAACTATGCATCTAGAAATATCCTTCATTGGGACACTTATGTTCTCACAGCCACTGTTCTCTGAAGACTGTGCTAGAATCCATGGCCTATCCTTAAAATGTGCTCCCAAACAATGAAGTACAGATGGGGCAGAAAAGATGCTACACACCTTTTGGGGGTCCAACTGGCAACAAAAAAGATGGGAAAGTAACTGGCGCTTTAGTCATTCAACAGCTATTTTTTGGAACTGTAGGAGGCATATGTTGGCTACTGTGCTAAATACAGAAGTGAGACAGACACAGTGTCTGACCTGAAGAACTTACAAGAAAGATGAAATGCTCATTTCATACAAATTTTCTGAATGCCTACAATGTGCTGCTCTTCTTCTAGGCCCTGGGGACACAGCAGGGGTGAAAAGCCCATGGAACACATATTTTCTTAGGTAAACAAATAAACTAACAAATAAGACAATTGCAGATAATGAGAAATGCTAAAAATAAAATCACATGCTAGAATGAGAGGCAGGAAGGAGCTCTGTAGAAATAATGTGGTAAGTGAGAGAAACAGAAACCTCAGAGGAGGCAAAGAGGTAAAATGGAAAGAGAAGAGGGCCAGATGTGGTGACAAACACCTGGTATCCCAGCCTCAGGAGGCTGAGGCAGGAGCATCACAAGTTCAAGGCCAGCTTTAGCAAGATACTGCCTCAAACTTTTAAAAGGAATGTTGAACATTTTTTAATGTATTTGTTGACCATTCATATTTCTTCTTCTGTGAAGTGCCTGTTCAGTTGATTTGCCCATCAATTGATTGGGTTGTTATTGTTATTATTATTAGTGTTAAGTTTTTTGAGTTCTTTATATATCCCAGAGATTAATGTTCTATCTGAGGTTCAGGTGGCAAAGATTTTCTCCCATTCTTGGGGCTCTTTCTTCACATCCTTAATTGTTTCCTCTGCTGTGAAGAAGCTTTTTAGTTTGACACCATCCCATTTACTGATTCTTGATATTACTTCTTGCACTTTAGGAGTCTTTTTGAGGAAGTCAGTTCCTAAGCCAACATAATGGAGTGCTGGGCTTACATTTTCTCTAGTAGGCATAGTTCTCTATTCTAATGCCTAGGTCCTTGATCCACTTGAGTTGAGTTTTGTCCATGGTAAGAGATTGGAGTTAAATTTCATTCTGCTTATGGATTTCCTGTTTTGCCAGCACCATTTGTTGAAGAGTCTGTCTTTTCTCCAATGTATGTTTTTGGCGCCTTTGTCTAGTATGAGATAACTATATTTATGTGGGTTTGTCTCTGTGTCTTTATTCTGTTTCATTGATCTTCATGTCTGTTTTGGTGCCAATACCATGCCATTTTTGTTACTATAGCTCTGTAGTATAATTTAAGGTCTGGTATTGTGATGCATCCTGCTTCATTTTTCTCACAAAGGATTGCTTTGGCTATTCTGAGCCTCTTGTTTTTCCCAATGAATTTTATGACTGCTTTTTCTATTTCTATGAAGAATGTCATTGGAATTTTAATAGGAATTACATTAAATCTGTATAGAACTTTTGGATTAGAGAAATGCAAATTAAAACTACACAAAGAGTCCATCTCACTCCAGTCAGCATGGCAATTATCAAGAATACAAGTAACAATAAATGTTGGAGAGGATGTGGGGGAAAAGGTACACTCATACTTTGCTGGTAGAACTGCAAATTGGTACAACCTCTCTGGAAAGCACTATGGAGATTCCTCAGAAAACATAGAATAGAACCACCACTTGACCCAGTTATCCCACTCCTTGGTGAATTCAAGTCCCAAAGCACTTAAAATCAGCATACTACAGTGATGCAACCACATCAGTGTTTACAGCAGCTCAATTCACAACAACTAAGCTATGGAACCAACCTAGGTGCTCTTCAACAGATGAATGGATAAAATAAAATTGTGGTTTATATACATAATGGAATATTATTCAGCCATAAAAAGGAATGACTTTATGACTTGCTAGTAAATGGATGGATCTGGAGACTATCATGCTAAGTGAAATAAGCCAATCCCCACAAACCAAAGGTCAGATGTTCTCTTTGATATGCAGATACTAACACAATAATGGTAAAGGGGAGGAAGAATAGAAGCTCAGTGGATTTTACAAAGGGGCATGAAGGGAAAGGAGGAGAATACAAATAGAAAAGACAGTAGAATGACTCTGATATACTTTCCCATGTTCATATATGAATACACAACCAGTGAAACTCCACATCATGTACAACCACAATAGGATCCTAATTAGCATAAGTTATGTTACATGTGTGTATAATATATTGAAATACACTCTACTGTCATGTACATCTTTTTAAAAATCAAATAAAAAAAGTTAAAGGGCTGAGGATATAGCTCAGTGGTAAAACACCCCTGAGTTTAATCTCCAATACCAAAAGAAAAAAGAAAGAAAAGGGATATGAAGAAGAAAGTGGGAGCTAGATCATGACTCCATGCAGGCTTAATGTGGGCAAACATTTTTCTGGAAAAGGTCAGAGTGTAAATATTTCATCTTCTGAAACTTACACTGTCTCTATTACAACTCTTCAATTCTACCATCAAGACAAAATATAAACAAATGAGCAAGGTTGTATTCTAATAAAATTTTATTTAGAGACTCTGAAATTTAAATGTCATTAATTTTTACATGTTATGAAATAGTTTTTGTTTTCAACATAAAAACCATTCTCAGCTCAGCAAGTCTTAATTTGCTAGCCCCTGCCATAGTCTATGTTAAGAAGTTTGAATTTTATTCCAGGTGTACCAGGGAACCATTACAAGGTTTCTGTGTAGGAAAGGAAAGTATTGTGATATGATTTATACTTGAAAAAATCAATCTGGCTTAAATGGATTGGAGTGGGTAGGAATAGGCTAGGTCAACTGTAAAACTGTTGTAGGAGTACAGATGTGAAATTATGGTGGCTTGTGTGGGGGTGATGATGGCAGTGGAGTTAAAAAAAAACTGTGTGGAGATCAATTTGAAATATTGTGCAGGCTCAGTTGAAAATATTCATACATCATAATATGAATTAGAGAGCATCAATTCCAAAATGAATGATGATGAAATTACTCTGGAGAGTCAGATTACCTAAAGTTGACAAAGGGCAAGACTTTCATTCAAGTAGATTTGTGACAAGAGGAGATGGGAGAAACAAAGGAGAAGAGACAGGAAAAGAACTTGGGTCTAAGATGGGCTTGATATCTCTAAACTTCCTGTCTTCATCTGTAAAAATGTGTTGTAATATTAAACCGTGAGCTCTTTGTGGCCAGGGATCATGTCCTTTGCCTCCTCACAGCCCCGCAACCCGGCTAATCAGTAATCTAACATCATCATTTGTGACAACGTGGATGAACTTAGAGGCTATTTTGCTAAGTGAAATAAGCCAGATATAGAAATAAAAATATTATATGACTCTTTTATACATGAAACCTACATACCAATTTAGAAGCATAGAAAAAGGGAGTCAAATGGTGACTACCAGAGGCAGCAGGGGGAGGTGGGAGAATGACAGATATAGGTCAAAGGGTACAAAGCTGCAGTTATGTAGGGTGAATAAGTCCAGAGGTCAAATGTACAGCATAAGGACTACAGTTAACCATATGGTATTATATACTGGAAATTTAGTAAGAGAGTAGATTTTAGGTGTTCACACACACACACACACACACACACACACATATACACAAAGAAGGATAACTATTTGAGATGATGGCTATGTCAATTGGTTTGACTGTACTAATTATTTCCCTGGTATATTAAAATGTCATGTGTATACCTTAAATATTTACAATAAAATTTTAAATAAAATAAAATTCCATGGCAATGATAAAAACATCAACTCAATAAATATTTATTGGCCCACTGTAAGCTATGGCATGTGCCAATTGCTAGGGACTACAGTGGTGCATAAGATAGATACAGTCACTATCCTCACAAAGTCACCATCCTATAGAATTAGAGATAATTGCACAAGTCTCTAATCTCTGTGATACAAAGGAGCAGTCTTGGTGCTTTGAGAGATAACAGGGACCTAATGTTTTGGAGGTCAGAAGAAGACATGTACATTGATTGACTGCTGAGGAGAAAGGTAGAAAGAGTTGATGGAAGTCAAAAGGGAAGAGAAAGAGTATTTCCAGTAAAATAAACAGTATGCGTGAATTTTCTGAAAGAGGAAGGTGCCCAACATGTGTGAGGATCTAAAAATCAGAGAAAGAAAACAATTAAGTGTGATGATATTGAAGCTCAAGAATGGAGAAGCATGTAGGACTTTATCCCAGCCTCAGTAAGAACTGATAGTTGAGTTGGATGCAAGCAGACTTCACTTCAATTCCCAGTTCTGGCATTTTGGTTAAATGGGTAGAAATACTGAATGAACGACTTAGCCTGTCTTATAAGAATTATAATAGATGATGAAATTATTTATTGTGGGAAATAAATGGTGAAATTATCTGTAAAAGATTCCTTCCCCAGGCACAGGTTAAACATAGAAAATCCTGTGAAAGAAGGCTCAGAAATTAAGTTGAATGCCCAGCAGGGTCCTCATCTTGTACCTCACAGGGAGCAAAAAGGAATGAGGAAGATTGTCTCCCCTCTACCAATGTTCACACACAAGTCCACCTGAGCCCTGGTTCCATACTTCTATAGAAGAAAATGAAGGGGATGCCCAAAGACATATGGCATGGATCCTGTCTTCAATGAGTTTAATTAGTTTCTTGAAATTTTAAGGGAGAAAACAGGATCTTTCAAATGGGTGTAGTAGGAGAATAAAAGAAAAGCCAGATAGAGTGCCTTCCTTTAAGAGGCATCTGGCAGGATGGCTGGGTGTTTTTGCTTTTGCCCCTATGGCTAGTTGATTTGATTCCATGAGTGCCCAGTAGGATTGAGGAAGCTGTAAACTAGATGCATGTCTAGGGCCTTGTGTGTATAAATCAAACAGCTACTCACAGGCTCCCCCTGCTCTATATCCTTTGGAAGGATAAACTAGCCCACCAGAGCTCTCTCCCTTGGACAGCAAGAGCATCACCCTGCTGAAGGGTGGAAAAAAATCCAGGACTCCCAGAAGTCTATTCCAGAACAAGAGCTCTTGCCCCAGATGCTGCTGCCTCTTCTCTGGGGAGCCGGAATAGGGCAGCAGCCCAGCCTGCAACTCTCTAATTGTCACTAGGTTTTGAGTCCCTCTTTTTGTTCAGCGATATACATTATAGTCCTTAAAAAGCTTATATCTCTTTCATGAGCAAAAATTATATCAATAGTTTCTCAAAAAAAAAAAAAAAAACTAAACAAGTGACAGTCTAGTTGGGCATCTTACAATTCAAGGACATGGCAATGTTCTAAGGAAAAATAAAACGTGGAGGAGTTTATCTTAATTAGTAAATCACGTGCCTATTTTCTGTTCATAGTGTCCTCAAACTGCCTATTCACAAAGCCCAGATAATCATGAAATAAATTATAACAACAATATATAATAATAAAATTTTGCTATACATAATAAAATAATTACAGGGAAGCCCAGATAGTCCTGTTTAGGCTCTTCCCACGCCATCAGGAGGGCCATCTAGCATGCCCTGCCATGCATGCAGTCAGCTTTCAGGTTCATCTCTCAGTCCCCAATTCTGCCCTCCTGATTGCACAGTCAGGTTGACAAATGCTTGCAGGCTATTTCCTACACCAGTTTCTGGGCTGGCCCTGGCTTAAGCAGAAAGAATTGATAAAGAGAACTTGGACCCCTTGCTGCTTGGGGCCTGGGGCCTGGCTTCTGCTCAGACCTGAGCAGTGGACTAATTGGTAACCAACCTTCCACCCTAGATACCCTCACTGTGTCACTCCTGACTCCTAAAGGAGTGATACACTGCTAAAGGAGTTTGAGTACCTTTTTCTTGACTCCTGCTTGCAAAATGTTACCTAAATTATGCCTGAGAAATCTATACCCCTCAGACACCATAACTTACAGGTCAGTATCTATTCCCCTTCCAGAGTCGGCCTGAGCAATCACCTAGCATTTATCTAGTGATGAAACAATAAATGCTTAGCCAGCTCTGGGGGTAGGGGGAATATATATACACACACATAAACAAAAGTGCATCTAAGTCCACTATAAATATACAAATATTTTATTATTATCTGTAAATCAGTAAAATATACTCTTTATTGAAAAGTCCTTATAACTTAATTCTCCCAATATGCTTTTTTTTTTCTTCTTTTTTTTTTATTTAAATGCATTTCAAGTCATAGTACATAAACAGAGCTCAGTTTTTCCATTTCTCTGGTTGCAAATCATAGAGAGTCACACTATTTGTGTCTTCATACATGCACCAGGGGTAGTAATGACCCATTCGAT
>CM053402.1:28436599-28462178 GCA_028644305.1 Xerus rutilus
TACGGCTGCTGGCTCTGCTTACCCGTGCGAGTGAAATTTCCTTCCGTGCTGTCCAAAAGCTGGGTGGGAGAAGGTTGTACCGCAGTTTCTGGTCTTTTGTTTGGGGAGACTGGTAGCTGCGTCCCTCTAAGCCGCCATCTTGCCGGAAGTCCTCTCCCAATATGCTTTTATTTGTACTAAATTATTGAATCTATAGCCAACTTACAGCCACAATGAATGAACAAGTGTAATTTCCATGTAAATGTTGGTTGATATTTTTATTTACTTAAAGGAAATAAAACAAAAAGAAGCAACCAAGACCTATGTTGGAGCTTCACACATTGATCAGTGACATAAGCATTTTGTTGAATCAAATACAGTTTTTTGAATATTGGAAGAATATTTCCTAAATTTTTTGTACAATTTTTAACTTTAATCTGTTACAATATTATAGAAATTTTTAACTTCAATATGTTATTAATATTTTCTTCATTACTTTCTTAAGTCTAGACCAGTGGTCAGCAAATTTCTCTTGTAAAGGGCTAGAGAATAACAAAAAGAACAGGCTTATGTGGGCCACATAAGGTCTCTGCCACATATTCTTTGTGTGCGTTACATTGTTTTGATTTTACAATAATCCTTTAAAGATGAAGAACACAGAACCATCCTTAGCTTCCCAGTCATACAACACCAGCCTTGGACCAGATTTGGCTCACTTAACAGTAGCTTACTGATTCTTGATATAGATAGTTCATGAAATAATAAATCAGCGATTCATACAATTTGCTGGTTTCTGTGTTGTAAATATTCCCACATGGCCAATTTTAAGACCCCAGTGTAATGTCCCTGAACACAGACTCAGAAAGGAATGTGGTAGTACACAGCGTGTGCTGTTTCCATCATGCAGATACCATGGATGTCGATCACTTCAAAGGCAAAAATAATAGTAAAGTGCAGCAAAATCAAGAATGACGAGTTTTGAGTATTTACTGTCTTGCTTTATATAATTTATTTAACTTCATATTTATATAATTTAACTTTCAGTGATGGCTGGGTTGAAAAAATTTCTGAAATTTTAATGACATATGTGTCCACTACAGCACCTTGCTCCATGTATCCCATGTGAGGGTAGATCTGGGGCAAGCTTTGCCTTCCTCCACCTCCCTGTTTGTGCTGCTTCTAAAAGCTACACTATCACACTACATAGTCTTAAAGGTGACCTGAAATGTGAATTTTGTACTCTAAACTTTGTGATTAGTCTGAGACCTTCCAGATTCTTGGTTCAACATTCTAAAAAAAAATTCAAAATCTATTATGGAAAGTTTTTTTTAATAAAAATCTAAGGTAAAAAAAAAGATTTCTGTGTGACCTGGGGTTTGAGGATTATTTATGTTTTCAGTACCTCCACTAGTGCACATTATTTAGACTTTCTCATCCCAAAGCTGTAGAAATCAGGGCTGAGATATTCAGTAGTAAAGCTCTTGCCTAGCATCATCAAGGCCTTGGGTTTGATCCCCAGCACTACAAAATCAAACAAAAACCCAAAACTACAGAAATCAGTAAAGGAAATTCTACTTGCAGATACCCCTAGTTAAGTGTCCAAAGAAGTATATAAGAGGTGAAACTCCATGAATCTCACTAGAGACTTTAGGCTGCTGCAGCTGGGCTTCTGAATAACCTGGATGACTGGTATTCATTTAGCAAAAATTTAATGCCAGGCATGGAAATAGAGAGCTATTCGTATAGTAAGAATAATAAAAATAATAGTATCTTTCATTTAGAAATCCAAGGGGATCAAAAAAAAGAATAAATTAAGTAATAGCCATAATATAATAATTATCAGGAGGGATATTAAGAAGCAAAATGGTTCAGACTATGGAGCAGACCTTTTTTGTGGCCTTCTATGACCTTCATTCAAAAGCCTGAACTTTTAGACATCTCTGCCCCCTAACTGTAACTCTCACAAGACAAGCAAAGCTAAGAGAGTAATAGATGCAGAAAGGATCGATTTCATTTTTGTAGATGGCAGAATCTGACAATCAATCAGTAAATATTGCCTTCCAATTCCAACTTTGCTTTTAATCTCCTATAAGTAGTAGGTGCAAGAAGGCTTTCCTAGTGTCAAAAAAAAAAAAAAAAAAAAACCCTTTGGCCCTTCATTTAAATCATTGTTTTTCTAGGGAAATTTAATTTGGGAAAAAAATGTTTTTCTAATTAACTGGATGGCTGTGTGCTATGCAAACAATAAAGATTCTTGTTTGAAAGTAACGCATGCCCCTGCTCCTAGGACTACCAAGGGAATTTAAAATAAAAAATGCAAGCAGCTCCAACCTCGTATTTTGCCAGAGCTAAACAGAATTCCCAGCTCCAGAGTTTTCACGTCAGTTCCCAATTTAAAACCCACAAGTGTTGAGCGGGTTCATGCTACAGTGAGACACCTCTTCTCATCTCTAGAAATGACTGCATTTGATCTCTGTATGCATTTCTGGGCACGTCCTTCCCTCCTTCTCTCTTCCTCTTGTGCTATGGTTGGCCTGAAAGGTTAGAAACTGCACATTTAGATGGATCAGAAGAAGATTTCATAATGCTGTAGTGCTGGGCTGGGCAGTCTAGCCAAATTCCATTCATTAGCTAAGGCGCCAGGGTGAGTGTGACCAGTAAGAATGCTGTTTTGGTTCCATCGAAGAGCTGATAGGAAAAAGGAAATGCACTTTTATTTTTTTGGTTTCTGAGAGGCACGATGGACAAATGAAGAGTCTGAGATGCTGAAATGTGGAAGCCAGGAATCAATCCCTATCTCAACCCCTAACTGAGTAACTCAAGCAATTGCCATCCTCTTTTTGACTGTGTTGCTCTCTATTCTGACCCAGTTTTCTTACTTTTAATGTACCAACATCAAATTTCTTTCTATCTTAAACTTTAAGCATTCCAAAGTCAAGAATCAAGTATTTAATTCATCTGACATCACAGGGCTACCTACACTAATGTAGGGGCTAAGATGGGAGCTTTGGATGTGGTCCCTGCCCTCAAGGAGTTTATAAATTATAGAAAGGACAGATCTCTTAAAAATAAAAATGCAAAATGAAGCAAGTGCAATGTAAGAAATATAAAAATTGCTATGGAAAAACTGATAAGTTAGAGAAAGCTACAGTTAGGGAGGAAGTTTGAACCAGGCCCATGTAAATGCAAGGATAGAAGCTTTGCGGGGAAGAAGAGAGTAGAGGAGGAAAGAAAATAGCAATAAGCAATGGGTATGGGGTCAAGTGACTGAGGCCAAGTGGAGTGTGGGTGAGGCCTTATCAAGAGAAAAGAATATTGCTTTTCTGATATGTGCCTCACAATGTATGAACAGCATAAAACAACTCTGGCCTTTGAAACATTTAATACTTTAGAGAGAGTCTGCACAAAGTAGATTTTGTATTTTTTTAATCAATTGAAATCAATTCAACATTGGCACAGTGTTATTTCTTTTTTTTTAATATTTTTTGTTGTGGTTATAAATAGACAGCATGCTTTTATTTATTTATTTTTATGCAGTGCTAAGGATCGAACCCAGTGCCTCACACATGCTAGGCTGTGCCACTGAGCTACAGTCCCAGCCCACAGTGTTACCTCTTTATACTCTTGCTTTTGCATAGTCTTTGCCCCTCAAAAGGCTGGCCTGAGGCTTAAGAGTGTTACCAAATAAAGCAGGGTGTATGAACCATGCAGTCCAGATCATGAGGCTTGATGTTTACCTGAGCTTTAGGCTTTGTTCTCTGTGCACCCAAACACTTTCACTCATGAATTTTCTACTTGTCAGTGATTCTGTGACATTTCCCATCATATTATAAGTTTTAAGTGACAGGGCCAGATTGTCAGAAACTCTTTGTCTTCTTAAGCTTCTGACTTGTGCTTTATGTAGCTGCCATTAGGTACTGGTAGTAGGAAGATACAACTTTCCTGCCTTTCTTAGTCCATTTTCTGGTGCTATAACAAAATGTTTGAGACTAGGTAATTTATAATGAATAGAGGTTTATTTTGGCTTATGGTCCTGGAGAATGGGAAACCCAAGAGCATGGCACCAGTGAGAGCCTCATCACAGAATACCAAAGGGCAAGCAGAAACGTGAAAAAGAGACAAAACTTGGTAACAATACACTCTTATGGTAAGTATTCCAATCCCATGAAAATTAACCCATTCCTGTGAGAAAGGCCCTATTCTTACCTAATCACCTCTTAAAGCTCTACCACCTCTCAACAATGTTATACTGGGGACCAGATTTCAACACAAGTTTTGGAGAGGATAAACCATCTTCAAACTATAACATTTCCCAAATGACTGTTTTTGAATCTTAGATAAAAATTAAATAATTATTAAAATAACAAGGCTTCCTATTTAAAATATCCATAGCTATTTGATATAAATACAGTGAATCAGTTTGAGCCAGGGCCAAATTTTAAGGAACACTAATACCTAGATTATGTCTGGTACCTTTCTTGCTAATTTTCAAGGTACCAGACATAATCTGGTACCTTGCATGATGAAACCCTACTTCTATGTTGCAAACCTGAATCGAAACAGTTTCTCTGATCTATATCTTAAAATTATAAGTTTCAAATAGTTTAAAAGTTCATGCACATAGCTCCAGCTCTTTGGGCATGTAAAGTAAATGATTTTCTCAGGGTTTTACCATGAAGTCTTTAAACTACCTACACACAACTTCCTAGAGAGAGCATGCAAAGTTGCCTTCTTAAAATTCCCTGTTGCTCTCATAGGGAGTCCTGATTACTCTGTGTCCCTCCTTATTCTTTCAACGACCCCTTTCCTTTCCATGTAGTTTTGTGCTAAAAGGAGTTGACCACCCTAAAGAAGTACATAGAGGGAAATCTGTTGGTTGTCCCAGAGTACATTCTCCATTCCAGCAAGGAGAACTTCTTTTCTCCCCTCTGAATCTCCTCTTTCTCTAACTGCTTCTCCTTCAAAACTCAGACATGTCACAAGTTCTAACTAGACTTAACTGTTTAAAACTCCCTATTAAAACCAAAGCAGAAACATGCCTCCTTACAAATCTGCTTCAATTTTTTTTTTCAAGAAGCCAGGTCCTCTTTTTCCAGGTGAAACATTCTTTGTAAAACATATTTCAGTAGAACATGAAAAGGTTTTATTCAAAAATAAATTGGGGAGGGGAGTGCGCTGGGGTTGTTGCTCAGCGGTAGAGCGCTTGCCTCGCATGCCTGAGGCGCTAGGTTCGATCCTCAGCACCACATACAAAATATATAATAAATGAAAAATAAAGGTCTAAAAAAACTTTAAAAAAAATGAACTGGGGTCTCTTCAGAAAGTTCAAACGTTGTATCTTTGAGCAACTTCCTATTAATGACTTGCCAACTAATCTGGCATTGTTCCCACTAAGGCCTTGCTCCTCTTTGGGGAAGTCATCCTTAATTCTTAGTCTGGAGTTATAAACCCTTGACTTGAAACCCTGGTTTGGAGCTCCACCAAAACCATCTACAATGGCAACCAAAGGACATTTTTGCTTTGACAATTTTCCTGTATTCTTTGCCCTTTCTAGATGTCTTGGTACATTTGCTACACATTTTTGTTTTGTTTATATAAACTCCCTCAATCATCACTTTTTTTCTTTAGCTAGAATTAGATACAACATTATTCTCTGATGACAAACCCTCCCCAATTTGACTTTTACAGACTGCTTCTTCAAGAGCTAATAGCTCATAATCAGAATAAAACATTTTGAAAAATAGACATATGTATGATTTAACTGACATATATGATACAAATGTTTTAGAATATGTATTTTTCAGGAGATGTAGGCCTCATTGGAGAGTTAATATAGAATCTTAATCATTTGATTCTAATTACACTTTGTACCATACCAGAAAGCTTCAAAGTCAGGAACTTGAAAAGAAAAGATCATAAGGAAGAAAAATATATCCATATTAGAGAAAGTACTATTGTCTGTTCTGAAGGTATGTGTGTATACACATAAACATACAATCAAATGCATTACAGTACTGGAGAGGAAAAAAAAATGAATGATACTTCTCCTGTTCTCAACTGTCTCACAATCTAACAAGAGAAAAAGACACATCCCATAAAACATAATACAGGGTAGTAAATCTTATTTTTACATAAGTAAAGGACTTTATGAACACAAAACAGGTATATTTAATTAAATACTCCTGAGGAATTTAGAGTTGATTTTACTAGGTCTTAAAGGATTATTAGAACTTCACCAAAGGTTGAAAGATGAGCAAAATACATAAGGGCAGAAAAATACATGAAATAATCTGTTAATAGAAACTTCCAGAAGAAAGACTTTCTTCTGACAAGTGGCAGATGAGAATAATAATGTAAGGCTGGAATTGGATATGAAGGTCCTTGCATGCCTTGTTAAAATTTTGTTTAATTCATGAAGTAACTATACACTATGAGAAGATGTTAGGTAGAAGGATGAAATAATCAGATCTGTATGTTTAAACTATAATTCAGGCTATATGCAGATGATCATATGTACAGATGAAGAGACAATTTGGGTGAAAAATCAATTAGAAAGCAAAGTTGAAGGGCTGATGATGTGGTTCAGTGGTTAAGTGTCCCTGAGTTCAATCCCCAGTACCAAAAAAAAAAAAAAAAAAAAACCTTTAAAAGCAAAGTTGATGCTTACCATTATAAAGGCCTATTCTAGACTTAGTACAGTGGGGCAGAAAGAAGAGAACTTACAGCACATATTTTAGAAATGGGAACTACTGAGTATAGTTATCAACTGGTTGTAAGGAACTGGTTGAGTAATTAGAATATAATGGAATTGCCATTAGCTACCACTGAGAAAATAGTCTTCTGGCAAAGAGAAGTACTTATTCAAATTGAGTGTGAGACACTCAAGTGGAGATTTACAGAAGGAAGTTAGAGCTCAAGAGAGAGGCTAAACCTAGAATCACAGTTTCAGGACTCATAGAGACAAAAAAGAGATAAGGTCAACACCAGAGACAAGTACATGGAATGAAAAACAAAAACAATCAACAAGGAACATCACTTCAAAGGGAAAGGAGAAAAGGAGGACCAGAAAGAGTCTAGAAAGAGGAAGTCTCAAAAAGGCAGGAGAAGCAAAAGAGAGGATGCAACCAAGACAAAGGGGAAAGAAGGCTGCAAAAATAACCAGGAGGCCAAAGGTGGCAGGATGCCTCAAAAAGCAGCTCTTGCCAATTAGAACACTAGGAATTTTAGAAGAGTAATTCAGAAAATTGAGGAAAGCAAACTAGATTCTCAGGGGAAGAAGGAATAGGAACAGGGGATGCAGGAACAACTACTCCAAATCAGAGGAATGAATGACCCAGGACAACAGCAGGATTTGGAGGTGGCTTGGCTTGATTTTGAGGAAGTAAAATGTCAGAGAGAAAATACCTTCAATCTCAAGGCCTCTAGTTTGTCATCATGAAGTCTAGAAACATTGAGGCCTGGATTTCCTTGTGATTTCAGCTTCTCAAACTCCTGCTTCATTGAACTTTGCTTTAAATCTCACTCCACATACGCAGTTACTTATGACATTTTTTACCCAAGATGCACAATTTGTCTTTCCTAACAATGGTCTTTTCAACCAATGGAAGATGATAGGAAAGAACATGGTCTTACAGTATAAGTGGGTATTAGAATTTGGATGATTTAACTATGAATGAACAGCCACCTTGGGAATGCCACTGGGGACAAGCATTGAACAAAGGTAATACACAAACCCCAGATCCTAGGGCTGAAAAGAAGCCCATGAGAAAGCTTGCAAGAAGGTATCAGGAAGGAAGAGGAGAAAAGGGGAAGGGAGACATATAAGGTGTCGAAGATGGAGGAAATAAAAGAAATTTTTTCTTCTTTTTTTGTAATAAGAATATCACTGGAACCTTGAAAGAGTATTTTCAATAGAGAAATAAAGCAGAAGCCAACCTTGGGAAGTAATAGTAGGTAATGTCCCAATGTACCCTTCACTTCTCATATACAATAAATGACTTGTCTTCTATATATAATGAACTGTTACATATTATGTGCCTGAGTGTTTATGTGTATATATTCATGAACACACACACACACACATACACACACACACACACAATATGTTTTTATATAGCAATGGCCTCATGGCAATACTAATCAGTCATGTACCCCATCAGGATATTTCAGTCAAGGACAGATCAAATACATATCACCTGGCAACGTTGTAGTTTGTGAAAGTACACTCTATGGTATTCACAAAAGAACAAAATTGTCTTCCAGGAGTGGTGGTGTATGCCTATAAGCCAAGCAACTGGAAAAGCTGAGGCAAGAGGATCACAAATCCACAAGACTGAGGCAGGAGGATCACTTGAGTTCCTCAGCAACTTAATGAGACCCTAAACAACTCAGCAAGACCATACCTCAAAATAAAAACTTTAAAGGGCTGGGTTCAATCCCCAGTACAAAAAAAAAAAAAAATTTGCCTAATGATACATTCCACAGAACATATCCTGTTGTTCAATATCGTATGACTATAAATTATACTTCTTGTTAAGAGTATCACAAAAAAGTACACATACACAACAAAATATCTATTGAGGTTCAAAAAACTCATTAGGGGAGCTGGGGCACAGTGGCATACACCTGTAATCCCAGCACTTTGGGAGGCTGTGACAGGAGAATTGCAAGTTCAAAGCCAGCCTCAGCAATGGCAAGGCACTAAGCAACTCAGTGGGACCCTGTCTCTACATAAAACACAAAATAGGGCTGGGGATGTGGCTAAGTGGTCAAGTACCCCTGAGTTCAATCCCTGGTGCCAAAAAAAATTAAAAAAAACAACTCATAAGGTATATTAATGAATATTGAATTATTGCTTTTTGGCTTCTCTTAAAAATTACTGATGACCTTAGAAACACCTAACATCCCAAGGAGGATTTTTAGATGTGCCAGTTCAGAGGGGATTGAACAATGTTTGTAAAAAGGATTATGTGCTGGAGTTTCTATGGTGCTTCTTGACATACGACTGAACTTTACTCTCTTTCTCTCCCTCCCTGTCCCCTAACCCCTCCAGTGGAATGGAGTATGTCTAAAGACTTTTCTCCTTTGGCTGGAGAAATCATCATGGATAATCTACAGACCCTGAGATGCACAATCACAGGACTTAAGACGGTAAATGTCCTCGTGGTAGGCTTGCCATTCCCTGTCACTGACATTTGTGCTGAGATGTTGGTAGCAAATGCCTACTATGGAAGCAACAGCCAACACCCAGTCTTCTGGCAGCAACTGCCACTCATTAAGTATGATATGTTTGGTATCCACAATCTGAATGTCACAAAAGAGTGAGCAGATAGCATGAATCACTTTGTAAGCTGCCATGTTCTAAGGAGATCAGAAAAAGACTGGCCTTATGCAAGCCTTGAAAGCTGCTGCTTTCTGGATCATAGTCTAATCTTCGGGGGATCAAAGGCTCTAAGAGATCCAATTTTGACTCCCTGTCTGATGGTAAAAATAACAGCCTCATCTAGCCTCACCCCCACAGCCTTAGTTGAGATCAGTCATCAATTGGAGTCACACAATTTCCTGAGAGATATCCTTTTCCCTTGATTAAAAAGAAAGAAAAAAAACTGCTTTCACAAGAAAGAAACTATATATGGTGGAGCTACATTTCGCAGTAACCTAAACCAATTTAAACTATGAATGAAGAACAGGCACCAACCATGCTTATTTGTATAACCAGTATAAACTCAAACATCAATTATTTATAAAATTATGAACCATAAGAGCATGTGAAATACACATACACAAAAAAAATCACAAATTAGTTCAAACTAAAACAAACCCTGTATTTCCTCAAATAATTACAATACAAAAATTGTTTAAAATCCTTTATTTTAATCAAAATCCTTTTAAAGTAAAAAAAATCAAACTTCCATATTTTTTGTACCATTCAAATAATATCTTAAGAACTTTGCACAGGGACCATAAGAGGGAAAATTCTGTTGTTGTATTTTTATTTTATTTTATTTTTTAAAGGAACACTAGCCATTTTAATCAGAACAATGATTGGTTTCCCCATAAAGAAGATAATTAAACAATTGAAACCTTTCATTAATATTAACCAAAAGAAAATAATCATATTGCTTATGATAAATGACCAAATTAATGTTTTTATATCATAAATGTTTCCTAGCTAAATACCTAAGAGTTCATTTTTTTAAAAAGCATTCACAATAAGGTAACCATTAAAAAAAGTATATAGGACATCCATCATCCATGGTAAATTCTATCCTATATCCATGGTAAATGATTATCTATGAAAACTGTTAAAATCCTGATAATCAAATGCTAAATTAAAAACACTATTTTCACTTAGATCTCAACTATGTAAAATTATATAAGATTAACAAGTTAAAAATTATAATAAAAATTTAAACAATTTAATTAAAGCAATTATTAAATTACTATGACATAATTGGAATAAAAATATAATATGTTATAATACAAATCTCTTGAAGCAGAGATTATAGGGAAATCCATATTTTGTTTTTATACTTTTTTGAGTTTGAGAGGCTTTCTATAGTCAGCCAATAATGTTTCTTTTTTTTCCCTGCCCCTATGTCCCATCGCCTCTCTTTCCTCCCCTTTGACCAAAGTTTCTCCATTCTTCCCATGCCCTCTCCCCCAGCTATTATATTTTCAAAGGTTAATCAATTAAAACTGTTATTTGCAAAATATAATCCTGAAACCCAGTATTAAAAAGGTTGCATCTTTTAAGCTTTAGCCATCTTATTCTAATAGAATTCTTGGTGGTTAGGTCACCACTAAGAATCTTGACTTTTAGTCTTAATCACATGTCTATACCAGGGGCCAAAACTGTGGATTACTGGAGCAAACAAACCCAAGTGGGTGGCCCCCCTAGATGCTATCAGCAGGAGACTGATTCCAACCCCATGGCTTGCATGGTGGAAGAGGGCCAGAAGGAACCCTAGGGAATTTCCATTGCTTAAAAGAAAAAGTGATATGGTGATAAAAATGGAAAACTCTCCATAGACGGTTTCTCTAATATCTGTACTGATTCCTACAGGGATTAAATTTTTCCACTTGGCCATCCAATGAGAGCAATGCAGACACTATCCTAATAATATAAAAGCCTGGAAGTAGATTTACACTTCTACATAAGCTTTATAACCTTGGGGTGTATAGATACACATTTTCAGTGTTAAAAAATTAACTTCATAATATGATAAAGCCAATATTATTAAATCCCTAGCAAAAAGCTCTACAAAGATATGCAATGTTTTTAACTTCAAAGAGAATTTTACAATTTTTGCAAGCAATATTTCATCAAACTCTGGCTTCTCAAATGCTTCTTTGATTCATTTGGGAAAAAAAAAGTAAAACCTCAAAGCAAAAAAGAAAGCATACAAAAAATTTTAAGGCACTTATCAGCAAACAAAAACAACTCCTTAATCCTTAATGCCATAAAAAGCATTAAAGAATATAAGCCATTATTTTAATAATGGTTTAAAAAATGAAATCAAATCAAAGAGTTAATTTTAAAAATGTCTGAACAGCCAAGTAAAGGATGCTATTGCAGCATTATTTATTGTGGGGCAAAATGGAAACAATTCAAATGTCTACCAATAAGGGATTGGTTAAATAAATAACAGTATCTTCTCACAGTGAAGCCACTGAGAGAATGAAGTAAGTCTTTAATGCACTAACCTAAAAAGAGATTTAGCCACTGAGAGAATGAAGTAAGTCTTTAATGCATTAACCTAAAAAGAGATTTATTATAGCTTGTTAATTTCTAAAGTTGATCAGCTAAAGGGGTGATGGTTGTTGCCTCTGGGGAGGGAAAAATAAGGAGAAAGAGGAAAGGGTGGAGGTCACTGTTTTGGGTAAACCTTATAGGACTGTGTGATTTTGAAAAATTAGTGTATGGCTGGGTGTGGTGTTGCACGCCTATAATCCCAGTGGCTCAGGAGGCTGAGGCAGGAGGATCACAAGTTCAAAGCCTGCCTCAGCAACTTAGCAGGGCTCTAAGCAACTTCGACTCTGTCTCAAAATAAAAAATTTAAAAAGGCCTGGGGATGTGGCTCAGTGGTTAAGAGCCCCTGGGTTCAATCCCCTGTACCAAATAAAATAAAACAGAATAAAAAATGTAAGTAAAAATTTAAAAATTGGTGTATAAATGTAGGGGCTTGCATTTTGCCAATTTGGTGTCACATGCCTGTAACCCCAGTGACTCAAAAGGCTGATGCAGGAGAATTCCAAGTTCAAGGCCAGCTTCAGCAACTTAGCAAGACCCTATCCCAAAGTAAAAAATACACAGGGTTGGGGATGTGACTTAGTGGTTAAGCACCCCTGGATTCAATCCCTAGTCCCCTCCCCAAATATTTAATTAATTAATTAATCAGCCAAGAAAAGCCAGAAAGCTAAAGTATGAACAGTGGAGTTCAAAATGGATATGCAAGTTAATCAAACACTGGGATATGCTTCTAGGGAAAAAAATGATTGACTGAAATGCCTGATGCATTATTTTATTTCAATTCTTTGCAGGGCCAACAATACTTTGTTCAGGTCTCGGCTTATAACATGAAAGGATGGGGACCAGCTCAAACCACGACACCAGCCTGTGCCTCTCCTTCTAGTAGGTGCCAGCTACTGCCAAGCCTGGCAGCAGGCTCCAGCTCTAGCTCCCTCCCCATGGTACCCTGGCCATGCCCTCTCCCATTGCTTGCAACCTACCAAACCTTCTCAGGGCGCCATCTGAGCAACAAAATGAGTGATTTCTCTGCAGAAACACTCTTGAGACAGTAGCTCAGGGGGTGAAAGGAGAGGGAATTTAGAACCAAAAAGACTGAACTTATTCTCCAAATCATGTGTGCCTTCAAAATTAAACTCTCAAAGCCACAATTCAACATCTATTCAATGGGTCACAATTCAATGGGTCTAATCATATCCTTTCACAGGGCTGTAGTTGGGGTGGAGAGATGGAACCTGGGAGCAGTTGATCCAGAGTACTACAGTCCATTTTAGCTTTTGTCTCCCCTTCTTTGCCCCCAGTAGACACATCACTCAGTTTCTTAACAGAATGAAATCTAAGATTTTACTCATCTAACATTCTGACAGAAAAAAAAATTTTGTTGCTAACAGGCTCTGCAACAAATGCAATCTGTATCATTTGTAGTGTTG
Organism: Xerus rutilus; assembly: GCA_028644305.1. Lineage (NCBI taxonomy): Eukaryota > Metazoa > Chordata > Mammalia > Rodentia > Sciuridae > Xerus > Xerus rutilus. The sequence continues at coordinate 28,449,758 of CM053402.1, forward strand.
GCTAAGAAACACAGCAAAGGCTCTTCTAATTACTTGGAGATTAATAATTCATGCCTGGTATGTTTGGTCACTCTCTCTTAACCAGAAAATGTAGTTAACCAAAACAAACAACTCCAGACAGACCATATGATAGATTTTTCTCTGTAATGAGCCCAGAGCCCTAGATTATATTTTCATCTTTTTAAAAATATGTCACTCGTGATAGTTAAAAATGGTATCATGCTTCTTGTGAGAGTTCAAGCCACTACATCCTTTATGGAACACAATTTCCCATATAAAAATTTTCCCTTAAGAAAATCCACTTCCTTTTACCCTAAAATCTAGGAATTTAACCTAAGGAAAATTTAACCTAAAATACAGATAAACAATTATGTGCAAAGACGGGCACTGCAGTAGTATATGGATAATGGTGTGTGATGAAGAGAATAAACATCCAATATTAATTTAATAGCTAAGTAAAATATGTTATATACATATTCATATCATACTATAGAACCAAACACAGCCACTAAAAATAGTATTTCTAAAAAGCCATTTATTATTATTTCTACCATACGAATTTTACCTAAAAATTATAATACAAGATGTGGAAGTCTTTTCTTTAACATTTGACTGTTAATTCACCTATACTTAGGTAGAGTATGACTCTTGATAACTACCAAAATTTAACAGTGGACATTTGGGTTATGAGATTATGGGCTTTTAGTTTCTTGTTTTATATATGTATATATTTCTCAAGTTTTGTAGCAATACTTTACCCTCGAGGAACTATGAGCCAGGCAATACATTATGGGCTTTCATATCTTTCTTAAGCCTCACAGCAATCCTATCCTCCTCCTTGTCCTATGGAGACGCATTATTATCATTTTTATCTGTATCATTATCAACATTAGAGATAACCTTTATAAGACTCATAATATGCAGAACATCAATTGAAGTACTTTACATGGATTGATCCATTTTACTAGGTAGGGAACTATTAGCACAGACACATATACACAGAGTCCAGCCTTTGAATTGGGATTCAGAAATGATGTTCCTTTTTTCCAAGGTCACATCACTGTTAAGTATCTCAGTGAGGATTCAAACCTGAGTTAGTGAAGGCCCTGCTGTGTCTCCTGTGCTGTAATAACTACTGCCCAACTATCAGGTAGACAAGCAGACTAAGGGCCAACCAAACAGCCTGACTACCACCTCTGGTGCATTCTAATAGTTATACCAGGTCATATGGGGCCAGATTGCTCCAAGACCCCTAAGTCTTCCTGAATTTGATGACTTAATTACTCTGGGCTTATTTGGACATCTTTATTGCTGAAGATTTATCAAAAACACAAACAGAATTGCAAGATAAAGATGTGGGGCAGCGGGGAGTGTATACTATTGGAGATGGAGGAACCAAAAGTACATAAAAACACAAAAAATATTAATTGCAGCTGACCTGAAAGTGAAACAGGGGGAACCCACTCCAAATGTATACCCATGCAAATTCTGATCTGCATAAGATGCATAAAGCTCAGGTTCAAATTCTATAAACCATAAATCTATTCAGATACCCTCTCTCACAGTACACTTGAAGAACTCACTCCAGAATGACAAGAATAGTTGTTCAGGACTCAGGGGAGTCATTTATTTGTTGGTAATTAACATATTAAATAGCAATGCTTTCTAAACTGGTATGTTTGATTAGTAGGGATAACTGGCAAAGAACTGAAATCCTAACATGTGGTAACAGTTGCTGCAGACATGCCATATCACTTGGAAAGAACAATACAGAAACACTCCCATTCTATTTATAAACAGAGTATGACATTGTGATGTAACATATATCAGTATTCAGATATTTACTAGAGGACAATGTATTCTAACATGACAGAGTAATTGGAAATTTGGTAATATGTTCCAGTAAGCTATAAAACTTTTTTTTATATTTTGCAAAAGTCCTTAATGTGTTTTTATAGACCTATGTTATATGGTATAGTACATAATAAGAGAAAAGCACCCAGACAGGCTTGTCTGAGTTACGATCAGGAAAACCCCGATATGGCCAGTGAATGTAAGCTCTGCATTGTGTTGCAATTGAAGTGTCTCATTACCAGAACAGTGAACTGTATTATGTGGCACAATCTGCTCTTTTCCTACCATGCTAAGTTTATTCCTGTCAGGGTCCTGATTTCTTAATATATTTTCAATTTTCTCCCTCATCCCTAAAGTCTCCTATTTTATGTAGTCATCAGAACCTTCCAAACATCTATTAGAAAAACTCATTCTTTCCAAAAACCTTGGCATCAAGTCCAATGCTCACTTGGGCTGCAATTTAGCATTAGCAATTTTCTAATGTATCATAAAATCATCAGATCAAGCTTGCCCCTTGATGTAACAGGGCTCAGCTGGAATAGCCAGACCCATTTCATCTCCCCTTGCATTGATGGCAGCATTAACACTCGTTAGAAGGATTAGCATGTTGGGAGCCACGTAGTAATTCAGCCACCCAGGAGTCTTACTCAAGGGCACCATCTTGCTGGTCTTGTGGTGAGAATTCAGATGCATGCATCCAACAAAGTCAACAAACTCACAGTAGCCTTTGGGAATCCGGGAGGGCAATGTTTATTCTCACTGTGCCCAGATATGAGAGGCACTAGTCTAAAGGCCCCTGGAAGTTATTTCTTCAAACTTTACCTAATTTCTCAATAAAAAAGTCCTTCCTTTTCCCAGCCTACCTGAACCCCATCAAGTTTCTAATCACAGTGCCTCGCCAGCAACATTAGGAGTGACAGCCATGTGCTGAAGATAGTGCTCTACTTACATTGTTTCTTTTAATTCTCAAATAACCTAAAAAAGATGCTTAAAACTCACTTTAAAGGAGAAAAATGAGGCAGAGATTAAGTCATGTTCTTGCCCACAAGGAACCAAGAGTCCACAAAAGTCTACAATTCTGTCTCCAAAGTTGACCACAGCTAAACCCCAGCACAAACCCCACCCTAGCCTCTGACCCTCCTTCCCAAAAGAAAAGAAAATGTCCCTGGGATAATGAAATAAGCATGAGCACTCTCCAAAAGATCACTTGACTATGTTATATTCCTGGCCATGCCACCAACATGCTCAGTAAGATAGGACTGAAATGGTTGTCTCTGGGCTTCAGTCTTCCAAAAGACTGAATGGAGAGCTATACATGGGAGAGAACAGGAAGGAAGATGAGTTATAAAATCTGATAGGGTAAGAAATGGTGTTGCCATAATAAATTGCCTTCATTTTACATTCGTATTTACAAATCGCCTGTCATGTAATAGGCATTGTGCCAGAAACCTAACATACTTCTCATTTAATCCTCGTAAAAATCCCACAAAGTAGATACCATCGTCATTTTTCAAATTAGGGAGTAATGGCCCTGTCAGTGTAAGCAACTTGCCTATAGACAACAAAATAAGAATGGGAAGAGCCGGGATTCACACTCAGGGGTATCTGACTCCAGAACCTGTGTTCCTCCTAACAGTACAGCTCTCCTGGACCTTGGAGGGACCTTGGCAGGATGCTTTTACTAAATTTTGACTGGCATGACATATGCTTAACTTTCTGAATGAGGAAGCCCCCATATTTTAAAATAAATCTGTGGGGAGGGAATTTGAAACTTGTTTAACTAGTATTTAAGCCCAAGATACACTCATGAATTAACAGTCTTTTCTAGAGAAGAGTGACCAGTCTTTTTAGAGAAAGAAGTTCACCTAAGAAGTGCTTTAAGTTGTTGCTTTTAACAGGCTCAGAAAGGAAAACCGGGGGAGGGAAATAGAGAAGAGAAGGAATAGACAATGAAATGACTGACCTGCTGAAAAATAATCTAGAGTTGGAGACAGCAGAATTACACTCTTGACATTAGTCCCATATGAGTTATTACTCTCGATATCATTATAGCCAAATGGAATGAAAATAGAAGGGGGAGAAAAGTCTCAGTGGGCATTGCAATTTAAATTTGCCATGTAAGCTAATACTGTATATTCAAAGACTGAGCAGACAGGGTGGTTGGTGGCTCAGAGTATGTGCAGGGGGTGCTGTGCCAGCTAACCAAAGCAGACATTCATTAGAGCAAAATGTAGATTTCCATTTCTTGGCATCTGACATGGGCTCTTTCCTTGGAAAGAAATGTCAATTTGGCCCAAAGTGTGAAACCTACAATAAAAGCATTGGGACTGTAGATTTCATCTAGTCTGCACATTCCCACCCCTTTCTTTCCTACTGTGGAAATCCAGTTGAGACTTGGGGTGCTGAGTGGAGAAGTGGCAGGGGAAATGATTAGGATGTGGGATGCTAAAAGGGGTGGGGGGCTAGGATAGAAGAGATTGGACTCCTAAATTTCCTATTTTCTTTTGGTTTTCAATTGCCATTTTCTCTTGCCCTAAAACTGCCCGGCACAAGAAACCAACCACAATTACTATTTTGCTCAGGGCTCTGAACAATGGCAGCTTCCAACTACTTGGCTAGCTCTGGGTGTGCTGGGTGCTCATCCACGGAGCCTGTGGGTAGTATGAGCAAAACCCCAGCTCCTGAGGCAAGGCAGGGAAGAGGCCTCCCCTGCTTTAAAATTTCACTCTGTTTATTTCTTTTGTTCAATAGACTGGAAAGACTATGACGACAGAGAGCCCAGACACAAGGGACAAAGCGAAGTTTTGGAGAGTCTGCTGCAGCAGGTCCGAGCCCTTCATCAGCATCACAGTTACCGGGGTAAGGATAAAAATCTGAGCTGGGCCATCCAGTGAGGTCTCAGTGGCGCCGGTAATTTTAGCAGTTTCCTAGCTGGGTCATACCTTCTCATTCATCAGGGAGAGAAAGATATTAATATTTGTACATCTGGAATCACTTTACAGCACTATCTTACTTTAACCCTTCGGCAGAGACTTCCCTTTTCTTCCCTCCCTTCCTTTCTTTTCCCCTCTCCCTCTCTCCTTAAGAACAGTCTGAAAATAAGCACAAGAAAAACAGCAGCTGCCACAAGTTCCTTTCTTTTTAAACTGTCTCTTCCCAAGACTCCTCCATAGTGCTGGGTCTTTGGGGATATTTAGCCTCAAAATTTCCACCCCCAAGGGAAATTCCCTGAGCATCCCTGAGGGAGCTCAAACAATTATAAAGACCATCATAAGAAGTCTTCAAATCTACTTAGAATATAGTTTGCAATGCAATTTCATAGTATCTCTTTTTCATCCTTGTTTTGGCAGTTATAGCTGAGGCTGAGTGACTTGCCCAAGGTCACCATGCCAGGAAAAGACAGAATCTGGATCCAACCTGGGTTTTCTGATTCCAAGTTCAATTATCCTGCCACACCTTATTTCTTCAGTTTCCCAGTCTCACATCAGAACTAGATGCTGAACTTTCAATCTTTCCCTGAATTTTAGTGCTCCTCTGCACACTGTGCAGGAGAAAGTCTGGCACACTTTCTCTAGATCTAAGCCAACTGCACCTAGAGGATCTCTGAGATACTTTTAAGAACTTCTCTGTCATTTCAGTTTTTCAACTGAGACACCATCGGATTTCTTATCTATGCAAGGATTCTCAGAAGAGGCACTTCATTTTATTTGGAGAATTAAAGTCTCCATAAAGTTTTCATTTTCCATCCTCCCATCAGCTCTTCAGCTACATTGTTCTCTCCAGATTCAGGGCCCTGCTGGGCCAGATAGGGGAGAACTCCACAGTTGAAACTAAGAGATGCTATGCTAGCTTGTTTGCACTAGGTATAAATCATACTTAGCATTAGCAAAAAGTGTTCCCAATTACCACACAGCTATGACAACAAGGACCTTCAGAAATGTTGGCTCCAGCTAGGAATGAGGACAAGTGTTTGCAAGAAAATAATGTTTTTCTATTGACTGGTTCATTAGGAGACGTAAACGTGTATGGAAGCAGCTTGAGAAGGAACCCCTAGTGGGATTTCCATTCCCAGCTCTCTAGGAAGACTGTACCCAAACTGGGACCTTCAATACTGACTGAAGTCCATGCAGTTCTCAGTTATCCAGGGCTCATTTAACCCAGCTGGGGATTACCTGGGCTTCTTTCTCTTCTGCCTCTCCATCACTTCCCTTGTCCATTATTTCCTATATGGAAGCAAAAATAATAAGCAATCAGACAGACGATTCTTTACAATTCATGAGCACTTTGTGTTTGGTCTTTTATCAGAGTGGGGAAGCTAAAACTTCACATAAGAATGAGGGGGCCAGGCTTAGTGGTGCATGCCTGTAATCCCAGCAACTCCCCAAAATGAGGCAGGAGGATCACATGTTCAAGGCCAGCCTCAGCAACTTATCAAGATTCTGTCTCAAAATAAAAAATTAAAAGGGCTGGAGATGTGGCTCAGTGGTAAAGCACCCCTGGATTCAATTCCCAGTAATGAAAAATAAAAGAATGATGAGGTTTCCCCCTAAGGATTCCTTTTGGATTACTATCTAATAATCAGGAAATGACTGCCTAGACAGCCTATTTCTATAGTTGCCATTCAACTTCTGTCATGTATATGCTAGTTATCACAGGAACATAAATATATACATGGTATTAGGAAAGATTTAAGTTAGGCCTAAGGTAGAGTTTCCTGAAAAGGAGGAATATTTCTTATATTGAAATGCACTCTGGACATTAAAATGACACTCAGAATGTATCCCAAAGAACAGTTGTTCTCTAAGATGCTCACTTGCAAAAGGTTCTCTTGTCAGGTAAGTTTGGGAAATGCTACATTCTTAATTCGTCTCTTAGAAATGTAAAATATACATTAGAATATTAAAGACACTAAGAAAGAGGCATAGTAAATTTGGTTAAACAAGCATTTTCCAAACTTCTGCAGCAATATAAAGCATTTTTCATTGCATTAATATTCCAAGGCACAAATTTTGGGAAATGCTGATCTATGACACACCAAGATTCAAGTTATTAGCACACACAAAGAAGGAATGATTCTAAGAGATTTAATGTAATTCCATCTAAGTTTAACAAATAAATGAAGGTTAATATAAGTATTGCTTACAGAGAACTATAACTTTGTTACTTAAAATATTCAACCACATTGAGCCAGGCACCACCAGTGGCACATGCTTGTAATCCCAGCAGCTTGGGAGGCCGACACAGGAGGATCATGAATTCAAAGCCAGCCTCAGCAATGGCGAGGCACTAAGCAACTCAGTGAGACCCTGTCTCTAAATAAAACACAAAATAGGGCTGGGGATGAGGCTCACTGGTTTACTGCCCCTGAGTTCAATCCCCAGTACCCACCCCCACAAAAAAATTCAACCACATTGAGATATTCTGTGGTTTATTGGTTTATTAGAAAGTCTTTATAAACTTTACAATTAGAAAAAATAATTATTTTAAGTCCCAGTTCTACCATTTATTAGCTGTATGTCCTTGGGGAAATCACTTGACATCTCTGAGCCACAGCTTCATCATCAGAAAAATCAGGATGATAATATCCAATTTGCAGTGTTGTTATCAGGATTAAATCAGATAATAGATTTAATTCACGTGGCACAATGTAAGCCCCTTGCAAACTCTAGCTTGTCTTTCTTCCATTGTTCTTCCAGATAAAGAAGAGGGATACTAGCCGGGCGCGGTGGCTCAAGCCTATAATCCTAGCACTTAGGGAAGCTGAGACAGGAGAATCGCAAGTTCAAAGCCAGCCTCAGCAACAGTGAGGTGCTAAGCAACTCAGTGAGACCCTGTCTCTACATAAAACACAAAATAGGGCTGAGGATGTGGCTCAGTGGTTGAATACCCCTGAGTTCAATCCCCAGTACCAAAAAAAAAAAAAAAAAAAGAAGAGAGATACTTGCTGTCCTCAGTGTTTTATTGATAATACCTTAGAATTAAAGTGCAGTAAGTGACTCCACTATAATGAGGTGGTGTACTCATTAAATACACAGTATATTTCAAATACAGAAGTAATAAAACATCTCTTCTCCTACTAGAACCCTCCAGAGGCAGTACCAAAACTCACAGTACCAGAACTGTGTAACTAACCTGCATGCTCAGTACTAGGATGAAAATTTGAGGGAGATGTTAAGCAAACTTTATCGTTTGCACAGTTCATGCCCTTAACATAATGAATTATAAAGCAGCCCACTGTTTTCATCATAACAGTATCCCACAGGAGTGAGTTTCAATTATCATGCAATTATTCAATTTGCAAACTGACATTAACTGAAACCCTGCCTACTATGTGTCAGGTGCTAGACATGCCAATATGAACAAAGGAAACTTCCTGTGCTCCAAGTACTTACTAGGTGCTTATAAAAATCCCCAAACTATTCTCCAGTTGTGTCAATCCTCTCTCAACATAATCAGATACATCAGGCATTGCTTCAGTCTTATCTCCTCAGGAAATGCTCTTGTGAGCCCCTGCCCTGCTGCCACCTGCACAGGTAACTGGCTGCCTCCATGCCCAGTGCACAACTGTCACTCTGGGCTTGACTTTTGCTACCATATTGCACACTCTTCCCATCACTCTCCAGTATTGGATTTCTACTTGCTGTACCCCAGGTCTTCCTCTTTCCTGGGGGGGGGGGACTTTCCTCTAGTAGCTTCTTGGGAGGGTTGCTTGGGAGCTAATTTTTGAAGACATTCTATGTCTAAGGAGAGATTTATTCTACTTATTTACTCATGTTTTGGACAGGTCTAGAATTCTCAGTTGAAATAATTTTCCTTCATACTTGCAAGACTTTTCTGTGTGTCTTCTAGCTTTCAGGGCTGAGAAGTCTGATGCCATTCTGATTCTAGAAATTCTACTTTTCCTCCCTCTCTGGAAGGTTTCCATTTTCTTTTGACTTCATTATTCTAAAATTTCACTGTGATGTGCCTTAAAATCATTGTCTGCTTTACTGGGCACATGGCAATTATGGAAGTTTATATCCTTCAACTGTGTGAAATTTTCTTATTTATTTAATTATTCCCTCACCTCCTTTTCCTCTCCTCTCCTACTAGAACTCATTTTATTCAGATGACAATCTCCTCTACTAGTCCTTTAATTTTCTTCTCTTTTGCTTTTTTTCTTCACTTTCCATCCCCATGTCCTTCTACCCTACTTCACTGAAGGCGAAGTCAGTTTTATTTTCTAAGCCTTTCACTGGATTTTTAAGTTTCTGATAATATCTTTTTTAATTCTTAATGTTCCCTTTTTTCCTATGATTGGATCATTTTATGGGCCCCTGTCCTTTTTACAGTAATATGATATTTTACCTCTCAGAGTACTATTATGGGCTATAGTTCATTTTGTATTTTCTTTTCAGGATAGTCTCTCTTGTTGTTCTTTTGTTTGTTTCTGGCCTTTGTATTATTTCATGTTAGATGTGTTTCTCAACTGCCTGGTGATCCTCAGCCATTTTTTTAGCCAAGAGAAATCCACAGCCATTGGGACGCTCATTATTTGCAGGCTTCACTGCAACGTGCACCACATTTTCGTGGGGAAATCCCCAATGTCTGAATCTTCAGGTGTATTCTCTTAGGCTGGTCAGATTCCTGAGTGTACAAGTTTGGGTATCACTGTTCTGAGAACCCAATGGTTCCATCTGGTTATGATGTTATAGCACAGCTAACGTCATCACCCATTTTCTTTGTACCTGATGTCCCCCCATCTCTCACTGCAGAGATCTGCTGCGTGGTTTTGTTGGGTTTTAATTTAATTGGGTTGAGTTTGGGTTGGTTTTTTATTTGTTTGTTTGTTTTGCTTCCCAAAGGTAAGCCAGTAGCTTCCATCTAGAGTGGGGACTGGCTATTTGTCCAACTATGCAGTAGGGGAGATTTATGTCTAGCCACTTACAGATTTCAGGAACTCCTTCTGATTTTAGCTCCACATGCACTTGCGCTATCAGCATGCCTACGAGTGAGTTGGGTTACTCTTCAGCTTCTTCCAATGCTGCCTTAGACTTTATTTTTCTCAAGTCTGTTAAATCCATCTGTCCATTTGCTTTCCAGCAACCCAACTTTACTTGCTTTTGTCTTCTTACCAGTTTTTCTTTATAGAGGTTTGTCATTTATTTATTTCACTTTCTTCCCCCTTCCCTGTCTCCCACCTCCTCTTTTGTTTTAGTGAAATTTAGGAAGAGAGAGATGTGAGATGAGTATGTTTACTATGTAGCATTCAGCTCCAAGTCCCAGCAACATCATTTTCAAGCAGCCAAACTCATGTTCAAGTCAGGAATAAAAAAATGCTTTTGCTTTCTTCTTCTAGGCATAACCAATACCAGCACAAGTTTGAAATGCACAAATGCTTGTATCAGTCAGCTATTCCTGTAGGTTCACAGGTAGAGCTACATGGGGCCTCAGTTATGGGCCATCTGCTCAGGTTTCTTTGCCCAACAGCAGTGATACAGACCATATTCTCAGCCCCAGTAACATGTCTGTCCAAAGTTCAGTGATTCCACCAACAATTTCAGCTTCCTTTCATTGCATAGAATATGAGTTGAAACTGGTGATCATCTAGTCTAGCTCCATGGAGAAATGTTTGCAAAGACTGTTACAGGAAGTCCAGGAATTCTACTGATTTTATTAGCGAGAGTTCCATTTTGTTAACAGAAGAGCAAAACAGAAGCAATGGATGATTTGCTCACCAGTGTAGCTACAGTGCATAGTAGTTTCCCAAAAAATATGTTTGAATGAATGTCACGGTTTTTCTAGATAATGGCTCTGCAACCTTCAGCAATCCATTTCACTTCTCAGTCTGTTTCTTCTTCTGAATAAAGAGGATAACATCCATACCTATCTCTACAACTATTTTTGTAAGCCAGCATACACACCAGAATGCTACTAGTAGGAGAACACAAGTAGCAGTATGATGGTGGGGTTTTGTTCCTTTTTTCTTTGTTTTCCTATTCTCCAGACTTTCTATGATATGCTTATATTGATTTTATAATGAAAAACTTTAATGGAATAAGTAGATTAATAAAAAGAGATTTGGCAACACTGAAAAGTGTGTGTACATTATTGGGCAAAGGTGAGGCAGGGAAGAGGGAAAAGGAATCGATTTCATTTCTTTTTATCCTACTTGAAAATAAATCTCTCATTGTAAGAGAATTGGTTTCCCTTGGAATTATAAATATTACTCATCTCCAACATTTTTGAGTTATTAATTGAGTTAACCACTGGCATCTCAAGGTATAAGATTTTCTTATAGGAATGAACAAACTGAATCCCTACATGAAACTGATATGTAACTCTGAGAGGACAAGGGATGAGAAGGCAGGAAGGCAGGAATAAGGAAAGAGGAGTGTTAAGCTGTCACATGGAATTTATGACTTTTTTTCTGTGTTCCAGAAAGTTCAAAATTACAAACCACAGGCCGCAAGCAGTCAGTATCGAGGAGCCTGAAACACCTTTTCCATTCCTCCAATAAGTTTGTGAAGACCTTGAAACGGTGGGTCTTATATAGTTTTCCAGGAAGTCTTAACTTCTCAGGAATGATCTGGTTTTGGTTCTGAGTGGAAACTTGGTAAAAATTTCTTCTTTATTAAAGGAATAAATTCTTCTGAAAATTTGGGCAAGATAGTAACTTCCCTGAGTTCTTGTGATAGACATAGCAGGGATATGTTCCTATGTATGTTTTAAATTCATATTTCATCATGTAAAAATTATTTTTTTCCAAGAGTGAGTCTGGTAGAGGAGACAGTTGAGGACTATTTTTTATTTTGCTTTTTCTTTTTAGGGGACTCTACATAGCTGCTATATTTTATTACAAAGACAACATGTTAGTCACCAATGAAGATCAAATACCAATTGTTGAAATAGATGACTCTCACACCAGTTCTATTACACAAGATTTTCTGTGGTTCACAAAGGTATACTGAGTTCTGATTTCATTTTTCCCTGCTTTGCACCAATGTTCTGCACATAAATCTCTGAAACCTTAGTTGAGGGGTCTCTAGTGATCAAAGTTTTGGGAGTGGAAGTAAATTATCTCAAAGGTCCCTTTCAGACCTAATAGGCCCTATGTCATAAAAAACACCAGAGTAGTGTCTACACTGCATTTTCAAAGCAAAGAAGCTTGCATCCTGTCAGAGTGTGTCTCCACTATTCTGAGTTATGGGATCATTTGGCAAAGACTAAAATGTGGATCTGACTGTTTCATTAGCATTCAGATCTTTTTCCAATTGGACGGAGATCAAAAAGTTGTTTCGTGTGTATCTGAAAATGGACTGGAGAACAAACACCAGGGTTCAGGTTTCCTTCTCCCAGCTTCGCTTTGATGCCACAACCTAAATCACGCACTGGCTTGGACGATGATATGACCTCGTGACTTCTTTTGCAGCTGTCTTGTATGTGGGAAGACATAAGGTGGCTGAGGCAAAGCATACCTATCTCCATGTCTTCATCCACAGTGCTGCAAACTCGGCAGAAGATGCTCGCTGCAACTGCCCAGCTACAGGTGAGGGAAAAAATTTCAACCCAGACCCTCAAGAAAGTG
>CM053402.1:28462678-28477982 GCA_028644305.1 Xerus rutilus
TGTTTTCCTTTTTCAAATTGACATATTCATTGGCTTCCACAATTCCACACTCTCCTGATTTTCTTCCAGCTGCCTGGTCTATCTTTCTCAAACTCTTTTGCTAGCTAACATGCTATTTTCTGCTCAGAATCCTCTTCTTCTACTTCTTTGCCTTGCTAATTCCTACATTCTTTCAAGTCCCAGCTTAATTTTTATACTTCCTTTCTCTAATCTTCTGATTAAGTGAATCATTCCCGTAGCATCTGTATTCTTCTTTCAGAACAATGGCCATAATCCCATTCATTGTTTTATCTTTATCTGTATAGTGATCCACGTGGACCATAACTTCCTGAGTTTGAAGAATATGTCTATCTTGATTACATCTATGTCCCCAATGCCTGGTGTGTACTGGGCCTTCAGTACTTACTAGTTGGATGAGTAAGTGTATTTGTCAGTTCAACCCCAGGGACCCCAAGAATTGCACTTGAGGGAAACTCCATCTAATCAAATGGAAAAGTGATGGCAGAAATGTGTCTCATACCACAGTTACTACCTGGATATTTCTCCAACCCTGCATAGCAATCAGAGCCTCACAGTCCTCAATAGTCAGCGCCTTATAGACTCCTCATCAAAAGCCTGTTATATATTTCCTTCTCTCCTTCATGTTTCTATTTGCCCAAATACATAGTAGAAGTTGCTTTCATTTTTTGCTGTGGGATCTATTACCCAAACTATTTTCTGGTCTCTAGGATGAAAATGTCTAGAAATAGGAAGTGTTTAAATAAGAGTTTGTAAAGCACTTAGCACAGTGCCTGGCACCTAGTCTGTTAAACAAATGAAAGTTTAATGAAATATGAAATGTCTGGCACCTTATTTTGTGGACAGAGGGGTAAAGTGCAGGAAAAAACTTTTCAGATGAAGAGGAAAAATAAACTTGTGAATTGATACAATATTTTAGGTCACTTTACTGATTTTTTGCAATTTTCTAAGGAAAGGAAAAATATATTATATATAACTTCATTGGCATCAGCCATATATATAAATCCTGTTAGTTCACTTCTTGCATATCTCATCTTACTCTCCTCCTCTTTCCATTCTTACTATTACTGCCTGATTACTCCAATTTCATCAAAAGCCTTCAAAGTCACCCCTCTGCTTCCACTCTTACTCTTCAGTCCATTCTCCACTTCTTCCAGAGCAGCCAACCTAAAAGGTCCTGAACACAGTATTCCCTGACCTTTCAACAGTGGCCCAGTATTTTATCATAGCCCAGCAAGCCATCCTTCATCATGGTGCATACCAACTGGTACAAGTTACTCCTTGTTTTCTGTTTCTGCTCTAATCTCCTCCTTTAATTAATATATAATAGTAAATAATAATAGTAGAACAACAACTTTTATTTGTTTAATAGAATAGGTGCCAGACAGTGTGCTAAGGGCTTTACAAACTCAATCTCATATAATCTTCATTATAACATGATGACAATGTACTAGTATTGATATTCACTTAACAGATGATAAAATTGAGGCCGAGAAAGGTTAATTTGTGTCCAAGGTCACACATATGGAAAGTAGCACATATGGATTCAAATCCAGATCCATATGTCTCCAGGACTACATTCTTCCCAATACTTTAACATATCATTGTGTACTAATTTACAAAAAAGTGGACAAAGTTTTTAAACAAGAGAAATTATCCACACTATATTAAAAAAGAAAAAGTAGAAATCTATTCCACATCATTTGTGGCCTATTTAGAAGTAGCCTTAAGTTTTATTTAAAAGAAGGTAAAGTATGCATTGATTAATTAGTTAGTTAAAATTATCTAGGCAGGAAGAGAGAAAGTACCCGTTAGCATTTGGGGAAGGAAAAATAAGACAAGAAAACCTGCAAGTGACCAAGACCTCGCACTGTATTTTTTCTTTCAGAAAAATAGCAAAGGCCTCTTCTTAGGAAGAGACAAAAGTATACTTTGCTCTCACAGATGTTATCTATACAACTTTTCCTCAAAAGACAGGAATAATCAACAGTGTAGGTTGTATTACATTAAACTCCCATCCTCCATAGTTTTTAGAAATGAGAGTTAATAAGTAAGAGTTAGGTGACACTTTATGATGATATTGTGTCTTTTTCCCTTTGAGAAAGGGAAAAAAAAGGGCTCCCCATAATTTTATTCTTCTTTTCTAGGCTTTCACCTCCTGCTTCTGGACTTCCTTAAACTTCTCATGTTACCTCAAACTAAACACATATCTCTAAAAATGTGCCTCCAGTTACAATTTGTTGATAATATTTTTAATATGTTCTGTTCATAACCTAAATGCATCCTGCCAACCATCAGGTGCTCTTATTCCTCTTTACCCTGTGGGATCATCAAGAAACTTAACCTTGATTACATAGTATGACAGGTATTAACATGGTCCATTTTTCTTTTAAGCCCAAAAGAACCCTGAATTTGCCTCTTTAGAACAGAGTTACAATTTATTTTCACAAGAATATTCTGCTTTTAATTGCACCCCCCACCCAAGCTAACTACCCAACCCAATTGATGTCAATGAAGAACTTCAGGAAGAATTTTAGTGCTTGCTTATTCATCCCATTAGAAAACCAATCCAAAGTTGACAGTGAACCAATGATATTAACTCTACATAAATAAGTTATGTAGAGTTATATACATCTCAATTACTATATATCCATCAGCTTTGGTCCAGTGTGAAATCATAATTTCCAATGTCTTAATGAAAATATATGTTAATTGAGTTGACAAACGACTGAGTTCTCACTATGTGCCACACACTGTAAAGGACTCAGAGACACAATTATGAAAGAGCAAACAATCATAACCTAATGACATGTACATCAATCTTATGCAGTAAAGTCAAAGACATGCTAAGATAGAAGTTTGCAATAGGGAAAGAGAGGATGGTAAACTCTACTTCAACAGAATTTGAAGAAATTCTACCTCAGAGCATTAAGAAAATCTCCCCAGAGAAGGAAAGACTGGAAGGGCTAGATCTTGAAAATGAGTAGGTGTAAGCCAAGGTGGGCTCCAATTAGAACAGAAAAGAAAGGCCATACCCCATATAGTAGCAAGCTTGAGTCTGCAAAATACTTTCTCATGCATTGCTTGATTTAACTTCTCAAACGCTCTAAGAGGTAAGGATTAGCGTAAGAGATGTCTGAGCTGGAAGGAATTTTAAATTAAGAGAGTGAAACTCAGGATCAGAGAGAGTAAACAGTCCAACTATTAATGAATGGCAGCCAGCCCTCAAACTCAATATCAGTTTAAGTCAAGTTCTAATAGGAATGGTGGCTGAGGCTGAGACTGTTTCAAGAGAGCCAACTGTTAAATATTCAGGAACATTAAAAATTTATTGTTATACCCTGGGTAGCCTGCAATTGACTGTGGTGGGAATATTTACACCACAGAGATTGGTATATGCTACAAATCAGCCACACACCATTTTTTTTGTTTTGTTTTGTTAGCCCATTTACCAGCATAACACCGTGTATTAGCAAACTGCTTCTATATAAAACCATAGAACTACATAGGACTGAACTAAAAACCTTATCCAAACTAGCTCTCTATGATTTAGAAGTCATTTATTAGAAAGGAAAAATCTGAGTGATTCGGATATTTTTAGAAAATAATAATCCTGCCAAATGAATTTTTATGATACACTAATAATTATGAAATTCCTTACTCATTATGTGTCTGATCTTTGTGAAGAATAAAAAGCTTAGGACATAGTCCTTACTCCTGTGTTTTCGTAGTCATGAATACTGACCAGCTGGCTCATTTATTTTTAGGACAGCCTTGTCACTTTTACAAATTCCAGTTCATTTTTGCTCTAATGCTAGCAGGTCATCTCATATCATAGTGTATGTAAGTTCATGAAAGTACCAACTGGGAACACTGGGATGATTTTTTTGAAATATAGATATTTAAAGCAAGAGGAGATTTTGTCCTAATCATCCAGTGCTCTAGGTTAGAAATCTTCACACCCTGCATATTTGTAAAACTCCTGTTTATTTTAGTAACACCCACCCAGACCCCTCCACATTTAGTGTGGTGTCCTTCCTTTCCTACCTTTCTAAAACTATTGTCTGCCTTAGTTGACCTAGTTTATAAGAAATTTTAACAAACTTTTAAATAAATGAAACCCATCGAAATGCAGGTAAGTCAAACCAGGCCAATCTCTCAATTAAAACAGTTTGAAGGGAATGTACAGTCATTTGGGGATCTGTACAATGTGCTACATTGTCAATTCACTTCTTCATTTTAAACAACCCCACCTCATACTAGCTTACTGTAGATCTCTTGAAAACTCCACAAATAGCATACTTGAAATATCAGGGATTTTTCTTTAAAACATCTGGGATTCTCTTCAAGTGAGGTTTATGTGCTGGTGTGTCTATGTGGGTAAGAGATATTTACAGATATTGAATTTGCTTAAAAAAACATAATTTTTGTGCCTCTTGCTATAATCTTTGCAGGATCATGGTGAAGATATTTTCTTTGAGCTTCTGTTAAGAACATTTCTATGATGCCATATATTCTAGGTTTAAGTCTGAAAAACACTTCTCAGAAATCAGATAATTATTCACATGTCTTTTGTTGCAATTGTGTTCATTTTCTTTTATAATATCATCTAAGCTGCCAGTAATCTATTTGTTTCTAGAATTTACTTGGAACGCACAACTTGGGAAGAGTTTACTATGAGCCCATTAAAGACCGGCATGGAAACATACTCATAGTCACCATCAGAGAGGTAGAGATGCTTTATTCTTTTTTTAATGGCAAATGGATGCAGATCTCAAAGCTTCAAAGCCAAAGGAAGTCTCTATCAACACCAGAGGAGCCAACAGCCTTAGACATTTTACTGATAACCATCCAGGTACAAAGTGGTTTTTTTTTCAGTGTTCTGATAAATTTGAAATCCCAAATACTATTGTGGAGGCTCTAGTGAAATATACCAAAAAACATCTACAGATGCAGTGGTAGAGTAGAGAGATTCCTGAGATGGGCCATTCCTCATACTCCACACACAGGAAAGATGCCAAAACTTATTTTTATTTATCCCTCTTTAGATCTGGAATTCATCAAGTAATACAAAGAACAATCACTCTGAAAATGCCCTGACCAACTGAACCAATAAGAAACACTCAGATCAATGACTGAGTAGGGTATCTGTCCACAGTGTAACCAAGACATTAAATCAATACCAGATTGGACTGCAGTAATAATACAAGTAGAGTGTGTTTGGATACATTTATATGTATATGATACTGAACAAAAACACTCTGACATATACTTACTCTCGCTTGTTCTTTATAATACTCTCTTAGAACAAACAAGCATGATTAAATCCATTTTATGAATGAAATAAACCAGGATTCAAACAGGTTAAAGTGACACAGTACTATACACAGAGGTCAATTTAGTGAAGCTAGTGATACTTCCCTGTCATTCACCTCTGTACTTGCACAAGCCCTTTCAAGGCACCAATTAGCACCCTAGCAATTTTGCATGGATAATTTTGTATCCAAAACTGTATTAGCTTCAGACCCTGCAAAACATGGAATGCACCCCTGGGCACGCAGCTAGAAAATGGCAGAACTGAGATTTCAACTCAGATCTTCTGATTAGAAGCTGGCTTCTTTCTGCTCTGTCATATCACATCCTGGGGTAGGAGTTAGGATTTTAGTGAGTGAGGGATAAGAGATGAAATAAAGGCTGAAATACTCATCTGAGTACTGAATAAGCACCAAAATTCAGAACCCAAGCAGCTTAGATGCAGACTCTGGGCCTGGGTGGCACAGTGGGATACAAGCCCATGTCTGTTGAGTGCGTGCTCTGTCCCAGCGACCACACCACCTCCAGTGTTCCCATGTAAGCAAGAACATCAAACGGTTTCTCACTGTTTCTCTTTCTCTCCTCCACCTGCCCATCTTTCCTCTTAAACCCTGTGATGGGTGTGAGTTGTATAGAACTCTCCATTTAGGAAGAAAAACTGGCAGAAACAGCTACACTAAGTCCCATGCAACAAATGGCATATATCCACCAGACAGCCCATCTGGAGTAACAGGACAGGAAGGGCCCAGTCATACGTGAACAAGCTGAATCTGCACAATGGCCCCAATAGCCACTCATGGTCACCTTCAACAGCTAATTTACTTTCTAACTTCCTTTCATTCCCAACTGAGGGGTGCCTGGTACAATAATCTCACCTGTTCATTACTTGCACTGGCTCAAACCAGGACAAAAGTCCAACACAGCAACGGTAAGCTAATTGGTCAAAGCCAATGCCTCTGGATTTGATTTTATGGAATGTGGGTTCATAGGAAATTGATAGAGTATATGTGCATATGTGGAGGCGGTGGGGGCAGGGAACACAGACACATTCGTGGCTCCCCTCTTCACCTTTTATAAGCAAGTGCTAAAAGAAACATTTAAAAAATCATAATAAATTGAGCTTTTACAGGGTGACTAATACACTAATCCCCTATAGGGATAAACTGGGGTCTGGGCTACCTTTGCTCCTAGAAACACAGCCCAGGCCCCAGCATGATATAATACCTGGTTTCTCCTAGACTTATTACATTAAAAATGTGTTACAGGTGCAGAAAAATTCCAATCTGGTGAAAGGTTGTTAGAGAAGGCGACCAAAAATAGAGGCAGGATCAGGTTTCCACACAGATCCAAGTGGAAAATTTACCCCCGCTGACTGGCGCATTCCTGCTTGATGTCATTCCCACCCACCCCTCTCCCTTTTCTTTCCCCCACTTTTTCTCTCTCCCCACCTTCCCATCCAGGTCCTATGCTGGAGAGGAAATGGGGAATAAAACTCCTAGGGCTGGTATCCAATCAGTTCTAGATTTAAGATTTAGGTATGTCCGAAGTTGGCTAACCAGCTCAACATGAGCAGATGAGCTAGGTCTTGATGGTGGCCCAAAGCAGTCTGGGTAATTCCCACAATGACAGGCCACAGACCACTTGATTTTCTCAGGGAAGTGAAGTGATAACCACCAAGATTCCTGATTGGAAGGCTAGGTTTCTTCCTGCTACCTCACAACTTTGGAATCAGGCTGACTGGGTATGATTCCTGACCCCACTCTTTCTAGTTCTGTGACCAGAGCAAGTTACTTAACTTCTCACCTCTTGTATCTCCTCCTCTTCCAAAAGCCCTACTCTATAGGGTTCTAATGAAGATTTAATGGGTTAATATGTAAAACAGTAGAAGTGGCACAGTAAACATTAGTGATTTTTATTACTTCTCCACTCAGAAAAATCCAAGTAATACTAGGTTCTCCTCAGGACACACCCTATCCATCTCTTCTTCCCTGCTCTCCTGGGAGACCTCTGGCACTGGCCCACTTGGGACACTTCATCACTTCATCTACTTTTCATAACAATTAGGAAAATATGTATAAAAACCATATGATCTACAATAGGGTTTTCAATTATAGGCCAGTGCTCTAACAAAATCTCAGTCTGTAATCAATCTACTAATCCACAGGGTCCCAGGGAAGCTCCAATACCCAGCTCTCTCAACATTCTGACCTCCTCAAACCCAGACCCTCACAAATGACCTCTCTCAGATATCTAGGAAAGAAAAATTGTTCTTATGCTTTCCTGGGAAAGAAAAGAGAGATACAGATCATTTAGAGTCCCTCTAAGCAACATAACTGGCAATGAATGTATATTCAATAAGAAGGCCCCTCTTTGGTGCCAGGTTATTCTCTTCAGGGGTTATTTCAGTAACTGAACACCTCATACATGAAGTTTCCTCTGAAGATTAATCTCTCACATCTTAACTCTATATTCAACTTTGCAATATTTTGTCACATCTATCTTATTTGCTTCTCATGAAAATTCAGTTGAGGTTGAGTAATTCTGTTGTCTAGTTCACAGATAAGGCCATGAATTTCAAGGAAATAGCTAGTCAAAGTCATACCAGCTGAAATGCAGCATTAAGAGGTACTAGGACCCACATCCCTGGTACCCTTCCCATTCCTCCATGCTGCCCCTGTGCCCACCACCTTGCTTTCTCTGCCTCCTTTCTTTAAAGTATGTCCAGGGAAACCATGGTGAGGCTTGTCCTCTTTCTCCTCCCATCCCTGCTTTTCCTTTCTCTTCTTCTTGTCATCTCCAAGTATCCAGTATCTTCCTACACTGCAGGTTCCCAAGACCTACTACTTCTGCCTTTTTCTGCTGTTTTCCCTGCACTTTACTATTCTTTTTATCCCCAAGCAGCAACTAACATAAGTATCAAAACCTACCCGAATCAGAAAGATTTATGAAAATGAGCTAATTTCTTAATGACTTAAGAAACAACTGAGTTCACACAAAAACTCATTCACCAATGTTCAGACAATCATTATTCATAATAGCCAAAGGGTAGAAACGATCTGAAAATCCAAGAGAGCTGATGAATGGGTAGACAAAATATGTGCAACCATATGATGGAATATTATTTATCCATAAAAATGAATGAAGATCCATGTAACAGAATGGATGAACCTTGAAAACATTATGCAAAGTAAAAGAAGCCAGACACAAAATGCCACTTATTGTATGACTGCATTTAAATGTTTGCTATATCCATAATAAGCAAATTCATAAAGATAGAATGTAGATTAGTGGTTCTAGGGGCAGAGGAGGAGAAATTGGAGAATGATAATGAATGTGAGGGTTCTTTCTGGAATGATGAAATGGCCTGGAATTAGACAGTGGTAGATAGTTATACAACCTTGTAAACATACTAAACACCACTGAATTGTATGCTTTAAGAGGATGATTTTATGGTATATGAGTTATAATGCTTAAAAAAGAAACAAGTGAAAGTAATAGAAACTACATTAATCTGGAGAGTCCTTGTCCCATCTAAAGAGGCATCCCTATTCAGCCTCAGTTATTACAGTGTAAGAATGTAATCCCATTGTTGAAGTATTCTCTGCTAAGTTGGAAATCCAGAGTGTAGGGTGAAATCTCTTTAAAAGTTAGAAAACAATTCTGAAAATTAAAATTCTTTGTGGTCTATGTCATCTTGGACATGCAAAGACCATCAGTCACCATTTTGTGACCTGTGCCACCCTGCACAATTCAGCTTCCACACCTCATCTAGCACAATAAAGGCCCTGCAATTATCATAAAAGCAACTATCTATTGTTCCCTTAACAAGATCTCTGGATATTTGATCGATATACCCTTCCCAGTTACTGCACCAGCATAGCATATTTTCCCCGAGAGGCCTAGCCCCAGAATCTACCACCTTTGGGCCTTTCACTTCATATTGAATAAACAGGTTTTTTTCAACACCAAGGAGGTGCCAGGCACTCTTCTGGGTACTATATGAAAAACAAATGAATAAGTCAAGGTCCTTGCTCTCAAGGAGTTCAGTCAAGGGAGGGAGACAGACTTGTAAACAAATCAAGGTAATACAAGGCAGAATTAAACCAGAGCCTGATAGCAGTACAAACAGTGTACTATGGGAGTGCACACAAAGCAGCTATTAATGCTGACTGGAAATACCAGGGAAGGTATTGCAGAAGATGTGGCATTTGGCTGAGCCATGAAAGTTTATCAAGTGGAGAAGAGAGAGCAAGAGAAGGGAGTGGGGAGGAATTAAACTAAATAGAGGGCATAGTAAAGAAGTGAGGCAGAAGCTGGAAGAGAAGATCTCACCCTCCCTTGGTTCCTTACACAATCTCCTTATGGCCTTTATTATGCTAGGTTAGAAAAACTGGCTTACATGTTTCTCCCATACACTGAAATGTTAATTCCCATGAAGGGAGGAATCATGTCTTGTTCATCTTGGTGTCATTAATAACATAGCATAGGGCTGGGATTGTGGCTCAGCGGTAGAGCGCTTGCCTCGCATGCGTGAGGCACTGGGTTCAATCCTCAGCACCATATACAAAAAACATAAATAAATAAATAAATAAATAAAAAGTTTTAAAAAAATAACATAGCATAACGCTTTATACATAGTGGGTGCTCAATAAAAGTTAAGGATACGTAAATAAACCAACTAACAAACAAAGAGAGAGAGATTCAGGAATATATGCAGACAGAAAAAGCAATCCATTATGGCTGGAGATGGGGACACAAAAGGGCTGTAATAGAAGGCAGAGGCTAGAAATGCAGGTTAGAGGCTAAATCACGTAATATATAGACCTACAGACATTCAATTCAGTGTACTTTCGGCAAACGAGGCAGCTTGTTTTTCTTCCCAAGCATTTTTCAGGCTGCAAAAGCATTCTGACCAATGAAGGATAAATGACTATGTAATGGCAAGGGAATACATAGTAGATTGTCAGTAATAGCCCTTTTAAAAATTGAATGAAAGACTGAACTACTCCATCCCAGAATGATGTTGGTTTTTATATAACCACGATATGTTCCTGATTCATAATCTATTTGTGGTCACTTCTGACCCGCACATGTTTTTCTCTTATACCCTGACCCGTCCTATGTTTGTACTCTTGGGTTTGAGTCTTTACAAGCACATTTTCTTACTAAGTTTCAACCCTAATTATGATAGGCTTATTTTTCCAATACATTGGGTCACTCATAGCGTTATTACTATTTTTCCAGAAAATCAAAACCACACTAAATTTGGGACACAAAAATTTGACACACACAGTCTTGATTTTCTGTCTGGAATGTCAATAAATAAGCTGAACAGATTGGTCCAGAGGACCTGAGCCATCACTCAATCTATACTATTCCCATACCATCTTCATTAACCACAAATCTTCAACCCAGATATTCAGCTTATTAAAATAATGTGGTCAAGATTCTACTTGTTTTCAGGTTATCCTAATGAAACAGATGACACTGCAGACTTCTCCTTGGTCTGTGGATCCTATTTTATAGCTGTTAGAAATTAAAGTTGTTTGTGTGATTTGCTCTTCACAAACCCATGGTGACTCCTCTTTAGTGCCTTGGGATTTCCTGCATGACTGCAAATTGATTGTTTGATGGTTCTTTCTCATTTTGCCTGAAGATCAATATGTTGAAGGTCTTTAATTAAGGGTCATCCTGTGTGTCTCCCCTTTCTGTTGCAAAGACAGGCATATTTGTCCTTTCGTAGTCTTTAGGGACTTTTCTAGTTCACCATGAATTCTCAAAAATAATGACTCATGAGTCCATAGCCACATCTGCTTGTTAAGTAAATACCCCTAAGTTGCATATCATCAAATTCTTCTGATCAAAATGCTTCTGTTTTTTATTCCTATATTAACCATTTCTCTCTCCATAGTTGTTTATTTCCTAAAACACTTACCTTGACCAAACTTCTTTCAGTCAACTGCTTACCTAAGATCTATTTTTAAGAAACATGATAGAAAATATGAGTAAGTTCAGCCTTTTCCATCCTGGTAGTAATAACAATTCATCCTTGATTAGAAGATTAAAATTTTTTAAAAGTTTTTAAAGTTTTGTGAAACTTTTAAAAGTTCTTTAGACACTTATTTTGTACACATTATATTGTGTTCCCAATTGTGACCATTCTTATTTTTTCCCTTTCTACAATTACCATGTTGTTTTCGAGATCTGATGTGGTTTCCACATGTTGTTCAGCTATTTTATACACATTTTGTACTGGGTACTACTAAAAAGCAATAAAAATACAGCTCTGCCATAAATTTTGCAGTCTAGTACAAGAAGACAGAGGGGGCAGAAAAATGCTCAGTGGTAGAGTGCTTACCTAACATGTGTGAGGCCCTGGGTTTGATCCCCAGCACCCCACCACCAAAAAATGGGGGACGGACAGAAGAAAAATATAAGTCAAAAGCTTCTTCCCATGTATGCTTTCATTGCCTCTACTATAAAACTGACTTCAGTGTGTTACAATTACCTGTTTATTCATCTGTCTTTCTCTACCTCCTCAAGAGCAGGGATCATATGATATTTACCTGAAACCCCAATATTTCCCATAGTGACCAACACAGCATAGGAACTCATGCTTCATAAAGATGGGACAGAGGAGACAATACACAATAGAGTACGTTAGATGCTGCAGACAGTTAATCCTACAGATGAGAACTTGTTCCTTCAGAGCATAGTGGTCAAGGAAAGCCTCATACATTTCTCTTTCATATATGCAAGTTTGTTTTTGTTTTATTCTTTGCCTCCTCTACATTTAGTATAGAGTTGATTCCCTTTATCTTGCTCCTATTTATTCATCTTTATTAATATTTTTTGACAATCTTAATTGGAAACATGTATGGGATACATAGTGATGTTTGATATATGTGGGAAATGTAGAATGATTAAATCAAGCTAATTAGCATATCCATCACTTCATTGGCTTGTCTTTTTTTGTGGTGATACTTTTGAAACTTTATTAGTTATTTTACCCTTTCTGAAAACCAAGCTAAAATTTAGCTTATAGGAAACCTTTCCTTATGATCAGACATGACTCCTAAATCACTCTTAAATGTCTCACACCTTTCTGCCCACAGGTTTAAAAAGCCTGTCTACTAATAGGGGCAGAAGGAAAGAGCGTCTGTGTTTTTTAATTATTCACTATCTGAGTCCCTGTAGTTGTTTCTGGAGGTAAAAGTCATAACCTAAATAGTTCCCTAGAGTACTGATCACAAATAAAATAGGAATTGATTCAAACTTCTCTCTGTACTTAGTTAGCACTTCCTACTATACCAACAACTTCATTCAGCCTCTGCAGCCTATAGAATATTTTTATGTGACAATACAATGTAAATTCAATGCCAATCCATTGCAAAGCAAAATTTTAAAAATTGCAAAAAATGCAGAATTTTATGAAGCTGATGAAGATGATGTGGAGACCTAACCAGCATGCAAAGCCACTGACAATCGAGACTAAAAGTGGTAGACTAGTTATGACTGACAAGCACAAAATGAACAAGAACTGTATAAGAACATTGTAAGATTCCAGGGAAAGAAGTCCTAAGACTCCAGGGAAAAAATTATGAAGCCCTCAAATATTTTTACAAAAATTATCCTCTTCATGATGACTTTGTGAAAATCAAATATGAGAAGTATCATTTCAGTTATAATATAGACTAAAGAATTAGCTCTCCCACCAAAAATGGGAATCAGTGCTTAACTCATTCTTCATTCTCAGAATTAGGGTATAACTACAACTTAAATGTTAATAACATAAGATGATTATCTTGAAACTACTTTTGTTTTAATTTTTAAGATACAGAACCAAGCAACCTTTTATATCTACTTGCTATAAAATTTTGACTCTGATTTAAATGGTTTCATTTAAAATGGACTTTTCCATTTTAATTTTCATGAAAGCACGTAGCTTCCTGTAACTGCTTTGTCAGGTTTTACACTGGCAAATATCTGTTTTCTCCCAGCTAAACAGTAAACCCTTCAAGGACAGAAATTATGAATTCTATCTTTATTATCTGCCTCCACCACTACCAGCTTATTCCCAATCACAACCCACATACCTAGCCTTGGCACAGAAAGTAAGGAAAATAAGCATACCGACTATGTTAAAGGCATATTGCTTGACTTGGAGAACTCTCCCGAAGGTGAGACTAGCTCCAGCACCAACACTCTTCCTATAATCATGGCAGTACCTGTGGTTCCTCACCTACTTATTCACAGTGCCTATCATTCATGACAAGCCCACCTTAAAGATAAAAAGGTTTGTAGACTGTCTTTCAATGTGATTTCTTATTTTGTCTTGTTTCACCCTGTAGGATATTCTCTCCTATCACAAAAGGAGTCATCAACGTCTCTCTCCTGGATTATATCTAGGTTACCTAAAGCTATGTAGCTCTGTGGATCAGATCAAAGTTCTTGTAACTCAAAAGTTACCCAACATCCTCTGCCATGTGAAGATCCGTGAAAACAATAACATTTCCAAGTAAGTGGTCAGGAGTCAGGATTTTCCTTGTGATGAAACAATGGCTCAAGTGACCAATTTGATGTACCCAAAGGAAAATGAAATGTTACTTGCTAGCACAGTTTCTATGGTGAGATGTCCCACAGCACTTTGGAGCAGTGCCACAGCTGAGATTTAACACTAGGATAAGGAGGGCTTCCATTGTCGGTTAGTGGGATGAGTGAGCCCGTTCAAAGGGAGCATTGTCCTTCTGTTTCCCTCTGCATTATTAATGGTAAAAGCACTGCTGCTCAACTGATTAATAAACAGATGATCTTTTCTTCCCAAATTGCTATTTCTAATACCTTTTGTTTTGTTCATTGTTTTTAAAATTGTCTATGGGAATGAATTCTGATAAAACTACGGAGTCTTAAAGGTTCCCCCACCCTTGCCTCAAGCCTTCATTCTCTTTTCTCCTAATGCAGTGGCCTGAGGGTCTTATAAGTGAAAAGATGTAACAGAGTCTGAACTTCTGTTGGAGATTTGCTGTATGGTTGGCATTTGGTGAATTACTCTGTTAGCTTTGGGAAGTTGCCCAATCTTGGTAATCAGGCTCAACTTTACAACTAACCCCAATAGCAGGCATCTGAAAATCTACTATGATGATCTGAATTGTGCTCAACATAAAAAAATATGAAAAATAAGAAACATAATAAAAGGAAAAATATCTCCAGATTTCTCCAGATTTGCTTCAAAAAGTACAAACTAGATCCTCAAATTTTATATACACCTATGGATTTGCTTACAACCAAAGTAATTTGGTCATTTAAAATTTGGTCCTCAAAATGGAAAGACTTTCCTTATTAACTGTTATGTCTCTCAGAGTTCACTACATAACTATTATTTGATGGCAGTTGAATAGATGATGATGATGATAATGATGATGATGATCTCTTAAAAAACTCGCTGACCACCATGTTCTCTCCTTTCACTTATCAACTACACCTGGACTTTAAGTCTGCCATCTGGTGGTCATTTCAACAATCAACATTAGTCATCTTTTTTTTTTTTTTTTTTTGATTTATTTATTCTACTGAGGTATACATGGCAGAACACATTTTGATTTATTGTACACAAACAGAGCACAACTTTTCATTTTTCTGGTTGTACATGATGTAGAGTCACACCATATGTGCAGTCATACATGTACCTAGGGCAATGATGTCCATCTCATTCCACCATCTTTCTGTGCCCATGTTCCCACTCCTCCCCGCCCTCCTTCAACCAAAATTCCTCCATTCTTCCCATGCCCCCTCTCCCATATGGATCAGCATCCACTTATCAGAGAGAACACTGGGCTTTTGGTTTTGGGGGGATTGGCTTACTTTGCTTAGCATGATATTCTCCAACTTCATACATTTACCTGCAAATGCCATGATTTTATTCTCTTTTAATGCTGAGTAATATTCCATTGTGTATATATACCACAGTTTCTTT